>JAOPSE010000040.1:1251681-1773985 GCA_029449295.1 Zea luxurians | reverse complement strand
CGCGCTGCAACCACTGCTCAGGTGAAGATGAAGCCGTGGAAGGAGACCAATAGGAGTTCCAAGATTACAACGAGTTCTAGGCGTGGGTTAGCGGCAACCCCCAGTCGGCTGCCTGTGAAGGCCGCGTGTATCTACGTTTCTTTTCCGCACTTTGATTATTGTAAAGACTATGTGGATGTCTCAGACATATGATGTAATCAATTATTATTCCCCTTTTATATTAATATTTGAGCACTGTGTGATGATGTCCAGTTATGTAACTGCTGTGTACGTGAATTGCTGATCCTGGAACGTACATGGTTCACATTCGGTTTGCCTTCTAAAACCGGGTGTGACAGTAGGTGGGGCCAAAACTTGTACTTCGCGTCAACATGGCATGACCGGTGACTGGGGCGCCACCTCAGCGCGCGCCGCATTAACTCGCGCATCTGGTGACGCACACGCTGTCAGTCCGCCCTCGGTCACGTCAACTGCCACATCTGTCCCCGCTGCTGACCGACCCACGGCCCCACATCTGGCGGTTCCGTCGGGCCATGCGCGGGGCGCCTCGTTGCCGCCGTAGTGGTTAATAAATATCTCTCCGCAGCAGCCCTGAGGCAGTGCGCGATCGTGCGCGGCGGTTTGCTCCTCGCGCGGCGGTTCGCCTTTTTCGCACTCGGAGATAGGCACACCAGCTGCATGACTTGTGGGTCCGGGCCCCCATGTCAGAGATGGGTCGCTTGGGCGCTAGGTGCGCGTCGGACGGGATTCCTCGGGCGCGAGCGGGAGAGTCTTCCTTGAAAAGGGATTCTCCCTGCATGCAGCAGTTATGCTTTCGCATTCTCTCCTACTGCTGCGCCCTTTCGCCTCCGAGCCCTCTGCGCCCCTTTGCATTCGCGCTCCTCTGCCTTCTGCCGCCGCGGTCGCCATGGCCTCACTGGTTCATCCTGAGCGTTTCTAGAACGAGGGGCTCTCAACTTGGTGCGCAACCTGCTCGGATGGAGCACCGGTGTTCGCCGGACGGATCCGCGTCGGCACCACTCCCCTTGGCGATCTCGCCGCTGGGGAGTTCATGCTCTTCGTCTCCTACCTCTCCTGCGGGTTGGTGATGCCGATCTCATCGTTCTTGCTACTGCTGCTGGAGGAGCTCGGCCTTTAGCTTCAGCACCTCACCCCCACTCCATCCTTCAGGTGGCTATCTTCGCCCACCTGTGCGAGATGTTCATGGGGGTGGCGCCCTGTACCTCCCTCTTCCGCCATTTCTTCGTGCTGCTGAGGTCCGAGAAGGCCAAGGACCACCTCGGCGTGTACTACTTCCAGATGAGGCGGACTCGGCCGGCGGCTACATCTCCTCCCTTGGCGGCACGAGGTGGGAAAACTGGCGCGCCGACTGGGTGATCGTCAACGCCGAGGCCAATGACCACCTCGCGCTGCCGAGCGATGGGCCAAAGCTTGACCGGAAGCAATGGAGGGCCAAGCCATCGCTGGCGCCAGAGTTTGAGCCCATACTGGACAGGATCAAGAGCTTGGCGGCGGGCAGCCTGATGTCGATGCACGTGGTCGGGGACTTCCTAAAGCACCATATCGCGCCGCTGCAGCAGAGGGCATGCCTGTCCTGCTTGTTCACCGGCTCAAACGACATCGACCGGATCTAGTGTGGGCCAGGGACCGACCTGTCCTGGGAGGAGCTGGAAGTCTTGGTGAAGGGGATTACTGGTGAGTCCTTTGTCCCTGAGTCCCTAATCCCTCCCTAGGGCATCCCTCCGCTCTGCGATGACGCAGGGCTGAGGGCGACGATCTTGGACTGGCTGCCGACCCTCGATGAGAGCGGCATCACGGTTCGCCAGACCAGCAGCCAGGACCCCCACCGCAGGATCCAGATCCCCGGTGTACCGGCCGGAGGTTCCCAGCCCACTTGAGCAAGCTCCAGAGTTCCCCCTCGGCCCGCAGCCCCTTGGACAAGGGCAAAGGGGCTGCAAGCAGTTCCTCCCCCTGGTGGCACCGGAGGGCTGGAGGAAGAGAGGCGACGCCGGCTACGTCGCGCCGATGGGTCGCGTGTTATGGACCCACCGGTTGATGCGGTCCCGCCCCAGAAGCGTTAGAGGATAGCTGGCTGGGCCGAGGAGACCGGCTCCCAGGCCCAGGGCACGTAGAGGCACGCCAGTCTTTCACCACCGCCCCCAACAGATCTGCCGCCACCACCACCACCATCATTCCCGCCGCCACCACCACCGCCTAGGGGTGATGTTCCCCAGGGGCAATAGTAGCAACAACAACAACAACAGCAACAGCAGCAGCAGCAACAGCAGCGGGCGTCCCGCTTCTAGGGCCGCTAGAAGGTCCAGGGTCCGAAGTAAGTGTAGCTCCTTTCTTATAGCATTGTGTAATTATTATGTCGACGAGTCTTAACCCATCCTTTGCATGCCAGGGCTTCCTCCCCCTCTGCTCCCAAGGGAGCGCCTCCCCCGCCGGACACCATGCCTGCCGGCGGGTCTGGCTCTCAGCAGCAGGCGTGTGCTGGGAGTGGTGCCAGCGATCCGCCCCCGGCCGCTGCAACTGCGCCGACGGTTACCACAGCCTCAACGATGGCGACGCCGTCGAGTACACCATCGGCAGCGGCCGAGGAGGTCCTGGCTGCGCAAACCCCTGCTGTAGCGGGGGTTGCGTCCAGCTCCATCCCGTCGCCCTCTCGGAGGATACGGAGGTGATCTTTGGGCAGCAGCTCCGGTCCGACGCTGAACCAGAGGTAGCGCCGGTTCCCCTCCCCTAGGTGCTGTCTCGCGCGCATCAGGCCCTCCAGGAGACGGAGGCGGCGATCCGGCGGGAATGGGAGGCGCTGGAGTCCGAGCACCAACGCCTCAGCGACTGGCGTACACAACTGGAGGAGCACACCAAGGCGGCATCCCAGTGGTTCGCCTTTGAGCAGTCCGAGCTGGCGCGGGACCGCAAGGACTACAAGAAGGACCTCCAGAGGGTGTACGCCAGGGAGTTGGAGGTGGCCCGGAAGGAGAAGAGGCTGGCCAAGAAGGAGGAGCACCTGGACCAGAGGGAGGAGGTCGTCACGAGCTCTAGGCCAAGCGGATGCCTTCAACAAAATCCTGGAGGAGCAGCGGGCCCAACAGACCACGGCTGTGGAGAGCCTGCAAAGGCTACAACAGGAACTGGATGACAGGGCCAGAAGCATTGCCCTGACCGAGGAGAACCTCAAGGCAAAAAATGCCTCCCTGGATAAGCGGGCGATGGATCTCACCTGATAGGAGAAGGACCTCACCTTCAGGGAGGAGATGTTTGAAAGGCGGGAGAAGCTGCTGGCTGATCATGATCTCGAGGCAGAGCAGAAGGAGAAGGAGCTGGAGGAGCGGGTCCGCCGGTTCCAGACGGCGCAGGCAGCACCGGGCCCCCAGGCGGTGGCAGCGCTCAAGAAGACACTCGAAGATCTCCAGGCGGAGCAGCGCGCTGGGGTCCAGCGCATCGCCGCCTGGGCCGACGAGGCAAGCACGACACTGGTGCCGCTAGAGGTGAGCCCCATCCGGTGTCGGAGCTTCCGGCGACCATCGCCGACGCGCTCCCGGTGCTGGACTCCGTCGCGGACCGCCTCCGTCGCCTGGACCAGATTCTGGGCGCCCACCTGGAGACCGAAGGCGGCAGGCTCTGCCGGGCGGTGATAGAGTACATCCTGACGTGCTTCTGGAGCCACGACTCGACCATCTCCTTGGAGCCGGTGATCACTGGTCTGGTGGCCGACACCGAAGACACCGCCCGGCAAGGCATACAAGATACCGTTGAGGTGGTAGCCGAGCGCTTCCAGCGGGACCCCGCCGATGATGAGTAGTTAGATCTGCAGAGAGAAAGCAAGGGTCCTACTGGGAAGCGGCTTTTTTAATAGTTTTTTGTTTTGTAAGATACTTTTGGTAAGTATTGATCTAATAGTGACAGAACTTATCTATATGCTATTTGTCTTTGCTGTGTGCGCCGTTACCAACTTCTCCCTGGTACTTGGCCCCCCTGAGATGCAGGCTCGACGTGTCGAGGCTAGATGCCAGCGTACTTAAGAGAAAATTGGTGACCTGGCCACAAGGAGGTAGTATCGACTGGGATCCGGACCTGCACACAGCCTTGGCTAGAAAGTTTTAGTAGTGCACCCATAGGACCCGCCGGCTGGTATCTTCTACCCTTTGATTCATGCAACAGGACCTGCAGGACCTAGTCTGGGAAGCCAATCCGTGTGTCCAGACCCCTGGATCACAGCTCCAAATACTAGGACACCCATCGCAGAGTGGTGGAGCGTGTAGGCTTAGGGTACAAGACCTAGCTAAGCGGCTACACAGCTCCGGACCACCCCAGGAGACAAGTGTCCATTCTTTAGAACCGACCCCAGGTTATCGGACCCACAGGACTATAGCTCCAAATACTAGGGTACCCATCATGGAGTGGTGGAGGTGCAGGCTTAGGGTAGGGGACTAGGCTAAGCGGCTACACAGCTCCGGACCACCTTAGGAGACAAGTACCCGTTCTCTAGAACCGGCCCCTAGGCTGTCGGACCCCCACCCTCGAGGGGTCCTGAACTGCAAGCCTAGCAACTCAATTCGGATGTCATTATACCAGCAAGGGTGGGAACTGTATGGGTGGGTTAGATAAAAAAATGGTGCTGGTAAATTGGAGCAGACTGAAGACACCACAAACACAAATCTAGGGGTGAATCTTTTCTTTATAACTTGATATACATGAGTGTAGGCCAACAGACCAGGTTTATGAGGGCGTACCTCACCGGGCTGGCGTACATATATGCGCAACCTAGTTACAAAGGAAGAAAACTGGGTCCCCAGGTTTGTTTTTATGCGAAAAACTTACGGAGATGCTCTATGTTCCAGGGGTTGGTCAGAGACTCTCCTTCAGTTGTAGCAACGCGGACACACCCGGGTTAGCATATTTCCATCACCTTGAAGGGTCCTTCCTAGCTAGGGGAGAGTTTGTGGAGCCCTTCTCGGTTCAGTACTCGCCTTAGGACCAGGTCCCCGACCCGGAGCTCCCTACTATGCACGAACAGTTGGTGGTAGCGCCTGAGCGCCTGGTTGTACCGTGCGTTTCGGATCGCCGCTTGCCATCTGCGCTCGTCGATGAAGTATGCGTTGTCAAGCCGCAGTTGTTCCTGCATAGACTCATCAAAAGCTTGGACCCGTGGGGAGCCCATAATGATTTCTGGGGGAAGGCAAGCTTCGGCCCCGTAGACTAGGAAGAATGGGGTCTCCCCTGTGGCTCGGCTAGGTGTAGTCCGGTTCCCCCATAGCACGAATGGAAGCTCATATTTGCACCGTGCTTTTTCAAGCAGTCGTAGGTGCGTGTCTTGAGTCCCTTGAGGATTTCTGTGTTTGCCCTCTCCACCTGGCCGTTGCTCCTGGGATGAGCCACGGACGCGAAGCAGAGCTGGGTGCCGATGCCCTCGCCATACTCCTAGAAAAGCCGACTTGTAAACTGGGTCCCGTTGTCCATAATGGTATGGCTTGGGACCCCAAATCTACAGACAATCGACTTGAGGAAAGCAACAGCAGCACCCTGGGTGATGTTGACCATAGGGGTGGCCTCTGGCCACTTGGTGAACTTGTCGATGGCGACGAAGAGGTACCGGTACCCGCCGACGGCCCCAGGGAATGGTCCTAGGGTATCCACCCCCCATACGGTGAACGACCAGGAGGGCGAAATCATCTGTAGAGCTTGAGCTGGTGTGTGTATCTGCTTTGCATGGAATTGACACGCCTTGCGGGACTTTACCATCTCAGCTGCATTCTAGAGGGCGGTTGGCTAGTAAAAGCCATGCCGGAAGGCCTTACCAACTAGTGTGCGGGATGAGTAATGACTTCCGCACTCACCTCCATGGATCTCCGTGAGCAACTCACGGCCCTCCTTCTGGGTAATGCACCGCATTAGAATGCCGTTGGCGCCACGACGGTAGAGATCCCTTTCCACCACCGCGTAGCGTTTTAGCCAACCGCACTATGCGCTCTGCGGACACATGATCTTCAGGAAGGATGTTTTCCTTCAGGTAGTCCCGGATCTTGGAGATCCATGCATCAGGACCACTCTGAGGTAATGGCTGTGGCGCTAATGGATAGGCAGGACCCCCTATAGCACACACAGTCTTCGGTGGGTGCTGTAACGCCATCGGGATCGCTAGCTTCGAGGTGCTAGTCTTGCCCCCTTCTCCCAGCTCGGCAGGCTGGGCGGTGGGGTCTCAGCAGCCGTCTTTCAAAGACGCCCTCGGGCATGGGTGCCCAAGTTGATGCCCTCACGGAGAGGTCATCTGCCGCCTAGTTGTCAGCCCGAGGAAACATGTTTGCAGTTCCAGGGCCGTGAAGTCCTCCAGCTTCCTGACGTGGAGGAGGTAAGCCATGAGCCTAGGCTCGTTGCAGCTACATTCCCCATGGACTTGCTTGATGATCAGCTGGGAGTCCCCCCTTCACGAGGAGCTAGCGGATCCCCAGGGATAGGGCCGCAGACAAGCCGAAGATAAGTGCCTCGTACTCTGCCATATTGTTGGTGGCCTTGAACTCGAGATGCACCATGTACTTCACTTGATCTCCGCTTGGGTCGACGAGGACCACTCTGGCCCCGCCAACTTGCTTACGGGTGGATCCATCGAAGAAGAGCGTCCAGTGGGGCTCGGTGAAGACCGGACCCCTAGGCTCCGCAGGTGTGGGGTCTGAATCGGGATTCGGACCCCCAGGGGTGCTCGGGGGAGGCATCCACTCCACGATGAAGTCAGCCATGACCTGGCTCTTAATGGCATGGCGAGGCTAGAAGTCTAGCTGGAACTCGGCGAGCTCCACGGCCCACTTGGCGATGTTGCCTGTGGTGTTAGAGTTGTGGAGGATGGCCCCTTAACGGAAAGGAGGTCACCACCACAACCCCTATGTGCCTGGAAATAGTGGCGCAGCTTCCTGGACGCAACAAGTACAGCATAGAGGAGCTTGTGCGTCTCAAAGTACCTGGTCTTTGCCTCATGGAGGACCTCGCTGACGTAGTAGACCGGCCTCTGAACGGTTTGGACCCCTGTAGCTGGTCTCGAGCCCTCAGGCTCCTGGCCCTTCTTGCGCCGCCCTTTTCACCACCGGCACCATGCTCACCACTTCTGCGGTTGCCGTGACATATAAATACAATGGCTCCCCAGGGTCTGGAGCTACCAGTATTGGTAGGGACATCAGGTGCTGCTTCAACTCTTGAAAGGCTTGCTCAGCCTCTTCGGTCCAAGCGAATGGACCAGATTTTCGTAGGAGCTTGAAGAAAGGCAGCGCCCTCTCAGCCAGCCTCGAAATGAAGCGGCTAAGGGCGGCTAACGACCCCGTCAGCTTCTGGACGTCCTTGATGCGGGCCTGAGTCCTCATCGCCTCGATTGCCCTAATCTTCTCCGGGTTTGCTTCAATCCCCTCGTGCGAAACTAGGAATCCCAGCAGCTTCCCAGCGAAGGACACCAAAGACGCATTTGTCCGGGTTCAGCTTTGTGCGCGTCGCCCGCAGCCTGTCAAAGACCAGGGTCAGGTCTTCCACTAGAGTCGACCCCTTCCTAGTCTTTACCACGATGTCATCGACATATATCTCTACTTTGTCCCTGATCAGGTCCCTGAAGGTCTTACTCATCGCCCATACAAATGTTGGCAAGGCGTTCTTCAGACCGTAGGGCATTACAACATAGCAGTAGAGCCCATCCACTGTTACAAAAGCGGTACGCTTACTATCCTCCCTAGCCATCTGGATCTGGTGGAAACCCGATTAGGCATCTAAGAAGGACAAGAGGTCGCACCCGGAGGTAGAGTCCACGATCTGATCTATGTGTGGAAGTGGATACGGGTCCTTGGGACAGGCCTTATTCAGGCTGGTGTAGTCGATGCACATCCGAAGTTTCCTGTTCACCTTTGGCATGATGACCGAGTTGGCCAGCCACACGGGGTGATGGACCTCTTCGATAAAGCCAGCGTCAAGCAGCTTCTGGACCTCCTGGCGGATGAAGTCCTGCCACTCAACAGACTATCTCTGAGGCTTCTGGCTTACCGGCCTGGCGTCGGGGTGGATCTTCAGATGGTGCTCAATCACCTCCCTGGGGATCCCAGGCATCTGTGACGGTTCCCACGCAAAAACGTCGACATTTGCCCGGAGGAAGGCGACGAGCGCGAGTTCCTATTTCTCTCCCAGATTGCCCACAATGCGGGTGGTCTGGGAGGAGTCTGCGCCGACCTGAATGGTCTTCACGGGTTCGTCGTCTGCTCCGGACGGCTGCACCTTTGGCACCTTGGCAGGCGCCTTGGTACCGGAGGTCGAGGGGTCCTTCCCCCCCATTGTCCGGGCGAGCAGCTTCCGCCGCTAGGGCGTGCAGCTTCTCGACAGCTGTCACCACAGCGGTGCAGTCGCCCCGCACGGTGAGAACCCCTATAGGGGACGGCATCTTGAGGACCAAATACCCGTAATGGGCAATGGCCATGAACCGGTACAGGGCCGGCCTACCGATGATGGCATTGAAGGGGAGGCTAACCTCCGCGACGTCGAACTGGACGTTCTCGGTGCAGAAGTTATCCTCCATCCCGAATGTAACCGGGAGCGTGATGCTCCCAAGGGGATACACCGGTTGAGCGCCCACTCCGAAGAATGGACGTGAGGGTCCCAGATGGGACCTGGGGATCTGCAGCTGCTTGAACGCGACATGGCTGATGATGTTAAGGCCTGCCCCACCGTCGATCAGCACATGGTGCAGCCGCATGTTGGCGATGACAGGGGCGGTGATGAGCGGTAGTATACCGGCCCCTGCCATGTTGTCGGGGCAGTCGGATGCCCCGAAGGAGATGGTGGTGTTCCTCCACCACTGGTGTGGAGCAGCCTTTGGGACCCCTGGGGTCGCCGAGAGGACTTCGCGGCACAGGGACTTGACGTTCCAGCGGGAGGTGAGCTCCCAGCTTCCGCCGTACATGACGTACAACTTCTTGCGGCAGTCGCTCTCACCACCGGAGTCGGAGTCCCCGGTGAAGACATCCTTCAGGACCCCCTCGGGTGACTGGTACCCGAGGTCCTTGAAAGGATCACGATGCCCAAGAGGGGGGTGAATTGGGCTTTTCTAAAAATCAACACTAATTAAAACCTAAGCAAGAGCTTAGCAAGAGCCCAACTTCACCCCAACAACTAGCACTAAGATAATAATACTAGAAATACAACAATGCTAAGACAATACTTCAAATACTTGCTAAACAAATACACAATGTAAAGTGCTTGAATTAAGTGCGGAATGTAAAGCAAGGTTTAGAAGACTCCTCCAATTTTTCCCGAGGTATCGAAGAGTCGGCACTCTCCACTAGTCCTCGTTGGAGCACCCACGCAAGGGTATCGCTCCCCCTTGGTCCTCGCAAGAACCAAGTGCTCACTACGAGATGATCCTTTGCCACTCCGGTGCGGTGGATCCCTCGAGACCGCTTACAAACTTGAGTCAGGTCACCAACAAGATCTTCACGGTGATCACCGAGCTCCCAACACCACCAAGCCATCTAGGTGATGCCGATCACCAAGAGTAACAAGCCGTAGACTTTCGCTTAACCAAGAGAAGCCTAATGCAAGTGGTGTGTGCTCTTGGTGGCTCTCGCTAGCGCTAATGAGGAACAAATGCGGGATTAAGATTCTCTAATCTCCTCACTAGACTTTTGGTGCTTGCAATGCTCTGCCAATATGCAGGAATCAATGTGGGCAGCAAGACATTAAATATGGTGGGTGGAGGGGGTATAAATAGCCCTCACCCACCAACTAGTCGTTACCAGCACTCTTCTGCGCATGGGCGCACCGGACAGTTCAGTGCGCCACCGGTGCGCCAACGGTCGACTCCAACGGCTAGTTCTGACAGCTAGCCGTTGGGCTGATGGCACACCGGACAGTGAACAGACACTGTCCGGTGCACACCGGACAGTCCGGTGCACTGTCCGGTGCACTGTCCGGTGCGCCACTAAAATTCATTTCTGAAACTGGCGTTCTCGGGTTTCTTCGAGGGAAAACTCTTCCCCAGGGCCAGCTTGGCCCCACCTGGCAGATGGTGCACCGGACAGTCCGGTGCACACCGGATAGTCCGGTGCCCCAAGGCCAGAAACCCTATTTTCTTTTATATGTTGTTTTTCAAATCGGTTTTCGTTCTAACTTGAGTGTATGTTCTAGAGTGTCACCTAGCACTATATGTGAGTGTCAATGTGCACCAACACTACACTAGAACTCTCTTGGTCAAACTACTCATCGACAACCCCTCTTTATAGTACGGCTAAAAGAGAATAAAAGACCTAACTAAATCACGAGTGTCCACATCTCCTTGACACTCGGACTCCGTAGTCCTTCACCTTTTGTTTCGTCGTTTTAGCCGTCGCTTCGAGTTCTTATCTCTGGGATTGTTTTCACCGTTGTAGTACTTCTACCTGTAATGCGACCTAACTTACCATTTGTCTCTGCAAAACACACGTTAGTCACATATAACATTACGTTGTCATTAATCACTAAAACCAACCAGGGGCCTAGATGCTTTCAATCTCCCCCTTTTTGGTGATTGATGACAACCCTACAAGATTTGTGAGAGTAGTTTGTTTTGAAATTTCTATCAATAGAGAAGATGGTTAGTTATACTCAGTAATCTTTGACAGAAGGAGTGTGTAACATAATAATAGGAATGAGCGCATACACATCGTAAGTTTCTTGTTCATATATAAAAAGTGAAATCAAATCGATGAACAAGAACTAGAAGACTGGTGATAACATATAAGGTGAAAACATAGTACACACACAGTCAACAAAAGCATTGAGAGTATATAATAGAGTTTGTGAGCCAAAAGCATCATACAAAGTGAAGCTAGTACAGAGAGTAACAAACACATATATTACATCAAAATGACTCTCTACTAACTCCCTAACTCCCCCTAGCTCTCACAACTCATATCTCTCCCCCTTTGGCGTCAAACACCAAAAGGGAACCCAAACCTACACATCAGAAGAGGGAGGAGGCAGCGGGGGTGCATCCGGTCACGGTCGAGGCAGTAGAGCGAACGCCAGCTGTGGGTCAGAGTCAGTCTCGGATCCAGGATTTGCTGTAGAAGCTGGAGCTGGTACTGACTTAGACGGAAGCTGCGCTGCAGGAGCTGCCGGAGCCAAAGAGTTCACAGACACCGCTACAGCAGAAGCTGGTGGCTGAGGGCTGACAGAGCTGATGACCGGCGACATGAAAACCAGGGTGACCGGCAGGAGCGGAGAGGAAGAAGGACCAACTAAAGAAAGAGGGGTCTTGCCTGAATAGCTGGCACAACAGCAGCCTGAAGAGGTGGAGGCGGTGCTGACTGAACTGAAGAAATCGATACACCAGAATGCTGAAGCATGAGAGTCATAAAAGCCCTATTCTCAGCTCGGTCCTGAAGAAGCTGCTGCTGCAAAGAATCCTGCCTGTCCTGAATTGTCTGAAACATCGAGAGCATTCTCTCGGACAACTGCTGGTGGGCCGCTGCCTGACGGGCCTGCTCGGCTGCCAAGTGAGCCTGCTGTTGAGTAAGTGTCTGTAGGATCAAAGCAAGAGCAGGGTCAATGGTAGGAGGGGCAGTAGGGGTAGCACTAGAACTCCCGGCCTCATGATCATGTGAGCGTGGAGGCATAGGAGGCGGAGGCGGAATCCCAAAATCATCATCATCATAATCATCAACTGCTGCGTCCTGAGCTTCAAACTGATGAAGAGCAGTATCCTCGGCCTGAGTGTCAAATACTGGAGCAGGAGCTAGCACAGGATCCTCTGGAGCTGGACGGTACGACCCAAAGATGAGGCGAGAGGCCTCAAGAGTACCCTGGACTGTAGGGGCCAAATCAGCTGAGCAAAGATGTGGCACAGATAGTGAGCATAAGGCAGCTGTCGACGAGCACGTATACCATCCAGTACTGTGTCCTCGATCTCACAAATGAGAAAATCCACAACATCAAACTCTGAATGAGAAACTAGGGCACCAAGGAGCCAAAGCTGAATATGAGTGGCAGCCTCCCTGTATCCCATCCATGGCAGAAGCGTCCGTCTCATAAGCTGATATAGAAATCTGGTCGCTGTGGTAAAATCTGACGGAGAACATCGCGACCCATCTGAGAAGGGCGGTCGGAACAAAGCCGTGACGTGAGCTGTACCAGGAGCAACTCTGCCGTGAGGGCGACGAGGAGGGTCAGAGGTGCCATAGCACAAGCTGTGAAGACGAGTCGATGACTCGGAAAATCCAAACAACTAACGAATCAAACTGGCATGAATGGTAACATCCTCTCGCTCAAAACGGAATCTCATCCACTGGTGATCAGGGTCTATCCAGACTGAAGCATAGAAAACTCGGACCCATTCCTCAATATATCTGCCGCTGGTAGTCAACAGAGTGAGAAGTCCAGGCAGATAGGAGAGGTGAACCTCAGAGTCGGCACCGACTGCAAGCAGGAAGGCAGGGAGATCCAAGAGCCGGTGCGCTCGCAGAGCAATCTGAGCTGACAACTGTGCTCGGTAGAAAGACTCCTGAATCCTGGTGCTGAAAGGATCTACCGCTGCAGGGTCTCTCTGTGTAGGTAACCAAGACTCCATGGGTACGTATCTAAACCTATGTACCTATGCCGCTGTAGCATGCTGAAGATCAAACAGTCTGGGATCCGCAGCAAGTGGTCGCACCTCAGTCTCATCGCGCTCCCGGAATCGAGCAGGTGGGATAGGTGGAGCGAAAAGGGGAGCGGAAGGAGCAGTGGAAGCTGGAGTAGTGGAGGTGGTAGGTATGGCTGAGGTAGTGGATGGTGCAGGAGTGACGGGAGCAGGTGAAGTGGGTGGTGGAGTGGTAGCAGTGGTGCGAGTGGAGGAGTGAGGCTGGGAGGCGAGGCGATGAACTCGGTAAGCAATCTGATCTAAAGGAGTCTGTGGCTGATCTCCTCGCTCTGCCTGCTCAGCGGCTGCTGCTGCTACTGCCACTGCTCGGGCTTCTCTGTCCATACGCCGCTTCTTGCGGCCTTCCTGCTGCTCCAAGTACACGGTCTTTCCCTTGACCTGCCTAAAGGGGCGACGAGGATCCTCATCATCGCCTCCCCTTGGCGCCGACACATTCTTCGTGTGCGGCATCCTGACCTGACAACTGCAAATGAGAGAGAGAAGCTAAGCAAAAGTCGATAATAGTCGATAGAATATCAAAAGAGGAGATGTATACCTGGAAAACTCACACGAGAGGTGGAAATCCAGGCAGGACAGGAGACGGCTCACGGGCAGGCAAGGTCACTGAAATGACAGAAGAGGTGAGCACATATTAGTCACATAGTCATAAGTATATGAAATGTGAATAAATACATACACAGAGAAATATGGCACAGAAAACGAGAGATATGGCGATCGAGAGGTCAAACGACGTGAAAACGGCGTTTGAACGAGAAATAGTGCCATAGGAGGTTTGGAATTTGAATTGAGGTATGAAATGATGTGGAATTGAGCCGATACTTCACGAATAGGTTTATATGGGTGAATATGAGTGAAGTGTATGCTTGGTTTGAAATTAGGCGAAGAAAATGGAATTTGGGCACTCGGCTCGGAAACGATCGCTCAAAACAGGGATTTGAGTGAAATTGAAGCCTGGTATATCGGATTGGCATGAAATTTGGTGAATATGTTACTGGAGGTGTTGTGAAGGTGCCTGAAAAATTTGGGTTCAATCGGAGCATTTTTTGCTGGTTTGGGCATTTCACCGAGCATGTGGTGTGCGAGGATTTAGGGTTTCGGTGAAACGGCTATTTAAGGCTGTGAAACCCTCCCTAAGGAGCTGAGAACCTACAAGGGTGTTCAAGGCACACAGAGGAACATCTCCAACCACATGGATTCACAGGAATTCATAAGGATTTGAATTTGGCACACAAGGGTGGAAAAAGGGGTGCACTGCTCAATAGAAATAGAGAGGAGGGAGAGGGAGCCAGAGCTGCTCACCTAAGGGGGGAAGGGGTGAGCACCAGGGAGAGTTCACCGGAGGGTAGCCGCCGGTGAGAAGGATCGCCGGAGAGGGGTAAGATCACCGGAGAGCAGAGAGACAGAGCAGAGAGGAAATAGAAAGCCTCTGGCTCGGCTTCGGGCTGGAGGCGATTTTTTAAAACGCGATATGGGCGCACCAGACAGTCTACAGTGCCTGTCCGGTGCACACCGGACAGCGCACAGGAGGAGTTCTTGCGCGCGCGCGGCCGGTGCACCGGACAGTGCATAGTGCAGTGTCCGGTGCACACTGGACTCTCCGGTGAGCCCAGACAGAGGGAAGTTCTGAAATTTTTGAATTTTTCTATCTTGTTTTGAACCAAACCAAATCCCAACTTATAATCACACAAAATAACACTTGTTGGGACAGGTATTGGCACCCTCATATATTTTCTCATAATTTTCAAAATATTTTGCCATAGGCTAGATAATTTTTAGAGAAAATAGGCAAATGGTGAGATTGGCATTTTGGCATTGCACTAGGGGTTTTCATGAAAGATTTGAGTTTTGAATACTCCCCCTAAGTGCAGTACCTCATGCATATCTCAAGAACCAACAATTACATAAAAGTAGGAATTTAAGTACTAAAAGCTTAAAACTAAGACTTGTCAAGTTTGATCCCGAGTTAAGCTTTTTCACACGCTTTGTTGGCGGTTATCTCAACTAGGTTAGACAAGCCCTAGACGCAAAACAAGAAATGTAAATATGCAATGCAAGCTTGACAACACCATTTGACATCTCAAATAAAATTTCTGATATCAAGTATATTTAATTCATTCATCAACATGCAAAAGCGGGTCTTATCAAGTGGCTTAGTGAAAATATCCGCTAATTGATCTTCCGACCTCACTCCTTCTAAAATGATATCTCCTTTAGCAACATGATCTCTAAGGAAGTGATGAAGGATATCAATGTGCTTGGTGCGAGAGTGTTGTATAGGATTATTAGCAATTTTAACAGCACTCTTATTATCACACAACAAAGGTATCTTTTCTAGAACTACGCCATAGTCTAGAAGGGTTTGTTTCATATATAAAATTTGTGTGCAACAAGCACCCGCGACAATGTATTCCGCTTCGGTGGTTGACAAGGCAACACTATTTTGCTTTTTGGATGTCCATGATACTAGTGATCTACCAAGCAGATGGCATCCCCCAGAAGTACTTTTCCTATCAATTTTGCAACCGGCATAATCCGAATCGGAATAGCCAATTAAATCAAAAGTAGCTCCTTTGGGATACCACAGACCAATGCTTGTGGTGTGCCTGAGATACCTAAGAATTCTTTTAATAGCGCGAAGATGAGCTTTCTTAGGATTAGATTGAAATCTAGCACACATGCAGACACTAAACATGATATCGGGCCTAGATGCGGTAAGGTACAATAAACTACCAATCATAGAACGGTAGAGAGTTTGATTAAGCGGGTTACCTCCCTCATCTAGGTCGAGATGTCCATTTGTTGGCATAGGTGTCTTGATTGGTTTGCACTTCTCCATGTTGAACCTTTTCAACAAGTCTTTGGTATACTTCTCTTGTGAGAGAAAGTTACCATCTTTCATTTGCTTGACTTGAAAGCCGAGGAAGTACGTTAGCTCACCAATCATTGACATCTCGAACTCCTTCGACATCAACTCACCAAATTCCTTGCAATGATAGTCATTTGTCGAGCCAAAGATTATGTCATCAACATATACTTGACAAATGAAAATATCACCGTTATGTTTCTTTGTGAATAGAGTTGTGTCGACGGTCCCGATCTTGAAGCCCTTTTCGATGAGGAAGTCGCGAAGATGCTCATACCAAGCCCTTGGAGCTTGCTTTAGCCCATATAGCGCCTTGGACAACCTGTAATCATGGTTAGGATATCTAGGGTCTTCAAATCTAGGTGGTTGCTCAACATATACAAGTTCATTTATGAAGCCATTTAAAAATGCACTTTTTACATCCATTTGATAAAGCTTTATATCATAGCATGATGCATATGCGAGTAGGATACGGATGGCTTCCAGTCGAGCAACCGGTGCAAAGGTCTCTCCAAAATCTAAGCCTTCAACTTGAGAGAATCCTTTTGCAACAAGTCTTGCCTTGTTCCTTACAATCACGCCTTGATCATCTTGTTTGTTCCTGAACACCCACTTTGTTCCAATGATTCTTGTACCTTGTGGAGGCTTCTCTAGGGTCCAAACTTGGTTATGGGTGAAGTTATTTAGTTCTTCATGCATGGCGTTCACCCAGTCCGGATCCTATAGCGCCTCATCTATACATGTAGGCTCAACACAAGAAACAAAGGAGTGATGTTCAATAAAAGAAGCATGTCTATGTGATCGAGTAATAACCCCTTGTGAAGGACTCCCAATGATTTGGTTTTGAGGATGAGCTTGAAGTAGTGATGAGTTTCTCCTGTTAACCACTTGGGAAGAAGATCCTGGAGCATCAACATCTTAGGCTTATACCCTTGCTTGTTCATGAGAGGCAAATGTATCTTCATTTCATGCCTCTCATCTTTTTCATCATCTTGTGGTACATTTGATGAAGAAGGCCTGTCAATGTTTTGCACCTCTTCTTCATCTTCTTTTGGTTTGATAGCTCCAATTGGCATGTTCTTCATTGCTTCCCTAAGTGGCTCATCACCTACATCAACAAAATTCTCAAGTGCTCCTTGGGAGCCATTAGTCTCATCAAATTCCACATCATATGTTTCTTCTACCACGCCAATGGCATGATTGAATACTCGATATGCTTTGGACTTTAATGAATAGCCCAAAAGAAAACCAATATAACAACGTCTTTGAAACTTCCCTAGGTGATGGCGTTTCTTGTAGATGTAGCATTTGCATCCAAACACCCAGAAGGATACGTCTGGCTTTTTCCCATTTAGCAGTTCATAGGGAGTCTTCACAAGTAGCCGGTGAGGAAATAGCCTGTTTGATGCATAACATGCAGTGTTGACAGCTTCGGCCCAAAACCTCTCCCGTGTGTTATACTCATCAATCATTGTTCTTGCAAGTGTGATCAAGGTCCTGTTTTTCCTTTCAACAATTCCATTTTGTTGAGGTGTATATGTTGCAGATACTTCATACTTGATCCCAATTTCATCACAGTACTCATGAATGTTGGTGTTGTCAAATTCTTTGCCATTATCACTTCTAATATTCTTGATCTTGCAATCAAATTCATTTTGAGATTTCTTGGCAAACTTCTTGAATATAGATGCAACTTCAGATTTGTCATGAAGAAAGAACACCCAAGTGTATCTTGAGAAATCATCAACAATCACCAGACAGTAGAGGTTGCCACCAGCACTTACATAATTTGTAGGTCCAAATAAATCCATATGAAGTAGTTCCAGTGGCCTTGATGTTGACATGAAAGCTTTTGTAGGATGTGTGTTAGCAACTTGCTTCCCAGCTTGACATGCACTACAAGGCTTGTCCTTTTCAAATACAACATCCTTTAATCCTCTAACCATGTCCTTCTTTAATACCTTCTTGAGTGTGCTCATCCCAACATGTGCAAGCCTCCTATGCCAAAGCCATCCAAGTGAAGCTTTGGTGAAGAGGCAAGTTCTTAAGTCTGCATCTTCTGAAGTGAAATCCACTAAGTAGAGATTGTTGTATCTAAATCCTTTGAACACCATTGATTCATCATCCATTTTTGATACAATAACCTCTGTTGGAGTGAATAAGCATTGAAGTCCAAGATCACAGAGTTGACCCACTGATAATAAATTGAAGCTCAAAGGTGCAACCAAGAGAACATTTGAAATTGATAAATCATTTGAAATTGCCACCTTGCCAAGTCCTTGCACTTTCCCTTTTGAATTGTCTCCAAATGTGATTTTGTCTTGTCCATCAACATTCTCATCAAGTGAGGTGAACATCCGTGGGTTGCCTGTCATATGTTGTGTGCATCCACTGTCAATAACCCAATGGCACCCACCGGTCTTGTAGTTCACCTACATCCACAGACAAATCAAGCTTGAGTTTTGAGGGCCCTATATTGCATAGGACCAGTAACTTTCTCAATCAAGGACTTTGCAACCCAAATTTGTCTAGGTCTACTCTTGCTTGGTGGACCTAGGAATGTAACTTTGACCTTTCCATTTGCAACTTTTCTTAGAACATAATGAGCATTGAAAGCAAATGGTCTTGAGTGCTTAGGCAAGGGAGTTGGTGGTTTAGCTTTCCAGTTGTGGGCAAAGTGACCTTCTTTTCCACACTCAAAGCATTTGATAGGCTTGTGAGTCTGCTTTGGCTTGTATTGAGTAGTAGATTTCTTTTGCACAAAAGCATTGTATCCAATACCACTCTTGTTGTTTTTCATGACAATGTTCATGAGCAACTCATTTTGGAGGTATTGGCCCTTGTTGAACTTTTGCACACTTGTTGCAAGATGTTCATTTTCACTCTTAAGTTTCTTGACCTCATTTTTAAGCCTTTCATTATCCACTACCAACTCATTGTTGAAATCATTGTTCTCAATGGCAACCTTTCCTCTAGTAGTTGCATCAGTCAAGTATCTCTTCAATTTTTGGTTGTCTAAAGTCAAGACTTCAACTTTTTCGGTCAATTCATCATGTAGACTAGTTTGCTCTCCTTGACTCAAATCATCACATGAGGTTGCTGCATCAATCTTAACAACAGGGTTAATAGCCTCATGTGTATTGCAAGATAAAAGTTCATTTTCAACAAGAAGATTATCATGATCAAATTTAATCTTAGTATAGTCTTCCTTGATTTTCACTAGTCTATCTTCCAACTCCCTATTAGCTTCATTTAACTTGTCACATTTATCTTTAGCATCTTTTAGAGAGGATGTGAGCTCATTTACAGTGGATGACATAGTTTTGTTTTCTTCTTTCATTTCATCACTAGCTTTCATAACTATGTCATATTTGGCATTCAAAGATTCATTTTCATTTTTCAACCTATCACATTTAGCTTTTGACTTCCTAATGATTTGAGTGTATTCTTTAAGCAAGTCAGCTAGTTCATCATAGGAAGGTGAAGCAAATTCCTCATCACTATCACTATCACTATCATCAGTAATATCAATATCATTTTGTACCTTCCGTTCACCTCTAGCCATGAGGCATAGGTGAGAAGTCGATGATGGCGATGGTGGTGGTGAAGAGAAGTCCTCGGCGATGGCGGCAACCTTTTCATCATTCTCTTCTTCACTTGAAGAAGATCCACTTGATGACTCAATGTCAGTGAGCCAGTCACCAACAATATATGCCTTTCCATTTTTCTTTTTGTGGAACCTCTTTTGCTTCCCATCCTTCCTCTTGAAGAATATCTTTTCCTTTTTCTCATCATCGTTGTCATCTTCTTTCTTGCCCTTGAACTTGTTCTTCTTGGGCTTGTTACATTGATGAGCAAGATGACCAAGCTCCCCACAGTTGTAGCAATCCATCTCAGAAATGGACTTTCTTTTGCTGGAAAAGAATTTCTTCTTTCTTGAATCAAATTTGATGCCTTCTTTGTTGAGCTTCTTTAACATCTTGGTGGTCTTCCTCACCATCAAGGCAATGTTAGCATCAAGGTCATCATCACTTGAGGATTCTTCCTCAATTTGTACTTTAGCTTTTCCTTTTCTTCCTTGATTTGCTTTAAGAGCCAAATCCTTTCTCTTGGAAGATGACTCATCTTTGTCATTGATGTGCATGTACATCTCATGAGCATTGATCTTTCCCAATATCTGTGTAGGTGTGGTAATTGAAAGATCCATTTGATGCAGTACAGTGACAATGTGTCCATATTTGTCAATTGGGAGGACACTGAGAATCTTCTTCACAACATCCTGTTGTGAAATTTGTGTAAGCCCCAATCCATTTACTTCCTCTACAAGAATATTGAGACATGAGTACATAGCATTGGCATTTTCATTAGCAAGCATTTCAAAAGAATTTAACTTTCTCATAGCAATGTGATATATCTCCTCACGCTCACTCCTAGTTCCTTCATGTAGAGCACAAATGTCCATCCACAAATCATGAGCATTTTTATGATTTCTAACTCTATTGAACACATCTTTGCAAAGGCCTCTAAAAAGGGTGTTTTTGGCCTTAGCATTCTATTTCTCATAATTAAATTCATCACCTACAAGATTTGTGGGATCTCTAGGTTGGGGGAATCCTTGTGTGGCGGCTTTGTAGACACCAATGTCTATAGCCTCTAAATATGCTTCCATACGAATTTTCCAATATGGAAAATCGTCACCATCAAAAACGAGAGGAGGTCTATCCCCACCGGACATCGTTACTCTAGCGGTTAAGCTAATCTAAGAGCAACAAGGCTTTGATACCAATTGAAAGGATCACGATGACCAAGAGGGGGGGTGAATTGGGCTTTTCTAAAAATCAACACTAATTAAAACCTAAGCAAGAGCTAAGCAAGAGCCTAACTTCACCCCAACAACTAGCACTAAGATAATAATACTAGAAATACAACAATGCTAAGATAATACTTCAAATACTTGCTAAACAAATACACAAAGTAAAGTGCTTGAATTAAGTGCGGAATGTAAAGCAAGGTTTAGAAGACTCCTCCAATTTTTCCCGAGGTATCAAAGAGTCGGCACTCTCCACTAGTCCTCGTTGGAGCACCCGCGCAAGGGTATCGCTCCCCCTTGGTCCTCGCAAGAACCAAGTGCTCACTACGAGATGATCCTTTGCCACTCCGGCGCGGTGGATCCCTCGAGACTGCTTACAAACTTGAGTCGGGTCACCAACAAGATCTTCACGGTGATCACCGAGCTCCCAACGCCACCAAGCCGTCTAGGTGATGCCGATCACCAAGAGTAACAAGCCATAGACTTTCGCTTGACCAAGAGAAGCCTAATGCAAGTGGTGTGTGCTCTAGGTGGCTCTCGCTAGCGCTAATGAGGAACAAATGCGGGATTAAGATTCTCTAATCTCCTCACTAGACTTTTGGTGCTTGCAATGCTCTACCAATATGCAGGAATCAATGTGGGCAGCAAGACATTGAATATGGTGGGTGGAGGGGGTATAAATAGCCCTCACCCACCAACTAGCCGTTACCAGCACTCTTCTGCGCATGGGCGCACCGGACAGTCCGGTGCGCCACTGGTGCGCCAACGGTGCGCCACCGGTGCGCCAACGGTCGACTCCAACGGCTAGTTCTGACAGCTAGCCGTTGGGCTGATGGCACACCGGACAGTGAACAGACATTGTCCGGTGCACACCGGATAGTCTGGTGCACTGTCCGGTGTGCCACTAAAATTCTTTTCTGAAACTGGCGCTCTCGGGTTTCTTCGGGGGAAAACTCTTCCCCAGGGCCAGCTTGGCCCCACCTGGCAGATGGTGCACCGGACAGTCCGGTGCACACCGGATAGTCCGGTGCCCCAAGGCCAGAAACCCTATTTTCTTTTATATGTTGTTTTTCAAATCGGTTTTCGTTCTAACTTGAGTGTATGTTCTAGAGTGTCACCTAGCACTATATGTGAGTGTCAATGTGCACCAACACTACACTAGAACTCTCTTGGTCAAACAACTCATCGACAACCCCTCTTTATAGTATGGCTAAAAGAGAATAAAAGACCTAACTAAATCATGAGTGTCCACATCTCCTTGACACTCGGACTCCGTAGTCCTTCACCTTTTGTTTCGTCGTTTTAGCCGTCGCTTCGAGTTCTTATCTCCGGGATTGTTTTCATCGTTGTAGTACTTCTACCTGTAATGCGACCTAACTTACCATTTGTCTCTGCAAAACACACATTAGTCACATATAACATTACGTTGTCATTAATCACTAAAACCAACCAAGGGCCTAGATGCTTTCAGCCCCGTTCTCCGGCGGACACGTCCCCGTCGTCAGCCCTCTCCTTGCCAGGCCGGCGACGGGGTGGGGAGCCGTCCTTGGAGGACTGCTCGCGCTACTCGTTGACGCGCTTCGCGAGCTTGATAATCTCGCGGCGCTGTGGCGGCTGTTGGGTGCACAGGGCATGAGCCGCTGTTGCCCCCCTGCGACCGCGGGCGCTTGTTGCGCTCGGTCTGGCCTCCAGCCGCAGCCGCGACGACTGGAGCAGCAGTCTGCGGCCTCTCGCGGCCGCGGTTCTTCTTCTTCTTCTTCTTGCTGTCCTGGGCGACGACACTGGAGCCACCTGTCTGGGCAACCCCAGTCTGTGGCGCCGAGTGCCATGCACGGCCCTCGGCAGCTCTGGCGCACTTGTCGGCCAGAGCGAAGAGTGTGGTGATAGTTTCCACATCATGCGTGGCCAACTTGAGAGCACCTAGAGGGGGGTGAATAGGTGATCCTGTAAAAACTTGAAACTTAAAGCCACAACACTTGGTTAGGAGTTAGCACAATAAAATCAAGTGGCTAAGGAGAGCTCTTGTGAAGCAAAATAGACACAGTGAGAACAAGCACAAGAGACACGAGGATTTATCCCGTGGTTCGGCCAAGTACAACAATTGCCTACTCCACGTTGTGGCGTCCCAACGGACGAGGGTTGCACTCAACCTCTCTCAAGTGATCCGATGATCGACTTGAATACCACGGTGTTCTTCTTTCTTTACTCTTTCCCGTTTGCGAGGAATCTCCACAACTTGGAGTCTCTCGCCCTTACAATAAGGATCAAAGTGAAAGCACTAGAGTAAGGGAGGGAAGCAATACACACAAATCCATAGCAATACGCACACACATGGCCAAGACTTGAGCTCAAATGAATATCATAAGGTTCTCACTAGAACGGAGCTCAAATCACTAAGAATGACAAACGAGTGCGCAAAGACGGAGTGTGAATGATCAAGAATGCTCAAAGTATGCTTGGTGTCCTCCTCCATGCGCCTAGGGGTCCCTTTTATAGCCCCAAGGCAGCTAGGAGCCGTTGAGAGCAATCCAGGAAGGCAATTCTTGCCTTCTGTCGACTGGCGCACCGGACAGTCCGGTGCACCACCGGACACTGTCCGGTGCAGATTTCTTTCCTATTCTGGCGCAGCCGACCGTTGAAGACTTGGAGCCGTTGGCGTACCGGACACTGTCCGGTGCACACCGGACAGTTCGGTACTCCCATCCGACCGTTGGCTTGGCCACGCGTCACGTGCGGATTGCGTGGCCGTCCGTTGGCGCGCCCGACCGTTGGCTCACCGGACAGTCCGGTGCACCACCGGATAGTCCGGTGAATTATAGTCGTACGCTGTTGACTTGGTTCCCGAGAGCAGCGACTTCGCCGCAGACGACTCACCGGACAGTCCGGTGCACCACCGGACAGTCCGGTGATTTATAGCCATGTGCCGCCGTCGAGACCGGAGAGCAGCCAGTTGACCAGACGCCAGCCTAGCACACCGGACACTGTCCGGTGCACCACCGGACAGTCCGGTGCACCCAGACTGAGCAGAGTCTTGGCTGCTCGAGCCAAGTCTTTTCCAATTGTATTTTCTCTGATTCTAGCACTTAGACACATATGTTAGTACACAAAAACCAATGTACTAAGTCTAGAATCATACCTTTGTGTTGACTTTGCACTTCTTCCACCATTTGGCATAGTTTCACACTTAAACCATTTGTGTTGGCACTTGATCACCAAAATACTTAGAAATGGCCCAAGGGCACATTTCCCTTTCAATCTCCCCCTTTTTGGTGATTTATGCCAACACAACAAAAAGCAACTAAAGGAAGTGCAACATCAATGCAAATGAGAACACAAATTTGTTTTGATTCAAATTTGGCATATTTGGATCATTCTTTGCCACCACTTGGTTTGTTTTTGCAAATCAAACTCAATTTCCTATCTCTAAGTCAAATTCACTTGTAGAGACATAAAGAGAGGTATTCCAAGAGAATTTGATCAAAGATTCAAAAACTCCCCCTTTTTCCCATAATCAAACATTCTCCCCACAAGAGACCAACTTTTGACAATAAGAGACAATAAGAGTATTTGACAAAACAAAAGCTCTAATTCTATTTTTCAAAAATTCTCAAGTGGTAGCTGATCCATTTCTTGCTTTGGCCTTAATTTCTCCCGCTTTGGCATTAAGCACCAAAACAGGATCATCTTTGGCCCTAAAACCCCATTACCTCACCAAAATCTTCAATTAAGAGTAAAAAGGCAATAAGAGCATGGAAATGAACTTGGAGTTAGTTACCCTCTCATCGGAGTGCAGTGGAAGTCTTTCATGGTCCAAGTCCATCTTTCCATTTCAATTCACTTTTGAGACCAAATCAAGCAAGCTCAAACACATGGTTAGTCTCAAAAGGGTCAAGTTGTAGCACATCTCCCCCTAAATATGTGCATCACTCGCAAATGGACTTGTGAGGTCCGGGGAGTGCTTGTACAACTTGAGCACCATCAATAAACAACAAAATGCATAAGGGAACATGATCAAGGCATAATACACATGTATGCTACACATCAATCCAAGTTCCGCAAATCTAAGACATTTAGCTCACTATGCAGCCTGCAAAAGGTCTTTTCATCTAAAGGCTTGGTAAAGATATCGGCTAGCTGGTTCTCGGTGCTAACATAAAACACTTCGATATCTCCCTTTTGCTAGTGGTCTCTCAAAAAGTGATGCCGGATGTCAATGTGCTTTGTGCGGCTGTGCTCAACAGGATTGTCCGCCATGCGGATAGCACTCTCATTGTCACATAGGAGTGGGACTTTGCTCAGATTGTAGCCAAAGTCCCAGAGGGTTTGCCTCATCCAAAGTAGTTGCGTGCAACACTGTCCTGCGGCAACGTACTCGGCCTCAGCGGTGGATAGGGCAACGGAGGTTTGTTTCTTAGAACTCCACGACACCAGAGACCTTCCTAGGAATTGGCACGTCCCTGATGTACTCTTCCTATCGACCTTACATCCAGCATAATCGGAGTCTGAATATCCAATTAAGTCAAAGGTAGACCCCTTTGGATACCAGATCCTGAAGCAAGGCGTAGCAACTAAATATCTAAGAATTCGCTTCACGGCCACTAAGTGACACTCCCTTGGATCGGATTGAAATCTAGCACACATGCATACACTAAGCATAATATCCGGTCTACTAGCACATAAGTAGAGCAAGGAACCTATCATGGACCGGTATGCTTTTTGATCAACGGACTTACCTCCTTTGTTGAGGTCGACGTGTTCGTCAGTTCCTATTGGAGTCTTCGCGGGCTTGGCGTCCTTCATCCCAAACCGCTTGAGCAAGTCTTGCGTGTACTTCGTTTGGGAGATGAAAGTGCCATCCTTGAGTTTCTTCACTTGGAACCCAAGGAAGTAGTTCAACTCGCCCATCATCGACATCTCAAATTTTTGAGTCATCACCCTGCTAAACTCTTCACAAGACTTTTGGTTAGTAGAACCAAATATTATGTCATCGACATATATTTGGCACACAAATAGATCACTGTCACAAGTCTTAGTGAAAAGAGTTGGATCGGCTTTCCCAACCTTGAAAGCATTTGCAATTAAAAAGTCTCTAAGGCATTCATACCATGCTCTTGGGGCTTGCTTAAGTCCATAGAGCGCCTTAGAGTGCTTACACACATGGTCGGGGTACCGTTCATCCTCAAAGCCAGGGGGTTGCTCCACGTACACCTCCTCCTTGATTGGCCCGTTGAGGAAAGCGCTCTTCATGTCCATTTGGAACAACCTGAAAGAATGGTGAGCGACATAGGCTAACAAAATACGAATCGACTCTAGCCTAGCCACAGGAGCGAAAGTCTCCTCAAAGTCCAAACCTGCGACTTGGGATAACCTTTTGCCACAAGTCGAGCTTTGTTCCTTGTCACCACCCCGTGCTCGTCCTGTTTGTTGTGGAACACCCACTTGGTTCTCACAACATTTTGCTTGGGACGCGGCACTAGTGTCCAAACTTCATTTCGCTTGAAGTTGTTGAGCTCTTCCTGTATGGCCAACACCCAGTCCAGATCTAGCAAGGCCTCTTCTACCCTGAAAGGCTCAATAGAAGAGACAAAAAAGTAATGCTCACAGAAATTAGCTAATCTAGAGCGAGTGGTTACTCCCTTGCTAATGTCACCCCAAATCTGGTCGACGGGATGGTTCCTTTGAATCATTGCTCGAACTTGAGTTGGAGGGGACTGTGGTGCTTCTTCCTCTTCAACTTGGACATCCTGTGCTCCCCCTTGATCACACGCCTCCTCTTGAGGTACCTGTTCATCATCTTGAGTTGGGGGTGCACCGTAGTTGAGGAAGAAGGTTGATCTTGCTCCTCGTGTTCCTGTGGTCGCACGTCTCCAATTGCCATGGTACGAATTGCGTCCGTTGGAACATCATCATCATCTACAATATCAAGATCAACTTGCTCTCTCGGAGAG
The DNA here is from genome assembly GCA_029449295.1 of Zea luxurians. Taxonomy (NCBI): domain Eukaryota; kingdom Viridiplantae; phylum Streptophyta; class Magnoliopsida; order Poales; family Poaceae; genus Zea; species Zea luxurians. The sequence goes on along the minus strand of JAOPSE010000040.1, from coordinate 1,747,718 downwards.
CCATTAGTTTCATCAAATACAACGTCGCTAGAGACTTCAACCAAACCAAATGATTTGTTGAAGGCTCTATACGCCTTTGTTTTTGAGTCATAACCTAACAAAAACCCTTCTACAGCTTTGGGAGCAAAATTTGAATTTCTACCTTTCTTCACCAGAATGTAGCATTTACTCCCAAAAACTCAAAAATACGAAACGTTGGGTTTGTTACCGGTTAGTAGCTCGTATGACGTCTTCTTGAGGAGGCGATGAAGGTAGACCCGGTTTATGGCGTGGCAAGCCGTGTTCACATCTTCCGACCAAAACCGCTCGGGCGTCTTGAATTCTCCAAGCATCGTCCTCGCCATGTCTATAAGCGTCCTGTTCTTCCTCTCTACCACACCATTTTGCTGTGGTGTGTAGGGAGCGGAGAACTCATGCTTGATCCCTTCCTCCTCAAGAAACTCCTCCACCTGCAGGTTCTTGAACTCGGACCCGTTGTCGCTCCTTATCTTCTTCACCTTGAGCTCAAATTCATTTTGAGCTCTCCTTAGGAAGCGCTTGAGGGTCCCTTGGGTTTCAGATTTATCCTGCAAGAAGAATACCCAAGTGAAGCGGGAAAAATCATCAACAATTACTAAACCATACTTACTTCCCCCGATGCTAAGGTAGGCGACGGGTCCGAAGAGGTCCATATACAGCAGCTCCAGGGGTCTAGATGTGGTCATCACATTCTTGCTGTGATGCGCACTTCCCACTTGTTTACCTGCTTGACAAGCTGCACAAGGTCTATCTTTTTCGAAATACACATTTGTTAGACCTAACACATGTTCTCCCTTTAGAAGTTTGTGAAGGTTCTTCATCCCCACATGTGCTAGACGGCGATGCCACAGCCAGCCCATGCTAGTCTTAACAATTAAGCATGCATCTAGACTGGCCTCCTCCTTTGCAAAATCAACTAAATAGAGTTTGTCGTCTAGTACACCCTTAAAAGCTAATGAACCATCACTCCTTCTAAAGACAGACACATCTACATTTGTGAATAAGCAATTGTATCCCATATTACATAATTGACTAACCGATAGAAGATTATAACCTAGCGACTCTACTAAAAATACATTGGAGATAGAGTGCTCATTTGAGATGGCTATCTTGCCTAAGCCTTTAACCTTGCCTTGATTCCCGTCACCGAATATGATTGAATCTTGGGAATCTTTGTTCTTGACATAGGAGGTGAACATCTTCTTCTCCCCCATCATGTGGTTTGTGCATCCGCTGTCGATAATCCAGCTTGATCCCCCGGATGCATAAACCTGCAAGGCAAATTAGGCTTGGGTCTTAGGTACCCAACTCTTGTTGGGTCCTACAAGGTTAGTTACAATAGCCTTAGGGACCCAAATGCAAGTCTTATCTCCCTTGCATTTTGCCCCTAATTTCCTAGCAATCACTTTCTTATCCTTTCTACAAATTGCAAAGGAAGCATTGCAAGCATGGTAAATTGTAGAGTGTTCATTACTTACATTCCTAGGTACATGAACAACATTTCTTCTAGGCATATGATAAATAACATTTTTCCTAGCCAAATTTCTACTATGCATAATAGAAGAACTTGAAGCAATCATGGTATGTGAATCAAAAGCATTATAACTTCTATCATAATGAACATTCCTAGAATATCTCCTATCATGATACATGAAAGCATGGTTCTATTTAGCACTATTAGTCATTGGAGCCTTCCCTTTCTCCTTGGCGGAGATGGGAGCCTTATGACTTGTTAAGTTCTTGGCTTCCTTCATAAAGCCAAGCCCATCCTTAATTGAGGGGTGTCTACCAATAGTGTAGGCATCCCTTGCAAATTTTAGTTTATCAAAATCATTTTTGCTAGTCTTAAGTTGGGCATTAAGACTAGCCACTTCATCATTTAATTTTGCAATAGAAGTAAGGTGCTCAACACATGCATCAACATTAAAGTCTTTACACCTATTGCAAATTACTACATGTTCTACACAAGAGGTTGATTTATTAGCTATTTCTAACTTAGCCTTCAAGTCATCATTGATACTCCTTAAGCTAGAAATAGATTCATGGCACGTAGATAATTCACATGAAAGCATTTCATTTCTTCTAACTTCTAAAGCAAGAGAATTTTGCGCACTTACAAATTTATCATGCTCTTCATACAAAAGATCTTCTTGTTTTTTTAAAAGTCTATTCTTCTCATTTAAGGCATCAATCAATTCATTGATCTTATCAATTTTGGTTCTATCTAATCCTTTGAATAAACATGCATAGTCTATTTCATCATCACTTGATTCATCATCACTTGAAGAAGCGTAAGTACTAGTATTACGAGTGCTTACCTTCTTCTCTTTTGCCATGAGACAGGTGTGATGCTCGTTGGGGAAGAGGGATGATTTGTTGAAGGCGGTGGCGGCGAGTCCTTCGTCGTCGGAGACGGACGAAGAACAATCCGAGTCCCACTCTTTGCCAAGGTGTGCCTCGCCTTTAGCCTTCTTGTAAGTCTTCTTCTTTTCCCTCTTCTTCTCTTGATCCTGGTCACTATCATTATCGGGACAATTAGCAATAAAGTGACCAACCTTACCACACTTGAAACAGGAGCGCTTTCCCTTCGCCTTGTTCTTTTTGGGATTCTCCTTGCGACCCTTTAGCGTCGTCTTGAAGCGCTTGATGATGAGGGACATTTCTTCCTCGTTGAGCCCCGCCACCTCAACTTGCGCCACCTTGCTAGGTAGCGTCTCCCTGCTACTTGTTGCCTTGAGAGCAGTGGCTTGAGGCTCATGGATTGGGCCATTTAGCGCCTCATCAACATATCTCGCCTCCTTGATCGTCATTCGCCTGCTCACAAACTTCCCAAGTATTTCTTCGGGCGTCATCTTGGTGTACCTAGGATTCTCACGAATAGAGTTAACAAGATGAGGATCAAGGACGGTGAAGGACCTTAGCATACGTCGGACGACGTCGTGGTCCGTCCATCGCGTGCTTCCATAGCTCCTTATTTTGTTGATGAGGGTCTTGAGCCTGTTGTACGTTTGGGTTGGCTCCTCCCCCCTGATCATCGTGAACCTCCCTAGTTCGCCCTCCACCAACTCCATCTTGGTGAGCATGGTGACGTCATTTCCCTCATGAGAGATCCTGAGGGTGTCCCAAATTTGCTTGGCGTTATCCAAGCCGCTCACCTTATGGTATTCTTCCCTGCACAATGACGCTAAAAGAACAGTAGTAGCTTGTGCATTTTTGTGAATTTGTTCATTGATGAACATGGGACTATCAGTACTGTCAAATTGCATTCCATTTTCTACTATCTCCCATATACTTGGATGGAGAGAGAACAAGTGGCTACACATTTTGTGACTCCAAAATCCGTAGTCCTCTCCATCAAAATGAGGAGGTTTACCAAGGGGAATGGAAAGCAAATGAGCATTGGAACTTTGCGGAATATGAGAATAATCAAAGGAAAAGTTCGAGTTAACCGTCTTCTTTTTCTTGTAGTCGTTGTCGTTGTCGTCCTTTTGGGAAGAAGAAGACTTGTCGCTGTTGTCGTAGTAGACGATCTTCTTGATATGCCTCTTCTTCTTCCCGTCCTTCTTCTTATGACTTGAGCCCGAGTCGGTGGGCTTGTCGTCTTTTGGCTCATTGATGAAGGACTCCTTCTCCTTGTCGTTGATCACCATCCCCTTTCCCTTAGGATCCATCCCTTCAGGCGATTAGTCCCTTTCTTGAAGAGAACGGCTCCGATACCAATTGAGAGCACCTAGAGGGGGGGTGAATAGGTGATCCTATAAAAACTTGAAACTTAAAGCCACAACACTTGGTTAGGAGTTAGCACAATAAAATCAAGTGGCTAAGGAGAGCTCTTGTGAAGCAAAATAGACATAGTGAGAACAAGCACAAGAGACACGAGGATTTATCCTGTGGTTCAGCCAAGTACAACACTTGCCTACTCCACGTTGTGGCGTCCCAACGGACGAGGGTTGCACTCAACCCCTCTCAAGTGATCCGATGATCGACTTGAATACCACGGTGTTCTTCTTTCTTTACTCTTTCCCGTTTGCGAGGAATCTCCACAACTTGGAGTCTCTCGCCCTTACAATAAGGATCAAAGTGAAAGCACTAGAGTAAGGGAGGGAAGCAATACACACAAATCCACAGCAATACGCACACACACGGCCAAGACTCGAGCTCAAATGAATATCACAAGGTTCTCACTAGAACGGAGCTCAAACCACTAAGAATGACAAATGAGTGTGCAAAGACGGAGTGTGAATGATCAAGAATGCTCAAAGTATGCTTGGTGTCCTCCTCCATGGGCCTAGGGGTCCCTTTTATAGCCCCAAGGCAGCTAGGAACCGTTGAGAGCAATCCAGGAAGGCAATTCTTGCCTTCTGTCGACTGGCACACCGGACAGTCCGGTGCACCACCGGACACTGTCCGGTGCGGATTTCTTTCCTATTCTGGCGCAGCCGACCGTTGAAGACATGGAGCCGTTGGCGCACCGGACACTGTCCGGTGCACACCGGACAGTCCGGTGCTCCCATCCGACCGTTGGCTTGGCCACGCGTCACGCGCGGATTGCGCGGCCGACCGTTGGCACGCCCGACCGTTGGCTCACCGGACAGTCCGGTGCACCACCGGACAGTCCAGTGAATTATAGTCGTACGCTGTTGACTTGGTTTCCGAGAGTAGCGACTTCGCCGCAGACGACTCATCGGACAGTCCGGTGCACCACCGGACAGTCCGGTGATTTATAGCCGTACGCCACCGTTGAGACCCGAGAGCAGCCAGTTGACCAGACGCTAGCCTGGCACACCGGACACTGTCCGGTGCACCACCGGATAGTCCGGTGCACCCAGACTGAGCAGAGTCTTGGCTGCTCGAGCCAAGTCTTTTCCAATTGTATTTTCTCTGATTCTAGCACTTAGACACATATGTTAGTACACAAAAACCAATGTACTAAGTCTAGAATCATACCTTTGTGTTGACTTTGCACTTCTTCCACCATTTGGCATAGTTTCACACTTAAACCATTTGTGTTGGCACTTGATCACCAAAATACTTAGAAATGGCCCAAGAGCACATTTCCCTTTCACAACTTCTCCAACATCTTTTCATCACGCTCGCCATGGCAGAAAGCGGTGATGATGGAAGCATCAGAGATATGGGGTATAGTTCCTCGTACCTTGGTGAAGCGGGAGATGAAGGCCCGGAGAGTTTCCCCGGGTTCCTACCTCACTGCATGGAGGTGTGCCTCCACGCTATGATGTTGGTAAGCGCTGGCGAAGTTCACTGTAAACCGCGCACAGAGCTCTTCCCAAGAGTAGATCATCCCTGGGGCAAGGTTCATGAGCCAGGTCCGGGCTAGCCCAGACAAGGCTACATGGAAGTATGTCGCCATCACAGCAGTGTCTCCACCTGCTGCCGTAATGGCGGTGACGTATACCTGCAGGAATTCCGATGGGTTCGACGTACCGTCGTACTTCTCTAGCAGGTGTGGCCGAAACTTGGACGGCCACGTCGCCGCGCGGAGATGATCCGCTAGTGCGACGCAGCCTACACCGGCCAACGAGACACCCACTTGGATCCGGGCGTCCCTTGGGGTTTGCGGTGTGACCACAGCGAAGTCTTGGTCGAGGTTGCGACCCTCGATGTTCTGTCGGCGCTCACGCGCCCTCTCCAGGGAGACACGGGCATCCTCGCCCGCACGCCTGCGGTTGAGTTCTGCTTGTAAGTCGTCAGACCTCTCCAGAGAGACTAGAGCGTCCTCTCCTGCGTGCCAGCGGTTGAGTTCCGCCCGCAAGTCCTCGGTCGGCGCAGCCTTCACTGAAGGCGAGCGCACCGACGCCGATGCCTCGTGTTGACGCCGGAACGACCGAGGACTGGGCCTGGTCGAGCTAGACTGCGCCATGCCCAGAAGGCGATCTACATTGTCGCGCCATTGCTTCATGGCCCCAGGGAGGCCGTGGAGCTCAGAGGGTGGTGCAACAACTCCCTGGCTGCAGACAGTGCACCGGGAGCAGCCCTTGACGGTGCCCGGGACGACTGAGCGGGAGTGTGCTGCTGCGCAGCGTGCACAGGAGTAGTACCAGGCGCTGGGCGGCTGGAGCCCAGTGGCATGGACAATGCATCCTCCTCCTCCATGAGGAAGTCTTCAGAAGCCGCGTCGTGGTGCTCGACGATGTGGACCATGGTGTCGAGCAGGAAAACAAGCAAAAACCTAAAGCCAAGTCCCCTACCTGGCGCACCAAATGTCGGAGAGGAAATTCTCCGGTCGGGTGGCGGAATGCACCCGCCCTAAATCCTAAGATGAGGAGGGGGCCTAAGCATTTTGCCTGTCTGCTAGATGGTGGATGAACACATGAAAACTCCAAGATTTAGAGTGGTTCGGGCCGCCGGAGCGCAATACCCTACTCCACTGTGAGATGTATTGAGTGTCTGAGCACTTGAGCTTGTGTAAGACTGAGGATGTTGTGAACCTGCCTTGTAACATTGTGTACCTTCCCTTTTATATCCCAAGGGAGGCACATACAAGGTTGCTGAGTCCCGACATGTGGGCCCAGGGACATAATGGAAGAAATACATGGAGCAACTAATGCAGGTGTCGCTTGAGAGATCTTCCGGCACCCAGATGTCCGCAGCCCCACAGCGTTGATGCACAACGGTAGCTTCCTTGGTACGTACAAGTGACGATGAGTATAGTGCATGCGGCAGCATGGGCGTGCCGCCTGCCAGCGGAATAGACAGGCATGCCGCCTACTAGGGGAATGGATAGGTCGCATTAAATGCTGAGGCGGCACACTGCTTGCCTGTGGAATGGACTGGGCACCGCTTGACAGCAGAGTGGGCAGGCCTCATTAAATGCCGAGGCGGCACATCGCTTGTCAGGCGACGCGCCTTATCCGCAATAAATGCAGGGGCCGCGTATCCCGGAGGCCTTACGTCAGGCACCGCCCGCTGGCTTATGTCACGCGCAGTCGGCCACGTGGCAGCAACGGGCCTCCGCCTGGGCGGGGAGCAGAAGCACATGCGGACAGGTCCGCACCAGACTGGGCCTAGACATGTGTCGACACCGGACCCCTTGCCCGGGTCTTGTCTAAGGCCCATGTATGTTCCGTCCTGGGACCTTGGGACCCCACTATGGGTGACCTGGACTCCATACGGAGGGGTCCGGATCCTATTCCAGGGGTCCGGCCTGGACACATGGGGGTTCAGGACCAACCCTGGGGGTCCGGACTGTATACCTGGGGGTCCGGACTGTATATCCGGGGGTCCAACGCTCTCTCGTGGGGGTCTGGACCACTGTTGATGCCTTAGAGTATAGCACCTTCTCTGGACACATGGCGGCTCCGGACCCGCCCATGTGGTGGACTCGAGCGCTGCTGTGGACCCAGAATAGCCGCCTGAGATTGGGGCAAGCCGTGGCCTGGTCCCACACGCAGCACTTCTTCCTCGTGACTAAGGGATAGCCACGTGGGTTCTTCGTCTTTGTACAGTAGCAGCGGGTACCCTAGTTTCAGGGTACAGACAGACCTGGTCTTTGTGACCTCCTCAACAGGGACTAGGTTCTTTGGAACCGAACCTCGGTAAAACAAATCATCGTGTTCGCTCGCCTTATTTCTTGGTTGATTTGTTTTCCCTCTCTTCGGACTTGAATTTGATTCTAACGCTAACCCCGGCTTGTAGTGTGTGTTTAAAGTTATAAATTTCAGGTTTCAATTGGTATTGGAGTCAGTGCTTCATTAAGAGTCTAACCAACTCGAAGTGATGTCTGGAGATCACGCCAAGAGGGAGATGATGAGCGGCGACAAGCTCGCAAGCTCAGGGAGGACTCTCTCAAGGGAGTCCGGCAACAAACACAAGGAGGAATCCTCTTCCTCCATCAAGTCCCATCGGAAGGGTGACAATAAGAAGAAGATGATGAAGGTGGTCTACTATGAGACTGACTCTTCGTCACCCTCCACATCAAGCTCCAACTCATTTGTTGCTTCTAAGCGCCATGAGCACAAGAAGTATAGTAAGATGCCCCTACGCTATCCTCGTATTTCAACACGCACTCCTTTACTTTCCATTCCCTTAGGCAAACCACCATATTTTGATGGTGAAGATTATTCTATGTGGAGTGATAAAATGAGGCACCATCTAACCTCACTCCACGAAAGCATTTGGGATATTGTTGAGTATGGAGCGGAGGTACCAAAGGTGGGGGACAAAGACTATGACTCGGACGAGGTCGCCCAAATTAGGCACTTCAACTCTCAAGCCACGTCTATACTCCTCGACTCCTTGTGTCGAGAGGAGTATAACAAGGTGCAAGGGTTGAAGAACGCCAAAGAAATTTGGGACGTCCTCAAAACCGCGCACGAAGGAGACGAGGTGACAAAGATCACCAAGCGCGAAACAATTGAGGGCGAACTTGGTCGATTCGTCCTCAACAAAGGAGAAGAGCCGCAAGCAATGTACACCGGCTAAAGACCATGGTGAACCAAGTGCGCAACCTAGGGAGCACCAAATGGGACGACCATGAAATGTTCAAGGTTATTCTTAGATCCCTTGTATTTCGCAATCCTACTCAAGTTCAATTAATACGTGGGGATCCTAGATATAAACTAATGTCTCTCGAGGAAGTGATTGGCAAGTTTGTGAGCTTTGAACTTATGATCAAAGACTCCAAACATATTGTCAACTTGGATCAAGGCGCCACCTCAACACCCGAGGTGCAACCTGTCGCATTCAAAGCGACGGAAGAAGAGAAGAGGGAGTCTACACCAAGTAGCTTCCAATCGACGCCTCCAAGCTCGACAACGAGGAGATGGCGCTCATCATCAAGAGCTTCCGCCAAATCCTCAAGCAAAGGAGGGGGAAGGACTACAAACCCCGCTCCAAAAGAGTGTGCTACAAATGTGGTAAGCCCGATCACTTTATTGCTAAATGTCCAATGTCAAGTGAAAGTGACAGGGACGATGACAAGGGGAAGAAGAAGGAGAAAAAGAGGTACTATAAGAAGAAGAGCGGCGATGCCCATGTGTGTCGGGAATGGGACTCCGACGAGAGCTTCACCGACTCCTCCTCCGACGAGGACGCCGCCAACATCGTCGTCAACAAGGGCCTCCTCTGCCCCAACGTCGGCCACAAATGTCTCATGGCTAAGGACGGCAAAAAGAACAAGGTACATTCTAGAGCCACCCCCAAATGTACAACATCTAGTGATGAGGGTAGCTCTAGTGATAATGAAGATGATTTATTTGCTCTTTTTGCCAACCTTAATATGAAACAAAAGGAAAAATTAAATGAATTAATAGAAGCTATTAATGAGAAGGATGAGCTCTTGGAAAGCCAAGAGGACTTTCTCATTAAAGAAAACAAAAAATATGTTAAATTGAAAAATGCTTTTGCTCAGGAAGTAGAAAAATATGAAAATTTGACTAAGGAGCTTAGCATTTGTCATGATTCAATCTCTAGTCTTAGAACTGAAAATGCTAGTTTAATTTCTAAGGTTAAAGAATTGAATGTTTGCAATGATACAATTTCCTGCCTTAGAGATGAGAATGTTAGATTAAGTGCTAAGGTAGAAGAATTAAATGTTTGCAAACCCTCTACATCCACTATTGAACATTGTTTCCATTTGCACTAGATGTAGAGATGTTAATGTTGATGCTATAGATGATCACCTTGCTATGATTAAGAAACAAAATGATCACATGGCTCAATTAAATGCTAAAATTAATGAGCATGAACTTGAAAATGAAAAGTTTAAATTTGCTAGAAGCATGCTCTATAATGGGAGACGCCCTGGCATTAAGGATGGCAATGGTTTCCAACAGGAAGCAATGTCAAGCTTAATGCCCCTAAAAGATTATCTAACTTTGTTAAGGGTAAGGCTCTCATGGTTCAGGATAATGAAGGCTACATTTTATATCCTACTAATTATCCTGAGCACAAAATTAGGAAGATCCATGCTAGGAAACCTCATACTGTTTCTCACCATGCTTTTATATATAAGAATGAGACATCTAGCTCTAGGCATACCACACATGTTAAAATGTCTAGAAAGAAAATTTTTGCTGCATCAAATGAACATAATATTTCATTTAAGACTTTTAATGCACCCTATGTTTTAACTAACAAATCAGGCAAAGTAGTTGTCAAATATGTTGGGGACAAACACAAGAGTCCAAAGACTTGTGTTTGGGTAACCAAGGTGCTTGTCTCTAATGTGAAAGGACCCAAGACCGTTTGGGTACCTAAGAACAAGGCCTAAATTTGTTTTGTAGGTTTATGCATCCGGTGGTTTAAGTTCGATAATCGATAGCGGGTGCACAAACCACATGACAGGGGAGAAGAGAATGTTCTCCTTCTATGAGAAAAACGAAGATCCCCAACGAGCTATCACATTCAGGGATGGAAACCAAGGATTGGTCAAAGGTTTGGGTAAAATTACTATATCCCCTGACCATTCTATTTCTAATGTTTTTCTTGTAGATTCTTTAGATTACAACTTGCTTTCTGTTTCTCAATTATGCAAAATGGGCTACAATTGTCTATTTACAGATGTAGGTGTTACTGTCTTTAGAAGAAGTGATGATTCAATAGCATTTAAGGGAGTGTTAGAGGGTTAGCTATATTTAGTTGATTTTAATGATAATCAAGCTGAACTTGGCACTTGCTTAATTGTTAAGACTAATATGGGTTGGCTCTGACATCGCCGACTTGTCCATGTTGGAATGAAGAATCTTCACAAACTTCTAAAGGGAGAACACATTTTAGGACTAGCAAATGTTCATTTTGAGAAAGACAGGGTTTGTAGCGCATGCCAAGCAGGAAAACAAGTTGGCACTCATCATCCACACAAAAACATAATGACGACGGACAGGCCGCTCGAGCTATTCCACATGGACCTATTCGGCCCGATAGCTTACATAAGCATCGGCGGGAGTAAGTACTGTCTAGTTATTATGGATGACTATTCTCGTTTCACTTCGGTGTTCTTTTTGCAGGAAAAATCACAGACCCAAGAGATACTCAAAGGATTCTTGAGACGAGCTCAAAATAAGTTCGGATTAAGAATCAAAAAGATAAGAAGCGATAATGGGACGCAGTTCAAGAATTCACAAATAAAATGATTTCTTGAGGACGAGGGCATCAAGCATGAGTTCTCTTCTTCCTATACACCTCAACAAAATGGTGTAGTGGAGAGAAAGAATAGAACTCTACTGGACATGGCAAGAACCATGCTTGATGAGTACAAGACTCCGGACCAGTTTTGGGCTAATGGTGTATATTTAGCTACATCTGATGTCGTTTAATACTTTTAAATCACTCGTCATTGAAAAGAGTCTATGCTTACAATAGTTATTTATGCTATATAAAAACACGAGACTTTAGTTTATATACAAATACATCCATATTAGACACGAGATAAAAAACGGCCAGAATTAACTCTCTCAGTCTCCGTCCGTATACATATTTTTTACCGGTCCGTTTTAACCCTACCGGTCGAAGTTGCGTGAGCGGCTGAACCCAGAGTCCTAGACAATATCCCACAGGCTGCACTGCATTCATGCCTATGACACGTCATCCCGATGGGCCATGATATGCGGGTGGAGGCAAGGGCCCGCCAGGCAGCGGTGGTAGGCGGGCGATCCAATCCAATGGCTCGGGCGGGCTGCGTGCGTCCACCGATGGGCCACACAGAAACAGCCCAGGCTGTGTGTCCATGCAGGACCGCCGCTTTACGCGACAGCCAATTTACGTCGCCCCGCGTTTCGCGCTCCCCCACACACACTCCCCGAGTCCCCGCCCTTGAATTCCTTCGATCCTTTTTATTTTTTTGCACCCTTTCCCTCGTCCAGACTTTCGGTGCTGGTGCAATGGCTGCGACAACATTCACATCGTCACAGTCACAGCTATCCCAAGCCCAGGCATCTGTGAGCATTGCACGTACAAATACAATACCACCAATCCACCATGACTCAACGACATGGTAGTATTAATTTATACCTCATTTAGTTTAGGGATTAGTCTCTCTATTTTAATCTTATTTAGTCTATAAATTATTAAATGATGAAACTAAACTATTTTAGTCTTTGGTCCCTTAAGGAGTGACTAAAAGAAACTAAACCATATAAATTTCACCTTTTGCCCCTCATTTATTTCAGTTGTACTAGTTACGGAAAAATGCTAAGGGATTTTTTAGTCCTCTTATGATTTATTTAATATGTTTTGAATAATGTTAGTTCTAGAATTAAACAGAGTTGAAACTAAACTTTAGTCTCCTAACTTAAGTTTAGTGCCTGAACTAAAGGAACCAAATGGGATCTTAGTTCCAAATGAACCGTTGGTGCATGAAGTTATCAAATGAATATTTTTTTTTAGTTTTTCATGCAGTAGAAAGTATATTATTTGTCGAGCGAATCAAGGGGCTGCTTAGATTATGTGCGGATGAGTAATCTAGACGCAAAATTTAAGGGACTAGTACAAGTGCATGTTTTCCTTTAGGAAGAAAAAGGTAGTGGTTGTTATTATACATTTATACCAATGAATCGATGACCTTGCTTCTCAAACAGCTATGAGAAATTTTGCCTCTTTAGAGCTTGTTCGGTTATTTTCAATCCATATGGATTCAAGGGGTTGATATGGATTGGGAGAAATTTTGACTTGCTAGGGATTGAAACCCCCTCAATCCCCCTCAATCCATATGGATTGGAGTAGAACCGAACAAGGCCTTAAGGGCTAGTTTAGAAATTCAAATCCTCTTCAGTGTTAAAGTGAATTGGAGAGAAAATTAATTCATTTCTACCTCAATTTTCTCCAATCCCGGAATTTGAGGTTCCTAAAGTAGGCCTCAAAGTTTAACTCTAAAGCAAAGTTGACAATCTAAACTCGGAGATGTATTTCTTTTTTGGGAGTTACGGAGGTTTAGACGTTTAGTATTAACTGCCGTGCTATGTATCCAACTTTGATACCGATGGAGACCACATCAAAGCAATTGAACTCGCTTTACGTCTTAATAACAGAACAAAAAAAGAAAGCAAGCTAAGCTATTTTGGGTTTGCTACATAGCACGGTAAAATAGCCTTGAATGGCCACTATCACGTGCATGGTATCTTTTACATGAAGATGGTGTTGCTTTTTTTTTAAAAAAAAGATCACCATAAGAGCAACTCCAAAAAGATGCTAAAAGGACCCAAAAAAGTGCTTTTTGAGAAAAACTAGTTTTCTTTCACTCCAAGAGCTTCTGCAAGCTTCCCCAATCTTTTAGTCGTCACGCATCCGTGATGATCCCTCCCGCATATTTGCGCGAGCTAAAATCCCCCAATCCTCTCGCTCGCGCACATCCCATTTGTTTCCCGCGTCTATTTGCGTCACACGCACATTTTCGCCATGTCGAATGTCGAAGGAGGCGGCTGCAGCATCGACGTCGGGTATTGTGAGGTGCAGCGCCCGTGTTCGAATCCAACGATTCCTTGCATCCTTGAAACTCGTGATGACATGTACGGTTGTGGTTACGCGGCTCTCGTAGAAGTGCTCCAGGGCCGCTTGGGAGGCCGATGGCTGGGATCCCATGGCCAGTGGTGGAGTGGGGTTCGGGTTTGGGCAGGGTGGTGCCATCCCCACTAGCCTCTACAGATTTCTATTTATGTAAATCACTAGGGACTGGGGTGAGGCTATCGGCCGACGACTACTTCGCACCACTTGCTGGTTTGCTTGGAGGTGAAGGAGGAAGATGATTTCAGAACTTTAGAAATTGACTTTGTAAATCTGACACCAATACAAACCAACCTTTTATTGCAGATCAGAAGACCATAGTAGCATTCAGGAGAGAATGGCAAACACAATTACTAATAACAGTAATCACTAAACTTCCATAAGCTATCATTTTGTCCCTGTTTTGCATAGCAAGTAGTTGCTTATTTATATGAATACATGAGCCAACAATTGTAGGGACACTTTCACTTAGAAAAAAGCTGAGTTAGGTTGTCCTTTCACAACAAGTAGTATGCTTATTTATCTGAATACATGAGACAATCATTGCAGGATGTGTGAGTATGTGGGAATGTGTGAGATTGTGGCTTATATTATATTTTCTCTATGAGCAAGACTGAGAATGTGCTTCAAATTTATCTGTTCTGTGTGAGTAAGACTGTGAATGTGACAAAAGTACGTAATGTGTGAGGATCTGTTCTGTAATAGGATAGTGTCCAGATTCTATGTTCATGCGTTTGGGCTGATCCATCACAAGATTCTAAATGGAAGTACAGTTGTTCAGATGTGTTTCAATGAGTAGATGCAGTTAGACGACTGCTGTAGTGTTTTTAGAGGAAACCAATTAGAATTTTGCTTATATTTGAACTTTGAGTTTGCTACAAGACTGCATTACGACAAGAAAAGAAATGCACATGGAAATTTCCTACATCTTGTCGCGATTATTACTGGCAGCAGGGCCGATCCTGAGGGTATGCAGGGTATGCGACCGCTCAGGGCCCCCAAGATTAGTAGGGCCCCTGTCGGAGAGGAAATTCTCCGGCCGAGTGGCGGAGTGCACCCGCCCTAAGTCCTAAGATGTGGAGGGGGCTTAAGCATTTTGCCTGTTGGGAAAAGTAGAAATGAACACAAGAACACGCAAGAGTTTAGAGTGGTTCGGGCCACCAGAGCGTAATATCGTACTCCACTGAGTGTTGAATTGCTTGAGAGCTTGAGTAGTGTGTAAGCCTGAGGGAGTCTAAGTGTCTGCTCGGACGACTTGGGTCTGAGTCCTCCCCTTTGTAACGTTGCATGCTCCCCCTTTTATAGCTCAAGGGGGGCGTGTACAAGAGTGTTGAGCCCCGACATGTGGGCCCTAGAGCACAATGGTTGTAAGACTTTGGGCAGCAATAGTTGGCTGCTGGAGCAATCTTCCCGCGCTCTGACACCCGTGGCCCGCGTAGTGTTGGTGTACCAGGGAAGCTTCCCTGGTAATGCACAAGTGCCGGTGGACATAGCGTATCCTACAGCACGGGCATACTGTTCAGATTAGACGGGCACGCCGCCTGCTGTATGGCCTGGGCGCCGTCTGCCAGCGGAGTGGACAGGACGCATTAAATGCCGAAGGGCACATTACCTGACAGCAGGGTGGACAGGCGGCACATCCTCTCCGCAATAAATGCGGAGGCCGCACGGCCCAGAGTCCTTACGTCATGCTCCGCCCGCTGGCCTACATCACGGACAATAAGCCATGTGGCAGCATTGGGCCCTCGGTCGAGCGGGGAGCGAGGGCACACCAGATAAAGCCTGGACATGCGTCAACACCGGACCCATGCCTAGGTCACGACACTTCATCTCCCGAGGCCTTATTATGGGTGGTCTGGAGCTTACTCGGTGGGGTCCGGACTCCATCCAATGGCTCTGGGCTGCTTTACTTCGGGGGGTCCGGGCTGTGCGCATAGGGGTCCTGCGCCTTCTTGAGGAGGTCTGGGCCCGATGACGCTGTCTCCGAGAATGCCATCTGAAAGGGAAATAAGGTCAAACCTTTTCCGATATGAATTTTGGTGGTTGAATTGCCCAATACAAATTATTGGACTAACTAGTTTGCTCTAGAAAATATGTTCTACAGGTGCCAAAGGTTCACAACAAACCAATACAAAGATAAAAGAAAGGGTTCAAAACAAAGGAGCAAAGTATACCGAAGGCAGCCCTGGTCTGGCGCACTGGACTGTCCGGAGCACCAGGGAGATCGACTCTGAACTTGCCAGCTTCGGGAATTTGGAAGGCCGCTCCGCTATAATTCACCGGACTGTCTGGTGTGCCAGCAGAGCAACGACTACTTCGTGCCAACGATCGTCTGTAGAGAACAATAAATGCGCTATAGTGCACGCCTGCGCGCGCAGAAGTCAGAGCAGGCACCAGAAGGCGCACCGGACAGTCTACAGGACCGGTCCGGTGCACCACCAGACTATCCGGTGGCCCAGTTGTCAGAAGCTCCAACAGTCGAACCCTAACGGTTGGGTGACGTGGCTGGCGCACCGGACTGTCCGGTGCGCCATACGACAGAAGCCATCCCCACGGGCATTTTGGTGGTTGGGGCTATAAATACCCCAACCACCCCACTCTTCATGGCATCCAAGCATTCACTACATCTCATTCAATACAAGAGCAATACACAACACTCCAAGACACAAATCAAAGCCTCCGATCGAATCAAAGTCCCCAATTCAACTCTAGTTTTTAGGACTTGTGAGGAGATCGACTTGTGTTCTTTTGTTGCTCTTGTTGCTTGGTTGGCTTTCTTCTTTCTCTCATTCTTACTCTCAAAACCTTGTAAGCGAAGCAAGAGACACCAATTGTGTGGTGGTCCTTGCAGGGTCTAAGTGACCCGGGAAATCAAGGAAGGAAGCTCACTCGGTCTAAGTGATCGTTTGAGAGGGGGAAAGGGTTGAAAGAGACCCGGTCTTTGTGACCACCTCAACTGGGAGTAGGTTTGCAAGAACCGAACCTCGGTAAAACAAATCACCGCGTCTCACTCTTCATTTGTTTGTGATTTGTTTTCGCCCTCTCTTTTGGACTCGCTTATATTTCTAACGCTAACCTCGGCTCGTAGTTGTGCTTAAGTTTATAATTTTCAGATTCCGCCTATTTAGCCCCCCTCTAGGTGACTTTCAATTGGTATCGGAGCCCGGTGCTTCATTAAGAGCCTAACCGCTCGAAGTGATGTCGGGAGAACACACCAAGAAGGAGATGGTGACCGGCGAGAAGCCCGCCACAAGCCACGGGAAGGCTCCATCGTGGAGTCCTGCAACAAGAAGAAGGAGGAATCACCTTCTCACAAGTCGCATCGGAGTGGTGAGAAGAAAAAGAAGATGAAGAAGGTGGTCTACTATGAGACCGACTCTTCATCGCCATCCACGTCCAGCTCCGACGCACCGTCCGTAACTTCTAAGCGCCATGAGCGCAAGAAGTTTAGTAAGATTCCCCTACGCTACCCTCGTATTTCAAAACGTACTCCTTTACTTTCCGTCCCATTAGGCAAACCACCTATGTTTGATGGTGAAGATTATAATATGTGGAGTGATAACATGAGACACCATCTAACCTCACTCCACACTAGCATTTGGGATGTTGTTGAGATTAGAGTACAGGTACCATCGTCGGGAGGATGAGGACTATGATTCGGACGAAGTTGCCCAAATCCGGCACTTCAACTCACAAGCCACCACAATACTGAAGCGCCCTAGATCCTCTGGGACTCAAATGAGATACAATTACTAGTCCCAGGAGGCTAGTAAACACATTTATACATCAGATGATTATAGATCTGCTTAAACGAGACAAACCTATAAAGGTGGCGATCAACTTTAAGAGTTGGTCCACAACTCGGGACATATCATCAGAGTGGGGCTGAAGCAACCCGATATACGCAGCGAAGCAATTCAGCGGTCCAACAGCCACAGGCAAGGTTAAGAACAGTCATAACTCTTACTCGATCTCTTTTTCTAAAAAACAACAAATAAGCAAGGGTGAGTACAAACGTACTCAGCAGCCCGCCTTCACCCGCGGAATGGGGAAATCAGATATAATGCATGGAATATGTGGCGCTCAGGATATTTTGCAGAAACAACAATATTTTATGCACGGTTGTTTTGTAAAACATTTTGTATTTTTTCAAAGCGCATCCTCTCCCAAAGGAGCAGGAAGTTTTTCAATATAGAATAAAATCCCCTGGACTAAACCATCCAGGTATCTCAGCAGCTTCCCACTGGTTTTCATTCTCAAAAACAGCTACTGGACTTCCCGTCCATCATAGCTCACGGCTCAACCGTCGGACCTTTTAAAAACCACTTTTCTCAAAAGCACCTTTTTTGGAAAACAAAGCACTAATTGTCATACCACACCAGACTCGTCCATACCAGTGGACACGGACTATTCGAATAGGTTTTCAAACTCTACGCAGAGGTGTACACTTTACCCACTAGTCCGGCTCTGTGATCTCATAGCTAGTGAGACCCGAAACTGAATCTCTTTCTTTCCTCGCACGTCCCTACCTTAACGGTTATACCGGAAGGAGTCAGGCCATCGCCACGCCCAAACCGGACAAAACATTCCCCCTCCTTATCCTCCCGGCGCTCCCCAGCCTTCATAACCCTGGGGTTTGAACCGTACGAGTTCAGATTGAGTGACTGCCCACACAGTCTCGAGTGGTTGTACTTATTGTAAGGAAAATGGACCCCAGGCCATTTGGCTAATTGAGTTTTGGTGTTTGATGAACAACACAATCCGTGAACTAATAAGTTTTCGAGTGTTTATGTTTGTAGTTCACAGGATGCGAAGAGAATTGGACCAAGGCAATGAGGATGCAACACCTCAAAAGAAGACATAAAAAGATGCATAGGAGTCCAATACTCAAGAACAAAGAAGCCCGAAGAAATCAGCGAAGAAATCCAAGATGAGGGCTGTCAGCCAGCGCCTGGTGGCGCACCGGACATCGGTGTCCGGTGTGCACCGGACTGTCCGGTGAGACACCGGACAGTCTGCGCAGAGAGGCCACAGACAGGCGCTCTCTGGCTGTAGCACCGGACTGTCCGGTGTACACCGGACTGTCCGGTGTGCCAACGGGCAGAAGGCAACGGTCGGATCCAACGGTCGACTGCTACAGGCGCCAACGGTCGGCTGACGTGGCGTGCACCGCACACTGCACAGTAGATGTCCGGTGGTGCACCGGACTGTCCGGTGCACCCGACGACAGAAAGCTGCTGCTTTCTGTCCAATGGCTAGTTTGGGGTGTGGAGGCTATAAATACCACCCCAACCGGCCATTCTCAAGTGTGAGAGCCCAAGCAACATACCAAGACATATAGTGCACATTTCTAAGAGCTCAAACACCCAAGTGCTTAATAGAATCACTCGGTGATTAGCGTAGGTGCTTTGCGAAGTGCTTAGGTTAGTTAGACCGCTTTAGCGCTTGCTCTAGGTGAATCCTAGTTAGTTGAGTGAGTTTTGTAAAACCACACAACCCCTCGGCTCTTGCGTGAGTCGTTGTAATTGTACCGAGTGGGGCGAGAGTCTTGCGAGACCGTGACAACCGCGTTTGTGTCACGGCCGCCACCGTGTACCGGAGGGAACGAGGCCCGCGGCGTTTCGGCCGGAAGCTCGATAGTGGAGACGGCGGGGAGCGTCCGAGAGGAGCCGGAAGCGGAGCACCACTTGCGCGTGGAGAAGGCCCACGGCTCTCTACGGAGTTACTCGACCGTGGTGCTTGGCCCTCGCGTGGGCTTCCCTTTGCGTAGGGGCACCAACGAGGATTAGTCGGGACCTTGCGTGGTTCCGGATACCTCGGTAAAAATACCGGCGTCATCCACGAGAGTTTGCTTCTCTACTTAGCTCTTTACATTCCGCATTTATATTAAGCATTTAAGTTTCAATCTTGTAGTCATACTTATTTAGTATAGATTGAAACTTAGCCTTTTGCGGTAGAGATAGCAACACTTAGACAAAACCTAGTTTGCACATTCTAGTTTTGATTATTTGCATAGGTTTTGCTCTAGGGATTTAATTGTGGCCTAGTTTAGTAAAAGTTTTAGAAGTCCTAATTCACCCCCCCCCTCTTAGGCGTCACCCGTTTCCTACAAGTGGTATCAGAGCCCGGTTTGGCTCATTTGAAACGCTTTAGCTTCACCGCTAAAAGAGCCGACGCTTTTTAGAGGAAGGGATGGATACCCATAGGCCACCACACTTTGACGGCACTAACTTCCCATATTATAGTGCTAGAATGGCTTGTTACCTAGAGGCCGTTGATCTAGGTGTTTGGAGAGTCACTCGTGACGGGATGAAACCCCTCAAGAATCCCGAGAAACCCACCACGAGTGAGGAAAAAGAAATCCATTTAAATGCTAGAGCCAAAAATTGCTTGTATGAATCTCTTAGCATGGATATTTTCAATCAAGTATTTACCCTGAAAACTGCTAATGAGATTTGGCTAAAATTGCATGAGCTCCATGACGGCACATCCAATGTCCGTGAGCAAAAACATTGCCTAGTCTTAAATGAGTATAATTCTTTTGCTATGAAAGATGATGAGCTTGTTAGAGACATGTATTCTCGTTTGAATCTAATTATCAATGAGCTCAATTCGATTGGCATTAATAAGCTAGGTGATGCGGACATTGTGAGGAAGATTATCTCCCTGCTACCACAACAAAGATATGGGAGCATCATCACCATCCTTCACAACATGGAGGACTTGAGCAACATGACCCCGACCATCGTGATTGGGAAAATCGCGGCTTTTGAGATGTCGCGAAAAATGAGTCGGGGAGATGAGCCAACTTCCTCAAGACCATATGCTTTTACATGTGATGAAAGGAAGGGCAAAAAGAAGGCTCCCACTCCAAGTTCCTCAAGCGAAGAAGAGGAAGAAGAAGAAGAAAGTGATGATGATGAAGATAATCAACCATGCACATCATCCTCCGAGGACGAAGAAACAATCCGACGCGTCGGAAAGGTAATGAGGATGATCCGCAAGATTAATCTAATGGGTGTGCCCCTGCAGGTCGAGGATCTTCTCTTTAACATTGACAGGAAAAAGCAAAGGAAGAGAGGATGCTTCGCATGTGGGGAGAAGGGCCACTTCAGGGACAACTGTCCAAATATGGCCAAGCCCAAAAAGGAGAGGAGCAAAGGCAAGGCGCTAACAAGTGTTAGAACTTGGGATGATTCTTCAAGTGAAGATGAACCTCCAAGGACGCGCAGCCACCGGTCCTCGTCACGATCATCACGGTCATCACACAAATGCCTTATGGCAAGAGGTAACAAAAGCATTCCATCCTCTAGTGATGAAAGTAGTAGTGATGATGAAGGTGAGGGAAAGCCCTCTCTAGATGAGCTTGCGGAAGCCGTAAAATTTTTCCAGGATGTTTGCACTAAGCAAAAAGCTCAACTTAAAACTTTGAAAAATAAGTTGGTTAGCTCTCAAAATGATTACAAAGGTTTGCTAGAAAAATTTGAAACTTTTGCAAACTTAAATAGTGAGCTGTCAACTAAAATTGAGCTATTTAGAATCTAGTGCTCCATCCACTGCTACCGATAATAGCCTTATTAAAAAGAATGAAAAACTTAAGGCTAAGTTAGCTAGCTCCCAAGAAGCTATTGAAAATTTGCTGGAGAAAATGGAAATTCTTAGCATACACAATAATGAGCTAACTACTAAGCTAGAAAACATTGGTAGCACCCCAGCAGCATCTTTAGTTGAAATACCTAAAATAATTAAGAAAGATGCTTCTACTTCCTGCTTTGATTTAATTGATGATTCTAACCCCTGCAACCAAGTCGTTGTTGAGAATATTGTTGTAGAGACATGTTCGGATGAGGTTGCAAAGGAAAATGAACAATTAAAGCAAGAAGTGGCTCGCCTTGGCAAGGCTTTGTATGACAAGAAAGGCAAAGCCAAACAAATCCGACCTCCACAGGATAACACCACTGCGGGAGTGAACAAGCCTGTAGAGGGAGAAACTGTGATTTGTAGGCTATGCCACAAGGAAGGCCACAAATCTTTCCAATGCAAGGCGATGACCGAGGATAAACAAAGGCAAAAGCTCAAGCAAAAGCCATCAAGCAAAATCTCCAACACCTACATCAAAAAGGTGAACAAAAAGGATGCTACACCATATTTGATCAAGAAGAAAAAGAACAGAAAGGTGATAGCAATCAAGGCCAACAAGCAAGCCAACAAAGGAAAGGAGACCAAACGCATCTGGGTGCCAAAGGAAATAATTTCAACCATGAAAAGCACCAAGAAGGTTTGGATCCCGAAAGGGAAGTGAGTGGACCAAAGGTCAGCGGGAAATTTGGAGACTTGGCAAAGTTGGGATGTATATCATGGGATACATCATATTGGATCAAGTTTATTGCCAAGTGGGTTAGTGAAAATTTTGGACCCAAATTTCCCACCCATGACTAAGGTAACTAGATTTATTGTATCTCTTGTTTTTAGATATGCGTATCTATTTACCTTGTATCTAGTTTACCTTTCTTGCCTAGTATTACATTTGTTATTTACCTTTGTTTTAAATTATGCATACTAGGTGAATCATATGGTAGGATTGCTTGTTTTCAATTCATACACTTAAGCAAACCTACATGGCTTAAAATATTTATTTAAGCACGGCACATAGCTTCTATATCACTCCATAGTAAATGATGCATCAATTGAAAATTTTGATTTCTACAAGTTGTATCATTTAACTTATATGTGCCAAAGTTTGGATTATAGATAATTTGTCCCACTTGATATCAAATCAAAGTGCATGTCTCCTACAAGTATTCAAAACTTGTATGCACACCTTTAGGGGGAGGTTACTCTATAATCTAACACTTTGAGACTAACATCTTTTCAAGTCTATTTCATGTGATAGTCTCATTGTAAGGAAAATAAGGTCCCCGGAGAAAGACAACAATCTTCCACTGCAAAATCTCCAAGAACTCTTATGTCTCTCAAGCTCACCATTGACTTTCAATTGGTATCTTTTGAGACTACTTTCAGTATCATTTACATGTCTTCTCCAATATTTGATTAGACTATATTTCATATCATATGCTTCCATGTTGCAAAAATGCATAAGTAGTTAACTCATATTCTGTTACCTATGCATAAGGAAAGTTAGTCTTTTCAAATCATGTCTTGCACCTCTAATTTTCACATGCTTTTTCCTAAGTAGAGGATCTCTGTCAAGGGGAGTATTTCTTCATCTCTAAAGGGGGAGAAAAACTCTTTCTAAAGGAGACAACTCATTTAGGGGGAGTAATCTTTTGAGGACTCTTTCAAGTGGTATCATTCACATAATTTAATTTAATATCCTTCTAGTGATATCATTTGATACAATTCTTGATGAGGGCAAGCTTTTATTTACTTCCTACATGCTTTTAATGTCTTCCTTTTCGGTGGTTGATGACAAAGGGGGAGAAGTTTAGGGACCAAAGCAATGAAAACTATATCAAACACCAAACACCACCAATTTAAAATTTTATATCTACAAATGGCTTTTCAAGTGGTTTTGGTTATTTGGTCCAAAAATAGGAAGTAAGTGAATTATGGAGTTAGGGGGAGGCTTAAGTCCATAATATCACATTGTGGGGACAATCATGCATCTTAGCAAGTAGATTGCATATTTTCATTCAAATACTTGTATTATTTGCTTGCTTTGGTTGTGTTGTCATCAATCACCAAAAAGGGGGAGATTGTAAGGAAAATGGACCCCGGGCCATTTGGCTAATTGAGTTTTGGTGTTTGATGAACAACACAATCCGTGAACTAATAAGTTTTCGAGTGTTTATGTTTGTAGTTCACAGGATGCGAAGAGAATTGGACCAAGGCAATGAGGATGCAACACCTCAAAAGAAGACATAAAAAGATGCATAGGAGTCCAATACTCAAGAACAAAGAAGCCCGAAGAAATCAGCGAAGAAATCCAAGATGAGGGCTGTCAGCCAGCGCCTGGTGGCGCACCGGACATCGGTGTCCGGTGTGCACCGGACTGTCCGGTGAGACACCGACAGTTTGCGCAGAGAGGCCACAGACAGGCGCTCTCTGGCTGTAGCACCGGACTGTCCGGTGTACACCGGACTGTCCGGTGTGCCAACGGGCAGAAGGCAACGGTCGGATCCAACGGTCGACTGCTACAGGCGCCAACGGTCGGCTGACGTGGCGTGCACCGGACACTGCACAGTAGATGTCCGGTGGTGCACCGGACTGTCCGGTGCACCCGACGACAGAAAGCTGTTGCTTTCTGTCCAACGGCTAGTTTGGGGTGTGGAGGCTATAAATACCACCCCAACCGGCCATTCTCAAGTGTGAGAGCCCAAGCAACATACCAAGGCATATAGTGCACATTTCTAAGAGCTCAAACACCCAAGTGCTTAATAGAATCACTCGGTGATTAGCGTAGGTGCTTTGCGAAGTGCTTAGGTTAGTTAGACCGCTTTAGCGCTTTCTCTAGGTGAATCCTAGTTAGTTGAGTGAGTTTTGTAAAACCACACAACCCCTCGGCTCTTGCGTGAGTCGTTGTAATTGTACCGAGTGGGGCGAGAGTCTTGCGAGACCGTGACAACCGCGTTTGTGTCACGGCCGCCACCGTGTACCGGAGGGAACGAGGCCCGCGGCGTTTCGGCCGGAAGCTCGATAGTGGAGACGGCGGGGAGCGTCCGAGAGGAGCCGGAAGCGGAGCACCACTTGCGCGTGGAGAAGGCCCGCGGCTCTCTACGGAGTTACTCGACCGTGGTGCTTGGCCCTCGCGTGGGCTTCCCTTTGCGTAGGGGCACCAACGAGGATTAGTCGGGACCTTGCGTGGTTCCGGATACCTCGGTAAAAATACCGGCGTCATCCACGAGAGTTTGCTTCTCTACTTAGCTCTTTACATTCCGCATTTATATTAAGCATTTAAGTTTCAATCTTGTAGTCATACTTATTTAGTATAGATTGAAACTTAGCCTTTTGCGGTAGAGATAGCAACACTTAGACAAAACCTAGTTTGCACATTCTAGTTTTGATTATTTGCATAGGTTTTGCTCTAGGGATTTAATTGTGGCCTAGTTTAGTAAAAGTTTTAGAAGTCCTAATTCACCCTCCCCCTCTTAGGCGTCACCCGTTTCCTACACTTATCATGAGTACAGGTAGTGAAGGATGACAAATCGGTCCTTATATGAGGGGACAATCCTTCTGCTCACGCCTAAACCAGCTAAGCCATCACCTTAGGCCCTCCCCTAAACTAGGGAGTCCCTGATCATCCCTACTCAAAGGTGATAAGGGTGAAAACCCTTCATCATACACATTTTGAAAAGCATTTTCTTTTGAAAACTCACACCTTTCCTCAAATCATTTGTAACAAATATATGAGGGATTTATTGCGGCAAGCGGCTAGGTGGCATAATAACTTGTCTCAAAATCATATCATGCATAAAATAACAGGCTGAGGGTTGTGGTTAAAAAATCATAGGTAATTTATGCATCAAAGGGATCCAGTGAGCTTGTCGTGCTTATCCGGTGAAGGGGGAAGGGGAGCTCGCGGAACTGGCTTCTAGCTCCACTGCCTGGCGTAGACTTGCAGATCTGGCCTCCACGAGATGGCACGAATGCTCCGATAACTATGCAACATGAATAAGCAAACATACAAACCAGCAAGTATATCAACATATATTTAGTATAGTGGTCAGAATAGCGATATATGGATGGGTAGAGTCTTGAGTAGAATCTGTGTCGTGTGGTGTTGTGATATTACTGGTGGTGGAGAGGAGGTGCTTACCAGGAGGGTGGACTGGAGGCAAAGCGACACTATGCGTGTAGCCGGCAGCGAAGTAACTGAGTGGGTGGGGTGTTTGCCTTGGCTAAGGGTGTTGAGTGTGTGTGGAGAGGGAGCGGGTAGCTGGGTGTATTTATAGCTGAGTGTATGTGGTGTAGCACAGTGAAGTTCACTGTTGGTGAGAATAGTTACGAATGAATCGTCTGACTTAGTATGAACAGGAGAGTTATAGGCAGAATATGGGACAAGAGTATTTTGGGAGTTTTCTAGAATATGGACCATGCTTAAGGGATGACATGGTTGGATAGGGAATAGTTTGATAAGAAATTAGAAACAAGACTTATTGGAATCTGAGTGTGGAAGCCTGGTTCGAAGGAATCTCAAAGTTAAGCATGCTCACCTTGGAGAAACCTGGGATGGGTGACCAGATGGGAAGTTCCCTGTTGGAAGGAAAATCACAGTCACTAGAGTTCGTATGACTGGAATATGGGTCTAGCTGGTCTTAGGTGGACTGGACAGCATGATGGATGAGTAGTTGAAATTTGGGGTGATCGGATGAACGTTGAATAGTAACGATGAATAGTAACGATGATAAATAGTAACGGTGAATAGTAATGGTGAATAATAATGTGGATAGTAATGGTAAATAGTGATGTGAATAGTTCATATGCATGAACGATGAACGATGAATAGTGGCTATGAATGAACGATGAACGATGAATAGGAACTATGAACGAACGGACGAACGATCGAATGATCGGACGGACGAACAAACGAACAAGCGATCGAATGATCGGACGAACGAACAAACGAACGATCGAATGATCGGACGAACGAACGATCGGAATTTCGGCAGCATAACAGCAGGACAAAGATTATCTGGACGAACGTTGAATAGGGACTATGAACGAACGATGAACGATGAATAGGAACTATGAACGAACGATGAACGATCGAATGATCGAACGAACGAACGATCGGAATTTCGGCAGCATAATGGCTGAACAAAGATTATTTGGACGAACGAACAGACGAACGATCGAACGATCGGACGAACGAACCATGAACGATCGGACAAATGAACGAACAAACCAGCAAGTATATCAACATATATTTAGTATAGTGGTCAGAATAGCGATATATGGATGGGTAGAGTCTTGAGTAGAATCTGTGTCATGTGGTGTTGTGATATTACTGGTGGTGGAGCGGAGGTGCTTACCAAGAGGGTGGACTGGAGGCAAAGCGACACTATGCGTGTAGCCGGCAGAGCGGAGTAACTGAGTGGGTGGGGTGTTTGCCTTGGCTAAGGGTGTTGAGTGTGTGTGGAGAGGGAGCAGGTAGCTGGGTGTATTTATAGCTGAGTGTATGTGGTGTAGCACAGTGAAGTTCACTGTTGGTGAGAATAGTGACGAATGAATCGTCTGACTTAGTATGAACAAGAGAGTTATAGGCAGAATATGGGACAAGAGTATTTTGGGAGTTTTCTAGAATATGGACCATGCTTAAGGGATGACATGGTTGGATAGGGAATAGTTTGATAAGAAATTAGAAACAAGAATTATTGGAATCTGAGTGTGGAAGCCTGGTTCGAAGGAATCTCAAAGTTAAGCATGCTCACCTTGGAGAAACCTGGGATGGGTGACCAGATGGGAAGTTCCCTGTTGGAAGGAAAATCACAGTCACTAGAGTTTGTATGACTGGAATATGGGTCTGGCTGGTCTTAGGTGGACTGGACAGTATGATGGATGAGTAGTTGAAATTTGGGGTGATCGGATTAACGATGATAAATAGTAACAGTGAATAGTAATGGTGAATAGTAATGGTAAATAGTGATGTGAATAGTTCATATGCATGAACGATGAACGATGAATAGTGGCTATGAAAGAACGATGAACGATGAATAAGAACTATGAACGAACGGACGAACGATCGAATGATCGGACGGACGGACGAACGAACGAGCGATCGAATGGTCGGACGAATGAACAAACGAACGATTGAATGATCAGACGAACGAACGATCGGAATTTCGGCAGCATAACGGCAGGACAAAGATTATCTAGATGAACGATGAATAGGGACTATGAACGAACGATGAACGATGAATAGGAACTATGAACGAACGATGAACAATCGAATGATCGAACGAACGAA
Source organism: Zea luxurians (assembly GCA_029449295.1). Lineage (NCBI taxonomy): Eukaryota > Viridiplantae > Streptophyta > Magnoliopsida > Poales > Poaceae > Zea > Zea luxurians. The sequence continues at coordinate 1,720,315 of JAOPSE010000040.1, read as the reverse complement.
CGATCGGAATTTCGGCAGCATAACGGCTGAACAAAGATTATTTGGACGAACGAACGGACGAACGATTGAACGATCGGACGAACGAACCATGAACGATTGGACGAACGATCAAACGATCGGACGAACAAACGAACAAACTAAGAACAGGTGGACGAACGATCGAAGAACGACCGAACGATCCTTGTGCTAGTGTGTGCTTGTGTGGAACATGGAGTGGGTGTGTGGGGGGGGGAAGAGAGTTGCCATGAAATGGCTTGGGGTGGGATGAGAGGAGGCCCTTGCCCCTCTATTTATAGCCATGGTGGGGGATTAGGGGGAGGAATGAGAGGATTAGTGGGAGGATGAGAGGATTAGTGGAAGATTAGCATGTATTTTTCTTGTATAAGTGAGATTAGCTTGTAGAGCTCACCGTATGATACTGGAGGCATACGTATACGTATGAGCATGAGGAAAGTTATGAAGAAAATATTTATAGGGACTTCAAAAATGATTCTGAAGGTATTTCTCAAGAGGAACATACTTGGGGATATATCGGTGGAATATTTGGACAGTATTTCTGGAAAGAACTTGAAGGGGATTACTCGCGAAATATCCGGGCGGTATTTCTGGAAGAATTTGAGGGGGATCACTGGAGAAATATCTAGGCAGTATTTCTGAAAAGAATTTGAGGGTGATCACTGGGGAAATATTTGTAGGATATTTTGAGGAGGATTTTGGAGAGAATATAGACCACTACAATTTATTTGTTGATATCAACTTGCAAACAAACATTTTGAAATGAAATTTGAAATTCATTTTGAATTTAGAGGGAGTTTGAGAAATTTTCAAGATTTGAATTTTTGGGATGCTACAGATCTACCCCACTTAAAATGAATCTCGTCCTCGAGATTTGGCTTAGAAGGGTTATGGGTATAGCTTTACTTCAGCTACATATCTTCACTTTGCAGACTCTTCGAGGAGATGGAACTTCAACAAAATCCGTCCTTTGAGGAGCATCTGGTTGCCGATTGCAAACGCTGATTCTGGCTACTCAAAAATCATCTTCAGGCTTCTAGGTTTCGCTTGGCAGCTAGCTTATTGAAGAAGCATCGATGCTAACACGCAAACCTTCCTCTTGCGAACTCCCACATGGATTCCTTCCTTGATTGGTCTTCTGGTGCTTCATCAACGGAACTTGGGTGACCACTTCTCATCCAGAAACTTATATGCTTCGATGATCTGGTCCTCCACAAGCTTGCTACAGGCCTTCTTCTTTTTTTTCTCCATAGCAGGAACCTTACTGGAACACTACCCTACTTAAAAAGAATGAGGGTAGAACTCTTGAATCTTGGGGATTTGAACTCCTTGAAGTACCACATAACAAGGGTGTTATGGAGCCTTCTTCTGCTGTTGCTGCTTGAGCAGGCTGCGGAGAAATGACTGACATAGGGTTGATTTTGGGAGAACCTTCTTCTCATCTTCTCTTCACTATCTTCTTTTCTCTTCTCACTGCTCCTTTCTTTCTCTTTGCTCTTCCCACTGGAGGATCCTATCAAAGAGTATTACCATCATACAGAGGAGGAAACCAAAGACTATGAACCATGTACAACAGTCTTCAACCCAAGAATCACCAAGCATTGTGATCTTAGGGGCGAGGGAGTGGAAAATGGAGTTGCTTGCGATTTGGCAGAGGGTATTTATCTGGAGTGTGCTTTGCTTTGAGCGAGATGGGAGTTGAGGGAGCTGGTGGGGGGGTTTTATAGGCGAGCGGGGGTGCTCGGGGGGGGGGGGGGGTGGAGTGGTAGTGATGGAGTAGGTGACACGAGGTAGCAGGTGCGACAAGGGGAAGGGGAGGCCTGTTGCCGGCGACGATGGCGGTGGGTGCACTGCAAAAGGGGGTGTGGGTGGCGGTAGTGCGCTGCAAAGGGGGCGTGGGGCGGTGGTAGTGCGCATGGAGGCAGGCACGCGTGCGAGGGGCATGGGTGAGTGGTGGGGTCAATGACCCTAATGTTTGTGGTCTCTGGTTCCAAGAATCTTTGCCTCTCTGTATGGTAATAACTCCTTTTGTCCTCTTTTTCTGTTTATTTTGACTTAGGGGTAGTGCTTTGATTCTCACGGTCGGTCCTTTTGACTGAGCGACTGGATAGGTTTCTTCTGTAGCTTATTCCAGGCTTCAATGGTAAGCTTCTCGGTATCTTCTTGGGTAAGGTGCTTTTCTCTTGAGATGGGTTAAGATGAGAATGGAAGCATAAGGTGAGGATTAGCTCTAATTTGTTATCTATGTTTTTGAGAAAACATTTCTTAAAAAGAAAGAAAACACACAAGCTCAACAATGATAAGCACAAACAAATTAAATGTTTTGAATAAGGGAAGAATAGAGTTTTTCCAAAGCACGTACTACTTAGATTCAGGGGCTAAGCATAACTACTATTGCTTGGCTCCTGAATTGAGAACTATGCTAAATGCAACTTATGAGCACTAACGTTAAAGCATCACATAAGCACTCAAAAGGGAAGAAAACATCAAGCGAAATTCATTTTGAAATGCCCTAGGGGGCCACACAAATAGAGTTTTTCAAAACACGGGTCTACATGATTACCTCTCATACATGCAGGGTTCTAGCCAAAGTGAAGAAAAACTTCACTACCCAATGCATGTAGAGGACTGGGCATAACTAACTCAGATCTGGCAGCTTCTCTTCTAGTGAGCCTAACACACAACTTCAATCTGAGACATCTCCTAGATGGGTCAAGAGGGAGCAGATGTTGATGACTTCTTCTGGCGATGACTGAGATGGCAACACGAGGTTGAACTCTTCTTCAAGCAGGACTGGCTCTTGTAGCTCCTCAGAGGGCGGCGGTGTTGGCGGGGTGCTTGCAGCTTCTTCCTTGACTTCAAGGGATGGTGCTAGAATCTTCTTCATGGTGAGGGGCTCAAACAACTCCGGCGGGGGATCTTGGGAGGATTCAGGGTGCTCTTTCTTGTCCATAGCCTTAGAGGAGACTGAAATTCCTTCCAAGACTATGGCTCCTTCTGGGAGTTCCCAAGCCTTCTTCTCTCCTCTGATAGAGACCGGGTGACCTTCAAGAATCTGGGGATCTTCAGCTCTCATGGGTTGAACTGGGTTGGGTGGAGCGGGCTCTTGGATCCGCAGGGCTCTACGTTGGTTGTGGGTTACCAAGTAGGCCTCTATCAGCTTCTGGACGTGCTCATCCTTGGCTTGCTTTAGGGCTTCGACATCAATGACTTCACGACTTTCCAAGGCAGCTACACGGGCTTGAGCTGAGGTGAGATCCACATGGAGCTGACGGTTGTGCTTCTCTGCATCTTCTGCTCGGGCAATCATCTGACGGTGGTGCCGAGCCAAGAAATCATACTGCACATCCAGGGTGAGCAGGTATGCAGTGAGGTACACGACTGAGGGGTCATCCTCAAGCAGCTGCTGACCTTTCAATGCACGCATCCTGGCCATTCAAACGGGACGGACTCTCTGAAAGGGCAAAAAGAATCTGAGCGGGGTGTCGGCCACTTCTTCTTCATAGATCTGACACAGGGCCCTCAATGCCTTGCGGGCGACGACTTGGCAGGTGTCTTTGAATCTGTGCCCAGCGGCAGTGACACTCCATTCCACATGGTGCGGACTAGATCCAATATATACAGTCACGAGACACTTCTCTGTGCCATGCTCGACGAATTCACGACCATCATACTCTGGCTGGCTCCTGATTCCGAGGCGAACTGTGCATGCTCTCAGCAACTTGGGGAAACCATCTTCATTCTGGCAAAAGCTGGTTTGGCAATGGACCTCCATCTGACTTCTGAGAGAAGGAAAGGGGGAAAACATTTTTGAACTGAAGGGATGAGAGCAAGAAATTTTTTTTAGAAAGTAGTTTTGACTCAAAAACTTTTGGATCAAGCCTAAGGGTTACGTCCTGCGGTCAACCTAACAGCTCCGATACCACCTGAAGCGCCCCAAATCCTCTGGGACTCAAATGTGATACAATTACTAGTCCCAGGAGGCTAGTAAACACATTTATACATCAAATGATTCCAGATCTGCTTAAACGAGACAAACCTATAAAGGTGGCGATCAACTTTAAGAGTTGGTCCACAACTCGGGACATATCATCAGAGTGGGGCTGAAGCGACCCGATATACGCAGCGAAGCAATTCAGCGGTCCAACAGCCACAGGCAAGGTTGGGAACAGTCGTAACTCTTACTCGATCTCCTTTTCTAAAAAACAACAAATAAGCAAGGGTGAGTACAAACGTACTCAGCAGCCCACCTTCACCCGCGGAATGGGGAAATCAGATATAATGCATGGAATATGTGGCGCTCAGGATATTTTGTAGAAACAACAATATTTTATGCAGGGTTGTTTTGTAAAACATTTTGTATTTTTTCAAAGCGCATCCTCTCCCAAAGGAGCAGGAAGTTTTTCAATATAGAATAAAATCCCCTGGACTAAACCATCCAGGTATCTCAGCAGCTTCCCACTGGTTTTCATTCTCAAAAACAGCTACTGGACTTCCCGTCCACCATAGCTCACGGCTCAACCATCGGACCATTTAAAAACCACTTTTCTCAAAAGCACCTTTTTTGGAAAACAAAGCACTAATTGTCATACCACACCAGACTCGTCCATACCAGTGGACACGGACTATTCGAATAGGTTTTCAAACTCTGCGCAGAGGTGTACACTTTACCCACTAGTCCGGCTCTGCGATCTCATAGCTAGTGAGACCCGAAACCGAATCTCTTTCTTTCCTCGCACGTCCCTACCTTAACGGTTATACCGGAAGGAGTCAGGCCACCGCCATGCCCAAACCGGACAAAACATTCCCCCTCCTTATCCTCCCGGCGCTCCCCAGCCTTCATAACCCTGGGGTTTGAACCGTACGAGTTCAGATTGAGTGACTGCCCACACAGTCTCGAGTGGTTGTATTTATCATGAGTACAGGTAGTGAAGGATGACAAACCGGTCCTTATATGAGGGGACAATCCTTCTGCTCACGCCTAAACCAGCTGAGCCATCACCTTAGGCCCTCCCCTAAACTAGGGAGTCCCTGATCATCCCTACTCAAAGGTGATAAGGGTGAAAACCCTTCATCATACACATTTTGAAAAGCATTTTCTTTTGAAAACTCACACCTTTCCTCAAATCATTTGTAACAAATATATCAGGGATTGATTGCGGCAAGCGGCTGTTTGGCCATAATAACTTGTCTCAAAATCATATCATGCATAAAATAACAGGCTGAGGGTTGTGGTTGAAAAATCATAGGTAATTTATGCATCAAAGGGATCCAGTGAGCTTGTCGTGCTTATCCAGCGAAGGGGGAAGGGGAGCTCGCGGAACTGGCTTCTAGCTCCACTGCCTGGCGTAGACTTACAGATCTAGCCTCCACGAGATGGCATGAACGCTCCGATAGCTATGCAACATGAATAAGCAAACATACAAACTAGCAAGTATATCAACATATATTTAGTATAGTGGTCAGAATAGCGATATATGGATGGGTAGAGTCTTGAGTAGAATCTGTGTCATGTGGTGTTGTGATATTACTGGTGGTGGAGCGGAGGTGCTTACCAGGAGGGTGGACAGGAGGCGAAGCGACACTATGCGTGTAGCCGGCAGAGCGGAGTAACTGAGTGGGTGGGGTGTTTACCTTGGCTAAGGGTGTTGAGTGTGTGTGGAGAGGGAGAGGGTAGCTGGGTGTATTTATAGCTGGGTGTATGTGGTGTAGCACAGTGAAGTTCACTATTGGTGAGAATAGTGACAAATGAATCGTCTGACTTAGTATGAACAGGAGAGTTATAGGCAGAATATGGGACAAGAGTATTTTGGGAGTTTTCTAGAATATGGACCATGCTTAAGGGATGACATGGTTGGATAGGGAATAGTTTGATAAGAAATTAGAAACAAGAATTATTGGAATCTGAGTTTGGAAGCCTGGTTCGAAGGAATCACAAAGTTAAGCATGCTCACCTTGGAGAAACCTAGGATGGGTGACTAGATGGGAAGTTCCCTGTTGGAAGGAAAATCACAGTCACTAGAGTTCGTATGACTGGAATATGGGTCTAGCTGGTCTTAGGTGGATTGGACAGCATGATGGATGAGTAGTTGAAATTTGGGGTGATCGGATGAACGTTGAATAGTAACGATGAATAGTAACGATGATAAATATTAACGATGAATAGTAATGGTGAATAGTAATGGTGGATAGTAATGGTAAATAGTGATGTGAATAGTTCATATGCATGAACGATGAATAGTGGCTTTGAACGAACGATGAACGATGAATAGGAACTATGAACGAACGGACGAACGATCGAATGATCGGACGGACGAACAAACGAACGAGCGATCGAATGATCGGACGAACGAACAAACGAACGATCGAATGATCGGACGAACGAACGATCAGAATTTCGGCAGCATAACAGCAGGACAAAGATTATCTGGACGAACGATGAATAGGGACTATAACGAACGATGAACGATGAATAGGAACTATGAACGAACGATGAACGATCGAATGATCGAACGAACGAACGATCGGAATTTCGGCAGCATAACGGCTGAACAAAGATTATTTGGACGAACGAACAGACGTACGATCAAACGATCGGACGAACGAACCATGAACGATCGGACGAACGAACGAACAAACTAAGAACAGGTGGACGAACGATCGAAGAACGACCAAACGATCCTTGTGCTAGTGTGTGCTTGTGTGGAACATGGAGTGGGTGTGTGTGGGGGGGGGGAAGAGAGTTGCCATGAAATGGCTTGGGGTTGGGTGAGAGGAGGCCCTTGCCCCTCTATTTATAGCCATGGTGGGGGATTAGGGGAGAGATGAGAGGATTAGTGGGAGGATGAGAGGATTAGTGGAAGATTAGCATGTATTTTCTTGTATAAGTGAGATTAGCTTGTAGAGCTCACCGTGTGACACTGGAGGCATACGTATACGTATGAGCATGAGGAAAGTTATGAAGAAAATATTTATAGGGACTTGAAAAATGATTCTTAAGGTATTTCTCAAGAGGAACATACTTGGGGATATATCGGTGGAATATTTGGACAGTATTTCTGGAAAGAACTTGAAGGGGATTACTCGGAAAATATCCGGGCGGTATTTGTGACACCCCAGGTGTCTATTCCGCGTTACGTCGGGAGATTAATCCTAATCGCGAATGCTCAGTGAAAATTTCTATTTCTCGATCGTGTCTATCTCTGTTTATCAGGCTTTCTCTCGGAAGTTCACCGAATTCAGAGTTAATCGATCGCGTGAAACATCCAACTTTGGAGCGTGTTAAAACTTTTAATTCTCGGAACTCATGCAGACTCGAAGATCATTCTCGAATTTTAAATCTCATCTGAAGCTCTCTAAATCAAACTCTCGACGACTATTATCTGGTCTGAGCCCGCATCTAATTCCTGAACTTCGATCTATGTTCAACTATTTTAATCCGAGTCCGTACTCTCAGACGGAATACTCGATATGTCATCCTCTCATCAAATTTATCCGACTCGGCCAAATGTCTCATGTCCAAACTGAATTTAAAACCCCGTATCGACAACAATTTTTAAATACCACGATTCGCCTTCTCCGACAAAAAAAATCCGAATGCCGATCAAATCTCAGGACGGTTTATTTTCGATTTACGCGTAGGGAATTATTTTCATGCGAAATCTAATTGGACTCTCGGCCGAATTAATTGCTCAATCGTCCGTTCGCCGAAATCTATTTCGCGCTGTTCTGTGTGCAGACAAATTCCGCGGGAAAAATTTATTCCGGAAAATGTTTAGCGCAGCCCGATTTCGTGTTTGGGCCAGCCCAACCCAGCCCATTTGGCCCACTAAGGAAACCCTAACCCTAGCCTTCCTCTATATATAGGGGTGCTCACTTGGCAAATTTCCACTCCCACCCCTCACAAAATTTCAGCCGCCATTCACTCTCTCTTCCTGTTTTCTTCCACGCACAGCAGCAAGGCATCTCTTCTTCCTCCCATGGCGTGCCCTACCCTTCTTCCACCTCAAGTCGGCGCCCTCCTCCCTGCGTCCTCTCTCCAGGGCGAGCAGGGCCCCCACAGGCACGCCTTCTTCCTCCCTGGATTTCCCCACGCCAGCAGGGAGCACGACTCCTTCCTCCCATGGCTGCCTGCTGTTCCCTTGGTCGAAGCCTCTGCTCGGCCAGCCATGGACGCCCAGGCCGGAGCACCTTGAGCTCGCCCCTGCTTGCTCCGGATGCTCGTCTTCCCCAGCGCCGTCAGGCTCCTCCATGGCCGTCGGCCCCCTGCAGCTTCCCAAGCGCCGCCTCTCTCCATGGCGAGCAGCAGGCTGGTTTCCCCTGCTCCCAGCCAGGGCGCCCGGAAAATCCCCCAGCCGAGCTCCCTGTTTCCCCTGCTCCCTGCTCCAAAAATGCAGCAATCCCCATCGATTTGTGCGGCCCCGGATGCCATCGTTTCCCAGCACGTCAGCGCCGAGCTCCGCTAGTCGTCAACCTGTGCAGCGAACATCAACCTCGGTGAGCTACTAGCTGCCCTGCGCTGTCCGTGTTCGATTAAATGACTGCACCTATAAATCGTGTAATAAACTGTGCCATGCTCGCAGCCCCTTGTCGACGTCACGCCACGCGCATCGCTCGTCGGCAAAGAGCCCAAACTGATGACATGCATGCGCAACTCCAATCAGATTTCGGCCAGGTTGTTCGCCTTGAGTGATTCACGATTTGTTTTATTTACGTACTCGGTTGATGATGTGCCTCGTGTTTATATGTGTGTGAAAATATATTTGTATGAATGGACGCGTATGAAGAAGAAAAAGAAGTAGAGAAGAACTCGAATGTTTTTATATTTCGATAGGAATATATGCGATGTGTTGTTTGATGTGTGCGAATGTGCGATTTGTAGTTGTACAATTATATTTTAGTCGATGTGATGTACATTGGTGTTTGACTATATGTGGGTATAAAATGTTTTGGTTATATGCAGTGGCAAGGTCGCATTCACGTTTTGGTAAACAAATGTGTTGTGCTTGTTTTATGTGATGAATAGGTCTAAAAATACAAGTAATGTAAGGATTTAATTAGTGCACGTATGTGTGTGTGCCGTGGTGTATTGTAGTGGTGGTGGCGTAAGACATTTGATTGAGGTGTGCGGGTATACGCCGTAATATGGTTATACTCGCAACGAAGGAAGATGTATGTATTGTATACCACGACGCTTAGGTCGGTAGTATATAATCGTGCGAAGGATTCTCGTGATGGTTATGTGATTAAGGGGTGATGTAGTGGCAGGTGAGAGGTAAGTCCAATTTTTCAAACGATTAGTGGATAGTATCTCGGTGTTGTCATGATTTTTGTTGTATGGCAATGTGATGATTCGCTTGTTAATCATCACATTCCATGCCTCCTTGGATAAATAAATGTCTTGTTGGCCGATTAGAGGTCTTATACGAGCGTTATCGCAGCCCCAAGAATTATTGGAAGTAAGTAGCATTCATAAGTCGATTCGAGTTAAATTGAAGAACAATCCGATAACATATGCACCTAAGAACTTTAGGTCCTTCAGTAGCAAGTAAGTCTTATGGAGTTTTATGCCAGACGTTAATGCCTCTATGTTAGACCTCCTAAAATATGATGTTTTAAGTGACTTGTGTGTTGTCCAGTTTAAGTTGAGAAAAGGTTAAGAAACATTAATTAACCTGCTCCCACCCATGTTTTGAGTTGCAATGTCTAAATGAGTTGCTAAGTCTTATGCTGTGATTAGCCAACTAATGTTGAGGAGTCAAATTCGTTAAGTAATTATGTGTTGTCTCGGATTGTGATAATAATATGCAAGCCGACGTGTAGGATGTGTAGCAGCCTAGATTGTTACTCTGGCTAGCCGACTTGTTAGATGGCTTTGGTTAAGTTTGTAGTCGCGATGAATTGCTTGTTGTGGTCTAAATGTGTATGGTTATGGTTGCGAATGAAAAGTAGTAGTGCTCAGGTGATGTCTAAGTTAAAATGCAAGTTATTGGGTGAAAAGCGCTTCGATGTTGATTTTCGTGGAGAACGCGTGGTTAATTGAGTATGGTAAATCTAGCGCACAAAATGACTTGAATAAAATTTATGAGTCAACTTGATGGTCCTAATTTAACTAATTTAACTCTAATCAACGGTGAAGTGTTAGAATAATTTAAGTCTCTAGAACACGACTAATTCTGGAATTATAGAGAAGCTGAAAGTTAATGATTGCTGTTTTGGCCTGCACACGCTGTTTTCATTGTGCTGTTTGTTTGATGAATTAAATTATGTTTTCTGTAGAAAAGTTGTACAGAAGAGTTGTAGATAACCTTATTATCTTGCTGGTACTAAAATTTTACAGCCCAAAACCTGATCGTTTAAGAGTTGTGCTTTTCACAAGTCCAGCACCTGAATCTGTCGAATTTCTGAACAGATTTCAGAAATTGCAGTGGTTGATTAAGTTAATGTTGAAATCAGTTATTGGTGTTCACAAGAAAGTTGTAGACAACTCTATTATCTTACTTGTGTTAAAATTTGACAGCCACAGGTCTGATAGTTTAGGAGTTATGCTTTTTACAAATTCAGTAACTGAATCTGTCCAAATTCTGTACAGATTTCAGAAACTGTATTGTTTGCTTAAGTTAATGTTAGAATCAGTCCTTGTCGATTATAATAAAGTTGTAAAGGCTTTTCTGATCTTGCTTGTGTTAAAATTTCATAACCATAGGACTGATAGTTTAAGAGTTATGAATTTTATAAACTGCTTGCTGTGTTCTGTCCCCCGTCAGAACAGATTTCAAAAACTGTAATGTTTGATTCGAATAAACCTGGAACCACTTCTTGGTGATTATAAGAGTTATGTAGTACTTTTCCCAAGCTTTCCAAAAAGTCTTGGATCACTATTTTTGGTGGTCTGAAGCTTAAGTTATGAATGTTACAATTATGAAGACTGAATCTGTCCAGTTCTGGACAGCAAGGTCTTTTAGTGATATTTACGCTTAGTTAAATATTGAATCACCCTGTGATGTTTATAAACAATTTGTAGAACATTTAATTAGCTTTCCAGAAAGTCTAGGATCACTTTGTTTGGATGTCTGAATTTTCAGTTGTGAATTTTTGAAGTTGCTAGCCTGAATCTGTCCAAATCTGGACAGCGCTGTGGTATTAGCATGTTTTGACCTTGCTAAGTGCTGAATCATGTTGTGATGACAATACCAAAATTATAGAGTACTTTCTAAGCTTTCCAGAAAGTCCTAGTTTACTAGTTTTGGATTAATCTTTGAAAAGTTATGATTAAAACAAGTGACTGCTGTATTGCTGTCCAAAAATTCTGCTAGTGCGCTTTTGATTGTTTAATTCACCCTTCTCGCTAAAAATGTTTGGCTTACTTTTAAGTAATGTAGACTTGCCATAGCTAAGCTAGAGATGATATGTGTGTATTGTTTTATATGTTTCTTCTTGAGTTGATTGTGATATAGAATTTCCATAGACCTTGATGCCTATGTCATCGATTAAACTTGTGTTGGATACTTTTGTGTGATAAATAGAAAAACTAAGGAAAAGCCATAGCAAGTTAAATAAATGCATGTACTTGTGATGTCGTAGTTGTGTTGTGTAAATGTACAAAATGTGGTCGTCTTGTTAATGGTATTAATGATGAACGTTGATAACGTACGAATAGCTAGCACTTGCGTACAGTCATTGCAGTGTCTTACTAATTGGTGTTAGTTCGCTATCCTGTACTAGAATGTCTTGTGATATTTTTCATTATATTCATACATGTGCATCCTGCATCTCATATAGGACCGAGAGATGATGATCGAGCCAGTGATGTGGTGCCAACCACAAGATGCCATGGTGGATGACCTGAAGAATGGACATAACCAGTGGATGCTCGCCAAGCGAGTACCTCCCCCAGCAAACACTATATAAGTGTTAAATTAAAGGCAAGCCCCGGTTTTATGCATAACCTGTTATTTATGCTATTTTACTTCACTTATTGATTGTAGGATTGATTGTGCACTTAGGTGTAGGAATTGTTTGAAACCCTAGCTGCATGATCTCAGGAATCCTTTTGAGATGAATACTAGTGTGACAGGTCGAGTAGTTGCTTTATTTAATTAGGATCTCGGTAGAAGACGAGTGATTTTTCTAGCACTCGCGCGAGATCAGGAAATTGATTGTACCCACTTTAACACTGTCATGATACTAGTTGGTGGACAACAATCCATGGGGATTGGTTGCCCACGAGATGGAAAATGGGATAAGGATTAACGTGCGGATACCTGTGTCAAGCGTTTGAATGTACTAAACACATACCGAGAAATATGGTAAATCGGTAAGCCTAGTACCTGAGTGAACCTGGCAGTGGACATACCCCCTCACGCGACCTGAGACGTAGTCTCCCATTCCGGTTATGGTGGGTACAAGTGCGGTCACTGCACGACGGCCAGTCGGGGTCAGTGAGGCATTGTACGCCAAGGCGGTGAGACCTGATCTGTTGACGGGGAATCGATGGGGACGGTTGATGTGTGTGGGGACGGAGTGCCCCTACATGTCGTGTGTTTAGGTTTACCTTGCAAGGATAAAAACTCGATTCGAATCGTCTGCTTCTCGCAGCTAATGAGACTGCTTGATCCATTGTACTGCATTGAGTAACAAGTGGAAATATGATGAGTTGACAAAAGATGTTGATTGATAAAATGTTTGATACCATGTATGAGTAGCTAGGTACTCACCTAGTTTAAAAAGGAGCATACTAAAACTTGAAAAGCTAAAACTTGATTTTAGACTCAACTAGTGCTTTTGGCAAACCAAACCCCTCAGCCAAACAGCTCCATGTCTAGAGGTAGAGGAGTAGACTCCTCACACCGGGTAAGTCTAGCTGAGTATTAGTATACTCAGCCTTGCTTGTGGCACAATTTTTGCAGGTACTCCTTAGGGTGATTTATTGCTGGTGTGACTTGGCCTCCATCCCTGCCACCGGGATAGATGGTCGAGTGGGTTACTGCTTCCGCAGGAGAGGACCAGGAGGAGTAGCGTGGCCAGGCTTCGCCATGTCACTCGGTTCTTCTCCGTTAGTTATTTCCGCTGCATTAAAATTTATGGTTATTATTTCTGAAACTCCGATAATGTAATCACTAATGATACTTATTAAATTTGTGGTATTATGTTCTATTGTATTTCTCTGTGCCTCACCTTCGTGTGAGCTAGTGGTATTCGATCCTGGATAAGTGGCCTCGTCGGACTAGATCCGAGGGACTGACGATTTATTCCTATTTAAGTGTGGTCTAGCCTTTAAGGCGGGACTTAGGCACTTAAGTTGGAATAATTCGGGCGGTTCCGCCACAGCTGGTATCGGAGCGAATACCAGTACAGAGAAGTCAATAAGTCATGATTACCAACCTTTTCAAAAGTAAAACTTGCTTAGAAATCCAGTTGGATAGACGTCAGGACGATAAGGATAGATCTAAGACGTGAAGCCTTAGGGAATAGATGGGTAGCTAGGTGGCTAATTATATAGGCCATAAAGGCTCCTACTACTATTAATAGGGATGCTATAGCAGCACCCGAAGACTTAGTTAGGTCTGAGAAGACGACTAGAATGAGCATGCATCCTGATTGTCGCATTATAATTGTCTCTCGCGCATCAACATGCTTCTCTCACCTTTATTCTAATAATAAAAACTTGTGAATAATGTGATGTACTGTTATGTTAGAAATGTCGTACCTCATGTCAGATTGGTAAGTCTTGTTAGCTTGTGTTATGTGTTTCTCTTGCCTTGCTATCTAGGTGGTATCGAAATTGTTCAACCCTTTTTGCAAAAAAATGTGTTGTTTGTTTCCTCATAAAAATACACCCCCACTTTAAACAACCTTGTGGTTAGCAAGTAAAACCTTTAAAAAAAATATTTGTTGTTGGTGTCTAGTTGCGCAAACCATGACCAAGCCATGTTTCTTTCCATAAATCCTTGCCCCTAAAACTTCATAGCATTTCTGTTGATCATCCTAGCTGGTCCTATTTGCCTACCTCTCCTTTGTCCGAATCTGGTAACCTTTACCTTTATGAATCGTGTCATGGCCTTACCATCCAAATCTCTAGATCATCCGATGATTCTGCCCTGCTATCTGGTTATCTGCTATAACCTGTTCTCAAGTATCGGATGTTGATCTCGCCTAAATCTCTCATTTCTGATCATTCTCATACCCCCTTCTCTGAGGATCATGACGTTGTTTTTATCGATTTTATCTCTAAGCAGTGAATCCCTTTGGTTCAATGGATTATGCTGTTGACTTTAGTTCTCTCATGTCTCTAAAAGCTCAACAATCTATTTTGATCTCGTGGTCGGTTCATCCTCATATCAAATCTCGTGCTAATATTTGATCTGATAATCTCCATGTTGATCATAAAATAGTTCTCTGAGTTAAATAAAAATTCTCATGTGATGCTCTTTTGCCGATAATCTTTGCTTCAACTTCAGTCACATTCTCTGAGCCATACTCTCATGGGTTCCATCTATTTATGCTATGTGGAATTCTCATTGGTTACGTTTGGTAATGGTGTTATGACTAACGACCGATGGTGCCGCGACGAAACCGAGAGCCTACTATGGTGCACACATGGTTGAGCTACTCAGTACGCGCTGGTATCGCGGTTAATAGTCGTGATCCATTACGAGACTATACTGATGTGTTGTATCTTGTGAACATTCTCTCAAAGTGATCGCAGCATTTTGTCTCAGCATGCCGCGATATTCTATCTGAATCCATCTTCATTATCTTGTCAGATCCCATCTCATGAATTTGCATCTATCTCTAGCCTGGGAGTTGCATGCTTCTCCACCCTTGAAGATCCTCATTCGAATCTCGGGACGAGATTCTGTTTAAGGGGGGAAGGCTGTGACACCCCAGGTGTCTATTCCGCGTTACGTCGGGAGATTAATCCTAATCGCGAATGCTCAGTGAAAATTTCTATTTCTCGATCGTGTCTATCTCTGTTTATCAGGCTTTCTCTCGGAAGTTCACCGAATTCAGAGTTAATCGATCGCGTGAAACAGCCAACTTTGGAGCGTGTTAAAACTTTTAATTCTCGGAACTCATGCAGACTCGAAGATCATTCTCGAATTTTAAATCTCATCTGAAGCTCTCTAAATCAAACTCTCGACGACTATTATCTGGTCTGAGCCCGCATCTAATTCCTGAACTTCGATCTATGTTCAACTATTTTAATCCGAGTCCGTACTCTCAGACGGAATACTCGATATGTCATCCTCTCATCAAATTTATCCGACTCGGCCAAATGTCTCATGTCCAAACTGAATTTAAAACCCCGTATCGACAACAATTTTTAAATACCACGATTCGCCTTCTCCGACAAAAAAAATCCGAATGCCGATCAAATCTCAGGACGGTTTATTTTCGATTTACGCGTAGGGAATTATTTTCATGCGAAATCTAATTGGACTCTCGGCCGAATTAATTGCTCAATCGTCCGTTCGCCGAAATCTATTTCGCGCTGTTCTGTGTGCAGACAAATTCCGCGGGAAAAATTTATTCCGGAAAATGTTTAGCGCAGCCCGATTTCGTGTTTGGGCCAGCCCAACCCAGCCCATTTGGCCCACTAAGGAAACCCTAACCCTAGCCTTCCTCTATATATAGGGGTGCTCACTTGGCAAATTTCCACTCCCACCCCTCACAAAATTTCAGCCGCCATTCACTCTCTCTTCCTGTTTTCTTCCACGCACAGCAGCAAGGCATCTCTTCTTCCTCCCATGGCGTGCCCTACCCTTCTTCCACCTCAAGCCGGCGCCCTCCTCCCTGCGTCCTCTCTCCAGGGCGAGCAGGGCCCCCACAGGCACGCCTTCTTCCTCCCTGGATTTCCCCACGCCAGCAGGGAGCACGACTCCTTCCTCCCATGGCCGCCTGCTGTTCCCTTGGTCGAAGCCTCTGCTCGGCCAGCCATGGACGCCCAGGCCGGAGCACCTTGAGCTCGCCCCTGCTTGCTCCGGATGCTCGTCTTCCCCAGCGCCGTCAGGCTCCTCCATGGCCGTCGGCCCCCTGCAGCTTCCCAAGCGCCCCCTCTCTCCATGGCGAGCAGCAGGCTGGTTTCCCCTGCTCCCAGCCAGGGCGCCCGGAAAATCCCCCAGCCGAGCTCCCTGTTTCCCCTGCTCCCTGCTCCAAAAATGCAGCAATCCCCATCGATTTGCGCGGCCCCGGATGCCATCGTTTCCCAGCACGTCGGCGCCGAGCTCCGCTAGTCGTCAACCTGTGCAGCGAACATCAACCTCGGTGAGCTACTAGCTGCCCTGCGCTGTCCGTGTTCGATTAAATGACTGCACCTATAAATCGTGTAATAAACTGTGCCATGCTCGCAGCCCCTTGTCGACGTCACGCCACGCGCATCGCTCGTCGGCAAAGAGCCCAAACTGATGACATGCATGCGCAACTCCAATCAGATTTCGGCCAGGTTGTTCGCCTTGAGTGATTCACGATTTGTTTTATTTACGTACTCGGTTGATGATGTGCCTCGTGTTTATATGTGTGTGAAAATATATTTGTATGAATGGACGCGTATGAAGAAGAAAAAGAAGTAGAGAAGTACTCGAATGTTTTTATATTTCGATAGGAATATATGCGATGTGTTGTTTGATGTGTGCGAATGTGCGATTTGTAGTTGTACAATTATATTTTAGTCGATGTGATGTACATTGGTGTTTGACTATATGTGGGTATAAAATGTTTTGGTTATATGCAGTGGCAAGGTCGCATTCACGTTTTGGTAAACAAATGTGTTGTGCTTGTTTTATGTGATGAATAGGTCTAAAAATACAAGTAATGTAAGGATTTAATTAGTGCACGTATGTGTGTGTGCCGTGGTGTATTGTAGTGGTGGTGGCGTAAGACATTTGATTGAGGTGTGCGGGTATACGCCGTAATATGGTTATACTCGCAACGAAGGAAGATGTATGTATTGTATACCACGACGCTTAGGTCGGTAGTATATAATCGTGCGAAGGATTCTCGTGATGGTTATGTGATTAAGGGGTGATGTAGTGGCAGGTGAGAGGTAAGTCCAATTTTTCAAACGATTAGTGGATAGTATCTCGGTGTTGTCATGATTTTTGTTGTATGGCAATGTGATGATTCGCTTGTTAATCATCACATTCCATGCCTCCTTGGATAAATAAATGTCTTGTTGGCCGATTAGAGGTCTTATACGAGCGTTATCGCAGCCCCAAGAATTATTGGAAGTAAGTAGCATTCATAAGTCGATTCGAGTTAAATTGAAGAACAATCCGATAACATATGCACCTAAGAACTTTAGGTCCTTCAGTAGCAAGTAAGTCTTATGGAGTTTTATGCCAGACGTTAATGCCTCTATGTTAGACCTCCTAAAATATGATGTTTTAAGTGACTTGTGTGTTGTCCAGTTTAAGTTGAGAAAAGGTTAAGAAACATTAATTAACCTGCTCCCACCCATGTTTTGAGTTGCAATGTCTAAATGAGTTGCTAAGTCTTATGCTGTGATTAGCCAACTAATGTTGAGGAGTCAAATTCGTTAAGTAATTATGTGTTGTCTCGGATTGCGATAATAATATGCAAGCCGACGTGTAGGATGTGTAGCAGCCTAGATTGTTACTCTGGCTAGCCGACTTGTTAGATGGCTTTGGTTAAGTTTGTAGTCGCGATGAATTGCTTGTTGTGGTCTAAATGTGTATGGTTATGGTTGCGAATGAAAAGTAGTAGTGCTCAGGTGATGTCTAAGTTAAAATGCAAGTTATTGGGTGAAAAGCGCTTCGATGTTGATTTTCGTGGAGAACGCGTGGTTAATTGAGTATGGTAAATCTAGCGCACAAAATGACTTGAATAAAATTTATGAGTCAACTTGATGGTCCTAATTTAACTAATTTAACTCTAATCAACGGTGAAGTGTTAGAATAATTTAAGTCTCTAGAACACGACTAATTCTGGAATTATAGAGAAGCTGAAAGTTAATGATTGCTGTTTTGGCCTGCACACGCTGTTTTCATTGTGCTGTTTGTTTGATGAATTAAATTATGTTTTCTGTAGAAACGTTGTACAGAAGAGTTGTAGATAACCTTATTATCTTGCTGGTACTAAAATTTTACAGCCCAAAACCTGATCGTTTAAGAGTTGTGCTTTTCACAAGTCCAGCACCTGAATCTGTCGAATTTCTGAACAGATTTCAGAAATTGCAGTGGTTGATTAAGTTAATGTTGAAATCAGTTATTGGTGTTCACAAGAAAGTTGTAGACAACTCTATTATCTTACTTGTGTTAAAATTTGACAGCCACAGGTCTGATAGTTTAGGAGTTATGCTTTTTACAAATTCAGTAACTGAATCTGTCCAAATTCTGTACAGATTTCAGAAACTGTATTGTTTGCTTAAGTTAATGTTAGAATCAGTCCTTGTCGATTATAAGAAAGTTGTAAAGGCTTTTCTGATCTTGCTTGTGTTAAAATTTCATAACCATAGGACTGATAGTTTAAGAGTTATGAAGTTTATAAACTGCTTGCTGTGTTCTGTCCCCCGTCAGAACAGATTTCAAAAACTGTAATGTTTGATTCGAATAAACCTGGAACCACTTCTTGGTGATTATAAGAGTTATGTAGTACTTTTCCCAAGCTTTCCAAAAAGTCTTGGATCACTATTTTTGGTGGTCTGAAGCTTAAGTTATGAATGTTACAATTATGAAGACTGAATCTGTCCAGTTCTGGACAGCAAGGTCTTTTAGTGATATTTACGCTTAGTTAAATATTGAATCACCCTGTGATGTTTATAAACAATTTGTAGAACATTTAATTAGCTTTCCAGAAAGTCTAGGATCACTTTGTTTGGATGTCTGAATTTTCAGTTGTGAATTTTTGAAGTTGCTAGCCTGAATCTGTCCAAATCTGGACAGCGCTGTGGTATTAGCATGTTTTGACCTTGCTAAGTGCTGAATCATGTTGTGATGACAATACCAAAATTATAGAGTACTTTCTAAGCTTTCCAGAAAGTCCTAGTTTACTAGTTTTGGATTAATATTTGAAAAGTTATGATTAAAACAAGTGACTGCTGTATTGCTGTCCAAAAATTCTGCTAGTGCGCTTTTGATTGTTTAATTCACCCTTCTCGCTAAAAATGTTTGGCTTACTTTTAAGTAATGTAGACTTGCCATAGCTAAGCTAGAGATGACATGTGTGTATTGTTTTATATGTTTCTTCTTGAGTTGATTGTGATATAGAATTTCCATAGACCTTGATGCCTATGTCATCGATTAAACTTGTGTTGGATACTTTTGTGTGATAAATAGAAAAACTAAGGAAAAGCCATAGCAAGTTAAATAAATGCATGTACTTGTGATGTCGTAGTTGTGTTGTGTAAATGTACAAAATGTGGTCGTCTTGTTAATGGTATTAATGATGAACGTTGATAACGTACGAATAGCTAGCACTTGCGTACAGTCATTGCAGTGTCTTACTAATTGGTGTTAGTTCGCTATCCTGTACTAGAATGTCTTGTGATATTTTTCATTATATTCATACATGTGCATCCTGCATCTCATATAGGACCGAGAGATGATGATCGAGCCAGTGATGTGGTGCCAACCACAAGATGCCATGGTGGACGACCTGAAGAATGGACATAACCAGTGGATGCTCGCCAAGCGAGTACCTCCCCCACCAAACACTATATAAGTGTTAAATTAAAGGCAAGCCCCGGTTTTATGCATAACCTGTTATTTATGCTATTTTACTTCACTTATTGATTGTAGGATTGATTGTGCACTTAGGTGTAGGAATTGTTTGAAACCCTAGCTGCATGATCTCAGGAATCCTTTTGAGATGAATACTAGTGTGACAGGTCGAGTAGTTGCTTTATTTAATTAGGATCTCGGTAGAAGACGAGTGATTTTTCTAGCACTCGCGCGAGATCAGGAAATTGATTGTACCCACTTTCACACTGTCATGATACTAGTTGGTGGACAACAATCCATGGGGATTGGTTGCCCACGAGATGGAAAATGGGATAAGGATTAACGTGCGGATACCTGTGTCAAGCGTTTGAATGTACTAAACACATACAGAGAAATATGGTAAATCGGTAAGCCTAGTACCTGAGTGAACCTGGCAGTGGACATACCCCCTCACGCGACCTGAGACGTAGTCTCCCATTCCGGTTATGGTGGGTACAAGTGCGGTCACTGCACGACGGCCAGTCGGGGTCAGTGAGGCATTGTACGCCAAGGCGGTGAGACCTGATCTGCTGACGGGGAATCGATGGGGACAGTTGATGTGTGTGGGGACGGAGTGCCCCTACATGTCGTGTGTTTAGGTTTACCTTGCAAGGATAAAAACTCGATTCGAATCGTCTGCTTCTCGCAGCTAATGAGACTGCTTGATCCATTGTACTGCATTGAGTAACAAGTGGAAATATGATGAGTTGACAAAAGATGTTGATTGATAAAATGTTTGATACCATGTATGAGTAGCTAGATACTCACCTAGTTTAAAAAGGAGCATACTAAAACTTGAAAAGCTAAAACTTGATTTTAGACTCAGCTAGTGCTTTTGGCAAACCAAACCCCTCAGCCAAACAGCTGCATGTCTAGAGGTAGAGGAGTAGACTCCTCACACCGGGTAAGTCTAGCTGAGTATTAGTATACTCAGCCTTGCTTGTGGCACAATTTTTGCAGGTACTCCTTAGGGTGATTTATTGCTGGTGTGACTTGGCCTCCATCCCTGCCACCGGGATAGATGGTCGAGTGGGTTACTGCTTCCGCAGGAGAGGACCAGGAGGAGTAGCGTGGCCAGGCTTCGCCATGTCACTCGGTTCTTCTCCGTTAGTTATTTCCGCTGCATTAAAATTTATGGTTATTATTTCTGAAACTCCGATAATGTAATCACTAATGATACTTATTAAATTTGTGGTATTATGTTCTATTGTATTTCTCTGTGCCTCACCTTCGTGTGAGCTAGTGGTATTCGATCCTGGATAAGTGGCCTCGTCGGATTAGATCCGAGGGACTGACGATTTATTCCTATTTAAGTGTGGTCTAGCCTTTAAGGCGGGACTTAGGCACTTAAGTTGGAATAATTCGGGCGGTTCCGCCACAGTATTTCTGGAAGAATTTGAGGGGGATCACTGGAGAAATATCTGGGTAGTATTTCTGAAAAGAATTTGAGGGTGATCACTGGGGAAATATTTGTAGGATATTTTGAGGAGGATTTTGGAGAGAATATAGACCACTATAATTTATTTGTTGATATCAACTTGCAAACAAACATTTTGAAACGAAATTTGAAATTCATTTTGAATTTAGAGGGAGTTTGAGGAATTTTCAAGATTTGAATTTTTGGGATGCTACATATACTCCTCGCCTCTCTAAGTCGAGAGGAGTATAACAAGGTGCAAGGATTGAAGAGCGCCAAGGAGATTTGGGACGTGCTCAAAACGGCGCACGAAGGAGACGAGGTGACGAAGATCACCAAGAGGGAAACGATCGAGGGGGAGCTCGGTTGCTTCATGCTCAACCAAGGAGAAGACCCGCAAGCCATGTACAACCAGCTAAAAACCTTGGTGAACCAAGTGCGCAACCTCGGGAGCACCAAGTGGGATGACCATGAAATGGTCAAGGTTATTCTTATATCACTCGTATTTCTTAACCCCACTCAAGTTCAATTAATTTGCGGTGATCCAAGATATAAACTAATGTCTCTCGAGGAAGTGATAGGCAAATTTGTGAGCTTTGAATTGATGATCAAAGGCTCCAAGAAGATCATCGAGCAAGGCGCCTCCTCCTCCGTACCCGAAGCACAACCCGTTGCATTCAAGGCAATGGAGGAGAAGAAAGAAGACTCTACACCAAGTAGGGTCCCCATCGACGCCTCCAAGCTCGACAATGAGGAAATGGCGCTCATCATCAAGAGCTTCCGCCAAATCCTTAAGCAAAGGAGGAGGAAGGACTACAAGCCCCGCTCCAAGAAAGTGTGCTACAAATGTGGTAAGCCCGGTCATTTTATCGCTAAATGTCCATTGTCTAGTGATAGTGACAGGGATAACGACAAGAGGGGGAAGAAGAAGGAGAAGAAGAAGTACTACAAGAAGAAGGGCGGCGATGCCCATATTTGCCAGGAGTGGGACTCCGACGAGAGCTCCACTGACTCCTCCGACGACGAGGACGCCGCCAACATCGCCGTCAACAAAGGACTTCTCTTCCCCAACATCGGCCACAAGTGTCTTATGGCGAAAGACGGCAAGAAGAAGAAGGTAAAATCAAGATCCTCCACTAAGTATGCCACTTCTAGTGATGAGGAAAATTATAGTGATGATGAGGACAATTTGCTTACTCTTTTTGCCAATCTTAACATGCAACAAAAATATAAATTAAATGAATTGATTAGTGTCATTCATGAGAAGGATGAACTCTTGGATAGCCAAGAGGACTTCCTTATCAAAGAAAATAAAAAGCATGTTAAGACTAAAAATGCTTATGCTCACGAGGTAGAGAAAAATGAAAAATTAACTAGTGAGCTAAGTAGTTGCCATGACACTATTTCCAACCTTAGAATTGAGAATGCTAATTTGATTGCTAAGGTTGAGAAGTCAAACATTTGTGATGATTCAATTGTCAATCTTAGAAATGATAATGCTAGTTTAATTGCTATGATTGATAAATTGAATGCCTCTCTTGCTAGCCTTAGGAATGAGAATGGAAAATTAATTGCTAAGGCTAAGGAACTAGATATTTGCAATATTTCTATTTCCAATCTTAGAGATGAGAATGACATTTTACATGTTAAGATTGTTGAATTAAATGATTGCAAACCCTCTACATCTAACGTTGAGCATGTTTCTATTTACACTAGATGTAGAGATGTTAATGTAGATGCTATTCATGATCACATTGCTTTAATTAAACAACAAAATGATCATATAGCTACATTAACTGCTAAAATCAATGAGCATGACTTGGAAAATGAGAAATTTAAATTTGCTACAAGTATGCTCTAT
Organism: Zea luxurians; assembly: GCA_029449295.1. Taxonomy (NCBI): domain Eukaryota; kingdom Viridiplantae; phylum Streptophyta; class Magnoliopsida; order Poales; family Poaceae; genus Zea; species Zea luxurians. The sequence goes on along the minus strand of JAOPSE010000040.1, from coordinate 1,697,304 downwards.
AGTGGGAGACGCCCTGGTATTAAGGATGGCATTGGCTTCCAACAGGGAGACAATGTTAAGCTTAATGCCCCTCCTAAAAGATTATCTAACTTTGTTAAGGGCAAAGCTCCCATGGTTCAGGATAACGAGGGTTACATTTTATATCCTGCCGGTTATCCCGAACACAAAATTAGAAGAATTCATTCTAGGAAGTCTCACTCTGGACCTCATCATGCTTTTATGTATAAGAGTGAGACATCTAGTTCTAGGCAATCCACTCATGATAAATTGCCTAAGAAGAAAACTCCTATTGCATCAATTGAACCTAATATTTCATTTAAGACTTTTGATGCTTCCTATGTGCTTACTAACAAATCAGGCAAGGTAGTTGCCAAATATGTTGGGGGCAAACACAAGGGATCAAAGACTTGTGTTTGGGTATCCAAAGTTCTTGTATCTAATGTCAAAGGACCCAAAACTGTTTGGGTACCTAAAACAAAGAACTAAATTTGTTTTGTAGGTTTATGCATCCGGGGGCTCAAGTTGGATTATCGACAGCGGGTGCACAAACCACATGACTGGGAAGAAAAGAATGTTCTCCTCCTACGAGAAAAACCAAGATCCCCAACGAGCTATCACATTCGGGGATGGAAATCAAGGTTTGGTCAAAGGATTGGGTAAAATTGCTATATCACCTGACCATTCTATTTCCAATGTTTTTCTTGTAGATTCTTTAGATTACAACTTGCTTTCTGTTTCTCAATTATGCAAAATGGGTTACAACTGTATTTTACGGATATAGGTGTTAGTGTCTTTAGAAGAAGTGAAGATTTAGTAGCTTTTAAGGGAGTATTAGAGGGTCAGCTATACTTAGTTGATTTCAATAGAGCTGAACTCGATACTTGCTTAATTGCTAAGACTAACATGGGTTGGCTCTGGCACCGCCGACTAGCCCATGTTGGGATGAAGAATCTTCACAAGCTTCTAAAGGTAGAGCACATTTTGGGACTAACAAATGTTCATTTTGAGAAAGACAGGATTTGTAGCGCATGCCAAGCAGGGAAGCAAGTTGGTGTTTATCATCCACACAAGAACATCATGACAACTGACAGGCCACTCGAGCTCCTTTACATGGACCTATTCGGCCTGATAGCTTACATAAGCATCAGCGGGAGTAAGTACTGTCTAGTTATTGTGGATGATTATTCTCGCTTCACTTGGGTATACTTTTTACAGGACAAATCTCAAACCCAAGAGACTTTGAAGGGATTCTTGAGATGGGCTCAAAATGAGTTCGGCTTAAGGATCAAGAAAATAAGAAGCGACAATGGGACGGAGTTCAAGAACTCACAAATTGAAGGCTTTCATGAGGAGGAGGAGGGCATCAAGCATGAGTTCTCTTCTCCCTACACGCCACAACAAAATGGTGTAGTGGAGAGGAAGAATAGAACTCTATTGGACATGGCAAGAACCATGCTTGATGAGTACAAGACTTCAGATCGGTTTTGGGCCGAGGCGGTCAACACCGCTTGCTACGCCATCAACCGGTTATATTTACACCGAATCCTCAAGAAGACATCTTACGAACTCCTCACCGATAAAAAGTCCAATGTTTCATATTTTAGGGTCTTTGGTAGCAAATGCTTTATTCTTGTTAAAAGAGGTAGAAAATCTAAATTTGCTCCTAAGGCTGTAGAAGGCTTTTTACTTGGTTATGACTCAAACACAAGGGCATATAGAGTCTTTAACAAGTCCATTGGACTAGTTGAAGTCTCATGTGACATTGTGTTTGATGAGACTAACGGCTCTCAAGTAGAGCAAGTTGATCTTGATGAATTAGATGATGAAGAGGCTTCGTGCGTCGCACTAAGGAACATGTCCATTGGGGATGTGTGTCCTAAGGAATCCAAAGAGTCTCCACAAGCACAAGATCAACCATCTTCCTCCATGCAAGCATCTCCACCAACTCAAGATGAGGATGAGGCTCAAGATGATGAAGGAGAAGATCAAGAAGATGAGCCACCTCAAGAAGACGACAATGATCAAGGGGGAGATGAAAATGATCAAGATAAGGAAGATGATGAAGATCCAAGACCGCCACACCCAAGAGTCCACCAAGCAATCCAACGAGATCACCCCGTGAACACCATCCTAGGAGACATTCATAAGGGGGTAACCACTCGATCTCGTGTTGCTCATTTTTGTGAACATTACTCTTTTGTTTCCTCTATTGAGCCACACAGGGTAGAGGAATTACTTCAAGATTCGGATTGGGTGTTGGCGATGCAAGAGGAGCTCAACAATTTCACAGGGAATGAGGTATGGCATTTAGTTCCACGTCCTAACCAAAATGTTGTAGGAACCAAGTGGGTCTTCCGCAACAAACAAGATGAGCATGGTGTGGTGACAAGGAACAAAGCCCGACTTGTGGCCAAGGGGTATTCACAAGTCGAAGGTTTGGATTTTGGTAAAACCTATGCACCCGTAACTAGGCTTGAATCAATTCGTATATTACTTGCCTATGCTACTTACCATGGCTTTAAGTTTTACCAAATGGACGTGAAGAGTGCCTTCCTCAATGGACCAATCAAGGAAGAGGTCTATGTTGAGCAACCTCCCGGCTTTGAAGATAGTGAGTATCCTAACCATGTCTACAAACTCTCTAAGGTGCTTTATGGGCTCAAGCAAGCCCCAAGAGCATGGTATGAATGCCTAAGAGATTTCCTTATCACTAATGGCTTCAAAGTCGAAAAGGCCGATCCTACTCTCTTTACTAAAACTATTGAAAATGATTTGTTCGTATGCCAAATTTATGTTGATGATATCATATTTAGGTCTACTAACAAATCTATTTGTGAAGAGTTTAGTAGGATCATGATTCAAAAATTCAAGATGTCTATGATGGGGGAGTTGAAGTATTTTCTAGGATTTCAAGTGAAGCAACTCCAAGAGGGGACCTTCATTAGCCAAACTCAAGATATACTCACCAAGTTTGGAATGAAGGATGCCAAGCCCATCAAGACACCCATGGGAACCAATGGGCATCTCGACCTCCACACGGGAGGTAAATCCATAGATCAAAAGGTATACCGGTCGATGATAGGATCCTTACTCTATTTATGTGCATCTCGACCGGACATTATGCTTCCTATATGCATGTGTGCAAGGTTCCAAGCCGACCCTAAGGAAGTTCACCTTAGGGCCGTGAAGCGAATCTTGAGATATTTAGTTCAAACACCTAAGTTTGGCCTTTGGTACCCCAAGGGATCCTCATTTGATTTATTAGGATATTCCGATGCCGATTGGGCAGGGTGTAAGATCGATAGGAAGAGCACATAAGGGACTTGTCAGTTTTTGGGGAGATCCCTGGTGTCTTGGGCTTCAAAGAAACAAAACTCAGTAGCTCTTTCTACCGCCGAAGTTGAGTACATTGCCGCAGGCCATAGTTGCGTGCAATTGCTTTGGATGAGGCAAACCCTTAGGGACTATGGCTACAAATTTAGCAAAGTCCCTCTCCTATGTGATAATGAGAGTGCAATCCGCATGGCGGATAATCCCGTTGAACACAGCCGCACTAAGCACATAGCCATTCGGTATCACTTTTTGAGAGATCACCAACAAAAGGGGGATATCGAGATAGCCTATATAAACACCAAAGATCAATTGGCCGATATCTTTACCAAGCCACTAGATGAGAAAACCTTTACCAAACTTAGGAATGAGCTAAATATTCTTGATTCTCGGAATTTTGATTGATACTTTGCACACATAGCTCATTTATATACCTTTGATCATATCTCTTTTATGTCTATGACTAATGTGTTTTCAAGTGTATTATTATGCTTAGTCATAGATATTGAAAGGGAAATGGAGTATTCGGCAAAGAAGGCGCTTCCACTCAACTCCATTGATATTTGCTGGTATTCCGCATTATTCTCAACCTTGGTATAATCTTCACTCATATTTATTTGCTTGCCATTAGGGAGAAAGTAAAAGGGCTTATATTTCACTCACAAGTATCCGTTTTTGGTGATTCATGCCAAAGGGGGAGAAAGTATGAGCCCAAAGCAAAAGGACCACACCACCACACCGAATTTTAAAATAAAGTTTTCAAATTGATATCTTATTGTGTTAAAAAGGGGGAGAAAGTAGTATCTTCAAAAAATTCCAAAACCCTCTTGAACACTAAGAGGAGAATTTTCTTTGAGGGGGAGTTTTGTTTAAGTCAAGGGAAAAGCATTTGAGACAGGGGGAGAAAATTTCAAATCTTGAAAATGCCTTTTTCAATCTTATTCATATACCTTTGACTATTTGCAAAAAGGTTTGAAAAGAATTTTACAAAGGATTTGCAAGAACAAAACTAGTGGTGCAAGCGTGGTCCAAAATTTTAACTAAGAAGAAAACAATCCATGCATATCTATTGAAATAATTATTGGTTTCAATTCTAAGCAACCTTTGCATTTACCGTATGCAAACTAGTTCAATTCTGCACTTTTATATTTGCTTTGGTTTGTGTTGGCATCAATCACCAAAAAGGGGGAGATTGAAAGGGAAATAAGGTCAAACCTTTTCCGATATGAATTTTGGTGGTTGAATTGCCCAATACAAATTATTGGACTAACTAGTTTGCTCTAGAAAATATGTTCTACAGGTGCCAAAGGCTCACAACAAACCAATACAAAGATAAAAGAAAGGGTTCAAAACAAAGGAGCAAAGTATACCGAAGGCAGCCCTGGTCTAGCGCACTGGACTGTCCGGTGTGCCACCGGACAGTGTCCGATGCTCCAGGGAGATCGACTCTAAACTTGCCAGCTTCGGGAATTTGGAAGGCCGCTCTGATATAATTCACCGGACTGTCCGGTGTGCCAGCGGAGCAACGGCTACTTCGCGCCAACGGTCGTCTGCAGAGAACAATAAATGTGCTACAGTGAGCGCCTGCGCGCGCAGAAGTCAGAGCAGGCGCCAGAAGGCGCACCGGACAGTCTACAAGACCTATCCGGTGCACCACCGGACTGTCCGGTGGCCCAGTTGTCAGAAGCTCCAACGGTCAAACCCTAACGGTTGGGTGACGTGGCTGGTGCACCGGACAGTGTCTGATGGCGCACCGGACTGTCCGGTGCGCCATACAACAGAAGCCATCCCCAACGGTGTAACACCATAAAAACCGTCAATTAAAATAATAAATTTAGTTATTATATTAATTAGGGTAATAAAATTTTTAGCGTTTAATTGTTCATTTGCATTGTTTTCTTTGCATGCACTTGATTGATTATCGGATGATTGTTGTTTTTCTTTTAAAAAGAAATCTTAGTAATTAATCAATAATTAAGAAAAATAATAATTATTAGTCTAAAAATGAGTATTTTGTTTATAAACATTTTTGGTGAATTTTTATAATTTTTTGAGCTCTTTAAATAAGCGTTTCGAATAAAAAAAAAAAGAAAAAAAAAAAGAAAACTACACCGGCCGGCCCACATAGGGGCCCAAATATCCTAAACCTAGCCACCACTATGCCGCGCGCGTGCTCCCTGGCTGGCTTCCCAGCCATAGCCGCCGCCGCCTCCCTCATCCCACTCTCTCTCCCTCACTTCTCTCTCTCCCACTCTCTCTCTCTCCTCCCTCCCTGCTTCTCTCACGCGCATGCACCTGGTAGGCCGCCGCGACGATTCGGCGCCCAGCGCGACACCAGCCGCCAAGCCGCGCGGGCGCTCCTGCCCGAGCCGGCCTCGCCGCGCCCGGCCCCACCGCGGCAGCCGCGCGCCCACTGCGCGACGCGACGCGACCCGAGTCCAAAGCCGACGCCCGACGCCGCGTGAAGCCGAGTCCGACCCGCCTTGCCGCGCCTTGCGTCGACCAGCCGAGCCGTCGTCCGTTCGGTTCTCTGTGTTAATGGAGATTGATTTCTACCGTTCCTTCCTCCCATTCCTCCTCCATTATGCTCCTTGTAACTGATGCTTGTGATGGCCCTTGAAGTCTGACTGCGCCCATTGAAGAACCGGCAACTTCTCCTCTTCCTCCTGCTCTCTATATAAGGCAGCAGAGGTCTCCCCTTCCTGTCCACTCGAATTTACCTCCCTCTAGCACTCCTCGCTCATCGTTAGTTCGTGCCGTTCGTCGCCGGAGCCAGTGGAGTTCGCCGGAGTTCGTCGTTCGTCACCGTAGTTCGCCGGAGCAACACACTCGCCGTCCGTAGTCGAGCCCCGCTCTCCGTCGATCCGTCCCCGTCACACGCACGAACCCGAGGTTGTTGGCGACCCGAATTATTTTATAAATTATTTTTGATTCGATTCATGAGTTGTATATTTTGTTTGTTGTAATATGAACACATGTGGTTTCGATTTATGTGTATGTGAGCGTTATGGAATTGTTTGGTAGATTCATGCGATTATTAGCACCGTGTTATGTCATGTTAGTCGTGGCGTTGGATTTTTGGATTAGAGAAATATGACAACATTAGTAGTCACTTTGGCAATAAAATGCTAGATAGGAATTTTTGTAGTTAAATTTGGTCACGATGAATTTTAGAAACTACTTGGAGAATTATAGGTGCATTTTTGATGGATTAGAAAATGGTATAGAACTCATGTCATTTGAATATTATAGGATTTTTAGATGATTTATCTAATTATTTTATTAGCATTTTTTTTAAAGAAAAGGGGAAAATATCACCGGTAGTGTGGTAAATGGATTTTTACTAGTTAAATAATCATGTTCGCAAATTGAGCACTTAGATTTTTGGATTAAACAAAATACTAGTTTATGTCAGGATATCCTCACTTGTTTTATAAAAAGTACAATTAGTAGTTTATGTAGATTTTTAGAATATTAATATTATTAAATTCATTCTTGCTACACTAACTAATTTGAGTTAGAAAATGTATTGATTTATTAATAGATAAATAAGTATGTGTTCGCCGTTGCTTACATTATGATTCTGACTTATAGACAAGTCTCGCACGCTCATGCGCAATATAATTATATTGGTTATTCGCTAAGAAATAGTAAATATTTTATTGACGTTGAAACAATATAGTCCAACGTAATCTAAATAGTAGAGATAAAAATTGTAGTTTAAGTTAGTTCTTTAATACTATGGTTATGTGATTTATAAATAATATTTTAACAATTGATATAATTTCCTTTAGAAAGAAAGACTAAAACTAGAATGTGACCCGTGTTTTACGATAGAGATAATTATTTAGTAAATAAACTAGATTCCCTAGAATTTGGGTTAAAGTTGTATCTATGATTTTAAATGAATTTATATAGTATGCATATCCATAGTCGAATTGTCATACAAGTTTTCTAGTAAGATAATGAAACAAAGTAGTTAGTCATAGCAAATAAATTGATCGTTGATATGGTTAAGATTTATAGGGTAGATACAAATCATGTTTTGCATTCCTTCTTATAAATGTGATTTGTTTAAATGTATGTTTTAATGTATGATGTATGCTTCACCTATGTAATGGTGTATGTTTATTTATTGGTGAATGTTTTCTTTTGTATGTACGATATGCGACGCTATTAGAAACTGATTGTGTGGTAGAGGACCCAAATACGTTTGAAGACAACACGCAGGACGATTTTGTGCAAGGCAAGTGGATTCTCCCTCTGCATACTCTTTTTGTACCCAGTCATTGCATTTAATAATGTTTACTTTTGATATACTGCATAATTTGATGGGTTTCACCTAATTAAGGATTTCCTAGATTTATTACCTGTATTCCTTGTTTAACCTGGGGAAATAATTAAGCTGTGCGAGATTTACGCTACTGCCCAACCTAATAATTTCTTAATGTCACTCATTAATTGATTTTAATGTTCCAAAGATTTAATTGGCAATTATGGCATTAACCCGATGGTTAAGATAACTTCATTGCAAATTTAATTGGAACATGGAGTGACCACCCAGGATAACAGTGCAACCACGAGTGCTATTATGGCTCTGGCTTTGGTAATTAGCTCTATATGCTTAGTGCCTAGCAACCTTACCTGAAAGATGGGCAAGAGGGGGAGCGGTAGGTGCTGGCAGCCCACGTTAACATGGGGTCGTATTCTTGGCTAAGGTACTTCACCCAGGGGGCCACCACCATCGTCTTAGAAACCTTAGCGGGTTGCTTCGCATTAAGTGTGTTTTGTGAAAACCTCATAATGGATCCCTAGCCATTCACCTCGGCAGTGTCTAAGGGTCCGATCAACCCGGGCTAGATGGGATACATGGCTTGTGGGTAAAGTTGTACCACCTCTGCAGAGTGTAAAACTGATATATCAGCCGTGCTCCCGGTTATGAGCAACCTGGACTCCTCACATGATAATTGAACTTAAAGATGGACATAAATTGAGATCCGATGATCTGCCAATAATTCGCTTAAGTGGTTTCACTTAAGTGTTTTTGTTATATTCATATTCCTTTGTTTAATTGGGATATTTGGGATTCACTCTTGTTAGTAAGACAGGTGTTGATAATAAAATATTGACCAACTAAAATGCTTACTGCTCAACCTTAGCCTCACCTTGTTATACCTGCATTAATTTTCCCCCACTTGCTGAGCCCCGACCATAAGTGAGCTCACCCTTGCTAATATTTTGATCAGAGGGTGATGCTGGAGACTTTGATGGAGAATTTATCGATGAAGAATTCTAAGTCTAACGATGCGCCGGTCAACTTCCTGTGGAAGATTGCCCAGTTGTTTATTTCCGCTCTACTTTGATGTGATACTTGTTTAAGACACAATGTCTCAGATGATGTAATAAAGTTTTATACTCTCTTTACGCCTTTATTGCATTGTCTTTTGATATTTTACACTTGTGACGTCAACATATGTGTGGAAATGGATCCTGGCACACATATGGTATGCGCTCGGTTCTACCCCCTGGAACCGGGTGTGACAGAAGTGGTATCAAAGCTATGCTGACCCTAGGTCGTTAGATTAGTTAGAAATGGAAAGCCTAGTTGTTCAAAACTTGCTAATTTCATTCCTATAAATTCCTTTATCAGTCTTACCTCTTTGAAATTCAACTAAGTTGACTCTTCTCTTGTAGATGGTTCGCACTCTTCAAACCACTCGCGTCAACACCAGCTACGCCCCTCAGCCCCGGCAGATCCCGGCCTACCCAGTGGTAGTCGAGGATGCTCCAGCGAACCTCCCTCCCGTCCGAGTGGAGAACGTCATCAACCTGGAGGACAGCTCGGAGGAGCAGCTGCCGACCCCCACCCCGTTGGCCGAGTCCCTGGCCTTCGCAGCTGCGTCATCGACGTCAGCATCGCCGGCACCAGCCTTCCAAGCACCTGCACCTGGAGGCGACGACCCCGATGACTCCGGAGACGGCGACGACGAGGATGACGACGACGACGACGATGGAGAGGACGAACACGTCCACGAGGAAGCTGACTACGCCCAGGAGGACCACTTCATGGGGATTGGTCCAGTTGTCGAACATTATACATCAATGTTCGAAACAGGGCACTTCCCCAACCTGCTGCAGGCAGTGCTGCACGAGCTAGGAGCCTACGTCCGCCCCCTGTATGAGACGAGGCGAGTGAGCGAGCCTCCCCGGGCTTGCTATTACATCACTCGCGTCCATGTCAGGGTGATGGATGCAGGTGACAGGGGATTCAGGACTCTGTCTGCTCACGAGTCCCTGATACCGCTGTCTACCTACGCTGCCTCTGTCAGCGACGCTGCCCGTCGGACCCTGTGGTCACTTAGCCACACCTACCGGCAGCAGCTGCAGAACACAAGGTTCAGGCATCTCCCTCAGCGCCTGCGTGGAGAGAGCCAGACCAACATTGTCCCAGGTGAACCTGGTGAGGATCGCCTCAACACCCTAGCTGGTGTAGTGGCCGGTCTCAACACCGACCTGGACAGTGCCACTCTGGACCTCTACAGTGTGCACTTGGAGCTGGAGAACGCCCACGCCAGGATTGCAGCCCTGGAAGCCCAACTGCAGGGACTGAATCCGCCGGAAGCTCAGGTTCCCGCCGTGGCGTTGTCTCCTCCCCGCAAGAGGCTGCGCTACGGAGAGGCCGGATCAGTCACTAGGCTGCTTTAGGAGTGTTGGTCATGATGTAATAAGTTACGCTTCGCATTAGACGATGAAACTATCTTTAATTTTTATATTAATAAATATCAACCATGTGATGGTGATTGGTTGACATGCTTGATTTGAATCTTTGTTTGAGTGCTATGGTCTTATGGAATGATGGCCATAAGAACATATAAAATTTGTAAAACTTAAGCTATTTTCCCTCTTGAATCTTTTCTACTCCTCACTTTTCTAAGGACTTCACTTCCTAACAAATCAGATGGTGAACCAACGTCAAGGACCCAACAACCGAAACCAGCGTGGACAACAAGCACCACCACCACCGCCACCACCAAATCCCAATATGGAGCAGTTCATCGCCGCGCAAATGCAGATTCTGCAAGGACTCACTGCTGCGGTTCAACAATTGCAACAGAACCAACAGAATCAGCAACCCCAGCAGCAGCAATATGCACCCCCAGCTAGAGATAAGCACCGGGACTTCATGAGTCATCACCCGCCAACTTTCTCTCGTGCGGTTGATCCTTTGGATGCCGATGACTGGCTTAAGGTTATCGGAAAGAAGTTGGACATCACTCAGTGCAACGACCGGGAGAAGGTCTTGTACGCCTCGGGAAGACTCGAGGGAGCTGCGTCCGATTGGTGGGATGCCTTCACAGCGGCACATCCCAACGCTGATACCATAACCTGGCAGGAGTTTCAGGAGAACTTCCGCGCTCACCACATCCCCTCTGGAATCATGAAGCTGAAGAAGAAGGAGTTCCTTTCCCTTACTCAGGGGAATATGTCTGTCAGTGAGTATCGTGATCGCTTCACTCAGCTTTCACGTTATGCCCCTGAGGAAGTGGACACTGATGAGAAGCGCCAAGAGCGTTTTCTGGAAGGATTGATTGGACCTCTGAACTATCAACTTCAGAGTCATACATTCCCCAACTTCCAGACACTCCTGAACAAGGCAATTGGCCTTGAGAGTAAAAGGAAGGAGCTATCTGACCATAAAAGGAAGTTCCAAGGTCAGTCAAGCAGAAACACTCGTCCAAACAATGCTCAAGGTTCGCAGTTCCGCTCTGGAAATCAGGGTGGAAATAATTATCAAGTGCAACGCTCTGGACAGCAAGGCCAGAGAAACAACCAGAATCAGAATCAACAAAGGAGCAACCCCCAGACCAACCAGAGGTCTGGTGGAAATCCACAGAACCGTCAGGGAGGCACCAACAACACTCAGGCCAGAAACAACGCACCTGTCCAACCCAACGGCTGTTTCAAGTGCGGTGAGCTAGGCCACTATGCCAACAACTGCCCAAGGCGCAACCAGCAGACACCCCAGAAAGGCAACACTCAGAGAAATGACCAGAGCACCCCCGCTCGTGGATCTGCTCAGAACAAGACTCCGCAGAACCAGAGCCGAGGAAGGGTCAATCACGTCACTGCGGAATCAGTGCCTGAGGATGCCGACATTGTGTATGGTATGTTCCTTGTTAACTCCATACCTGCATCAGTTTTATTTGACTCTGGAGCATCACATTCATTTATAACTGAGTCATTTGTGGAAAAACATAACATACCTAAGTACCCTCTGAAGAGGATATTACACATTAGTTCACCGGGAGGTGACATGAAGGCTACACACTCATGCCCTCATGTTAATATCAAGATTCAAGGAATAGATTTTACAGTCGACCCAGTGGTCTTAGGATCCAACGGTATTGATGTGATTCTTGGATGCAACTGGTTGAAAAGTTGTGATGGAGTGATACGGTGTGCCAACGGAACAATTACGTTGACAAGTCCTCAAGGTGAAAGAATCCAAGTCAACATAGACAAGTCAACAGATGAAAAAGGGAAGACAGTGATCAATCACTTGGAAGAAAAGCCCTTGGAAAATATCAAAGTAGTGTGCGAATACCCAGACGTATTTCCGGAAGAATTACCAGGTATGCCACCTGACCGTGATATAGAGTTTTCTATTGAATTAGTACCCGGAACCGCACCTATCTCGAAAAGACCTTATAGAATGGATGGCAAAGATTTAGTAGAACTGAAGAAACAAATAGAAGAATTATTAGAAAAAGGTTTTATTCGCCCAAGTTCATCCCCTTGGGGAGCCCCAGTGCTGTTTGTGAACAAGAAGGATGGTTCGAGAAGAATGTGCGTTGATTATAGAAGCTTGAATGAAGTAACCATCAAGAATAAATACCCACTACCTCGAATTGAAGATTTATTCGATCAAATGAAGGGAGCTAAGATATTCTCGAAGATAGATCTGAGATCGGGGTATCATCAGTTAAAGATCCGAGCAGAAGATGTACCGAAGACAGCCTTCACGACGAGATATGGATTATATGAGTTTTTGGTCATGTCGTTTGGACTGACTAATGCACCAGCATACTTTATGAACTTGATGAATAAAGTATTCATGGAATATCTGGATCAGTTTGTGGTCGTATTCATTGACGACATACTGATATATTCTCCGAATGAAGAAACACACGAAGATCATCTAAGGCTAGTCCTACAAAAGCTTCGTGACAACCAACTGTACGCAAAACTCTCGAAGTGTGATTTTTGGTTGAAAGAAGTTGCTTTCTTAGGGCATATTGTTACCGATGGTGGAATTAAAGTGGACCCAGGAAAGATAAGTGAAATACTAAATTGGAAGCAACCCACAGATGCGTCCAAGATCAGAAGTTTTCTTGGATTAGCAGGATACTATAGAAGATTTATTGAAGGTTTTTCCAAGTTAGTGAAGCCTCTTACCTCTCTACTGGAGAAAGGCAAAGAGTTCAAATGGGATGAAGCTTGTCAGAATTGTTTTCAGGAACTCAAGAAGAGGTTAACCACTGCACCAATACTGGTGATGCCAGACATCCACAAGGGATTTGATGTGTATTGTGATGCATCACACCTTGGACTTGGATGTGTGCTAATGCAAGAAGGAAAGGTGATTGCTTATGCTTCAAGACAGTTGAGGAAGCATGAGAAGAATTATCCTACACATGATTTGGAACTAGCTGCCGTAGTGCATGCTTTGAAGATTTGGAGGCACTATATGATTGGAAACAAGTGCAAAATCTTCACGGATCACAAAAGCCTGAAATACATATTCACTCAGAAGGAACTCAACCTCAGACAGAGAAGATGGCTTGAGTTGATTAAAGATTATGATTTGGAGATACAATATCACCCCGGAAAGGCAAATGTGGTAGCTGATGCTTTGAGCCGTAAGGGTCAAGTGAACAACATCACTACTCATTTGATGTCACAAGAATTATGCTGGGAAATGGAACGACTCAACCTTGGATTTCTCAATAATGTAGAAACCACAGTGATGGAGGTCGAATCTACTTTGGAAGAAGAGATCTGTAAAGGACAAGAGTCCGATGAGAAGATTAAGGAAATTAAATCTTTGATTAGTGTGGGTAAAGCCCCAGATTTCACGGAAGATGAACAAGGCACAATATGGTTTAAGAAGAGAATCTGTGTACCGGAAATCGAGCACTTACGCCAACTTATTTTGAGAGAAGCTCATGATTCAGCTTACTCTATTCACCCTGGAAGTACCAAGATGTACCAGGATCTTAAGGAAAAGTATTGGTGGTATGGTTTGAAAAGAGATGTTGCTACTCATGTTGCATTATGTGACGTGTGTCAGCGAGTTAAAGCTGAACACCAAAGACCAGCAGGATTGCTACAACCTCTCAAGGTACCTGAATGGAAATGGGAAGAAATCAGTATGGATTTCATAGTTGGACTACCCCGTACTCGAGATGGCTATGATTCAATATGGGTCATAGTAGACAGGTTAACCAAAGTGGCACATTTTATACCTGTGAAGACAACTTACTCAGGAGCCCAGTTAGCAGAGTTATACATGTCGAGGATTGTTTGTCTGCATGGAGTACCGAAGAAGATCGTATCAGATCGAGGAACCCAGTTTACCTCACGCTTTTGGAAAAGACTTCATGAGTCCATGGATACCAAGCTAAACTTTAGTTCAGCTTATCATCCTCAAACGGATGGGCAAACGGAAAGAACAAACCAAGTGTTGGAAGATATGCTAAGAGCTTGCGCTCTAAAGCATGGTAGAAGCTGGGATAAAAGTTTGCCTTATGCAGAATTTTCATATAACAACAGTTATCAAGCGAGTCTCAAAATGGCACCGTTTGAAGCACTATATGGACGAAAGTGTAGAACACCACTTTATTGGAATCAGACTGGGGAAAGTCAAGTATTTGGTCCAGAAATTCTCCAAGAGGCGGAAAAGCAAGTGCAAATTATCAGAGAAAATTTGAAGACAGCACAGTCAAGACAGAAAAGCTATGCTGATAATAGAAGAAGAGAATTGTTGTTTGAAGTAGGAGACTTTGTCTACCTTAAAGTTTCACCGATGAGAGGAATGAAAAGGTTTAAGGTTAAAGGAAAACTATCACCTCGCTATATTGGCCCATTCAAGATTTTGGAAAGAAAAGGCGAAGTAGCCTACCAGTTAGAGCTACCCGATAGATTATCCGATGTGCATGACGTATTCCACGTATCACAACTCAAGAAGTGCTTGAGAGTACCCGAGGAACAGTTACCCATGGAAGAACTGAATGTTAATGAGGATTTGACTTATTCGGAGTACCCAATCAGAATTCTGGAAACATCTCGCAGAATTACGCGGAGTAAAGTCATTAACATGTGCAAAGTTCAGTGGAGTCACCATTCGGAAGATGAGGCCACTTGGGAAAGAGAAGATGAACTCAGAGCAGAATTTCCCCAGTTATTCTCGGAAGTTTCTTAATCTCGAGGACGAGATTCTTTTTAAGAGGGGTAGGTTTGTAACACCATAAAAACCGTCAATTAAAATAATAAATTTAGTTATTATATTAATTAGGGTAATAAAATTTTTAGCGTTTAATTGTTCATTTGCATTGTTTTCTTTGCATGCACTTGATTGATTATCGGATGATTGTTGTTTTTCTTTTAAAAAGAAATCTTAGTAATTAATCAATAATTAAGAAAAATAATAATTATTAGTCTAAAAATGAGTATTTTGTTTATAAACATTTTTGGTGAATTTTTATAATTTTTTGAGCTCTTTAAATAAGCGTTTCGAATAAAAAAAAAAAGAAAAAAAAAAGAAAACTACACCGGCCGGCCCACATAGGGGCCCAAATATCCTAAACCTAGCCACCACTATGCCGCGCGCGTGCTCCCTGGCTGGCTTCCCAGCCATAGCCGCCGCCGCCTCCCTCATCCCACTCTCTCTCCCTCACTTCTCTCTCTCCCACTCTCTCTCTCTCCTCCCTCCCTGCTTCTCTCACGCGCATGCACCTGGTAGGCCGCCGCGACGATTCGGCGCCCAGCGCGACACCAGCCGCCAAGCCGCGCGGGCGCTCCTGCCCGAGCCGGCCTCGCCGCGCCCGGCCCCACCGCGGCAGCCGCGCGCCCACTGCGCGACGCGACGCGACCCGAGTCCAAAGCCGACGCCCGACGCCGCGTGAAGCCGAGTCCGACCCGCCTTGCCGCGCCTTGCGTCGACCAGCCGAGCCGTCGTCCGTTCGGTTCTCTGTGTTAATGGAGATTGATTTCTACCGTTCCTTCCTCCCATTCCTCCTCCATTATGCTCCTTGTAACTGATGCTTGTGATGGCCCTTGAAGTCTGACTGCGCCCATTGAAGAACCGGCAACTTCTCCTCTTCCTCCTGCTCTCTATATAAGGCAGCAGAGGTCTCCCCTTCCTGTCCACTCGAATTTACCTCCCTCTAGCACTCCTCGCTCATCGTTAGTTCGTGCCGTTCGTCGCCGGAGCCAGTGGAGTTCGCCGGAGTTCGTCGTTCGTCACCGTAGTTCGCCGGAGCAACACACTCGCCGTCCGTAGTCGAGCCCCGCTCTCCGTCGATCCGTCCCCGTCACACGCACGAACCCGAGGTTGTTGGCGACCCGAATTATTTTATAAATTATTTTTGATTCGATTCATGAGTTGTATATTTTGTTTGTTGTAATATGAACACATGTGGTTTCGATTTATGTGTATGTGAGCGTTATGGAATTGTTTGGTAGATTCATGCGATTATTAGCACCGTGTTATGTCATGTTAGTCGTGGCGTTGGATTTTTGGATTAGAGAAATATGACAACATTAGTAGTCACTTTGGCAATAAAATGCTAGATAGGAATTTTTGTAGTTAAATTTGGTCACGATGAATTTTAGAAACTACTTGGAGAATTATAGGTGCATTTTTGATGGATTAGAAAATGGTATAGAACTCATGTCATTTGAATATTATAGGATTTTTAGATGATTTATCTAATTATTTTATTAGCATTTTTTTTAAAGAAAAGGGGAAAATATCACCGGTAGTGTGGTAAATGGATTTTTACTAGTTAAATAATCATGTTCGCAAATTGAGCACTTAGATTTTTGGATTAAACAAAATACTAGTTTATGTCAGGATATCCTCACTTGTTTTATAAAAAGTACAATTAGTAGTTTATGTAGATTTTTAGAATATTAATATTATTAAATTCATTCTTGCTACACTAACTAATTTGAGTTAGAAAATGTATTGATTTATTAATAGATAAATAAGTATGTGTTCGTCGTTGCTTACATTATGATTCTGACTTATAGACAAGTCTCGCACGCTCATGCGCAATATAATTATATTGGTTATTCGCTAAGAAATAGTAAATATTTTATTGACGTTGAAACAATATAGTCCAACGTAATCTAAATAGTAGAGATAAAAATTGTAGTTTAAGTTAGTTCTTTAATACTATGGTTATGTGATTTATAAATAATATTTTAACAATTGATATAATTTCCTTTAGAAAGAAAGACTAAAACTAGAATGTGACCCGTGTTTTACGATAGAGATAATTATTTAGTAAATAAACTAGATTCCCTAGAATTTGGGTTAAAGTTGTATCTATGATTTTAAATGAATTTATATAGTATGCATATCCATAGTCGAATTGTCATACAAGTTTTCTAGTAAGATAATGAAACAAAGTAGTTAGTCATAGCAAATAAATTGATCGTTGATATGGTTAAGATTTATAGGGTAGATACAAATCATGTTTTGCATTCCTTCTTATAAATGTGATTTGTTTAAATGTATGTTTTAATGTATGATGTATGCTTCACCTATGTAATGGTGTATGTTTATTTATTGGTGAATGTTTTCTTTTGTATGTACGATATGCGACGCTATTAGAAACTGATTGTGTGGTAGAGGACCCAAATACGTTTGAAGACAACACGCAGGACGATTTTGTGCAAGGCAAGTGGATTCTCCCTCTGCATACTCTTTTTGTACCCAGTCATTGCATTTAATAATGTTTACTTTTGATATACTGCATAATTTGATGGGTTTCACCTAATTAAGGATTTCCTAGATTTATTACCTGTATTCCTTGTTTAACCTGGGGAAATAATTAAGCTGTGCGAGATTTACGCTACTGCCCAACCTAATAATTTCTTAATGTCACTCATTAATTGATTTTAATGTTCCAAAGATTTAATTGGCAATTATGGCATTAACCCGATGGTTAAGATAACTTCATTGCAAATTTAATTGGAACATGGAGTGACCACCCAGGATAACAGTGCAACCACGAGTGCTATTATGGCTCTGGCTTTGGTAATTAGCTCTATATGCTTAGTGCCTAGCAACCTTACCTGAAAGATGGGCAAGAGGGGGAGCGGTAGGTGCTGGCAGCCCACGTTAACATGGGGTCGTATTCTTGGCTAAGGTACTTCACCCAGGGGGCCACCACCATCGTCTTAGAAACCTTAGCGGGTTGCTTCGCATTAAGTGTGTTTTGTGAAAACCTCATAATGGATCCCTAGCCATTCACCTCGGCAGTGTCTAAGGGTCCGATCAACCCGGGCTAGATGGGATACATGGCTTGTGGGTAAAGTTGTACCACCTCTGCAGAGTGTAAAACTGATATATCAGCCGTGCTCCCGGTTATGAGCAACCTGGACTCCTCACATGATAATTGAACTTAAAGATGGACATAAATTGAGATCCGATGATCTGCCAATAATTCGCTTAAGTGGTTTCACTTAAGTGTTTTTGTTATATTCATATTCCTTTGTTTAATTGGGATATTTGGGATTCACTCTTGTTAGTAAGACAGGTGTTGATAATAAAATATTGACCAACTAAAATGCTTACTGCTCAACCTTAGCCTCACCTTGTTATACCTGCATTAATTTTCCCCCACTTGCTGAGCCCCGACCATAAGTGAGCTCACCCTTGCTAATATTTTGATCAGAGGGTGATGCTGGAGACTTTGATGGAGAATTTATCGATGAAGAATTCTAAGTCTAACGATGCGCCGGTCAACTTCCTGTGGAAGATTGCCCAGTTGTTTATTTCCGCTCTACTTTGATGTGATACTTGTTTAAGACACAATGTCTCAGATGATGTAATAAAGTTTTATACTCTCTTTACGCCTTTATTGCATTGTCTTTTGATATTTTACACTTGTGACGTCAACATATGTGTGGAAATGGATCCTGGCACACATATGGTATGCGCTCGGTTCTACCCCCTGGAACCGGGTGTGACAAACGGCCATTTTGGTGGTTGGGGCTATAAATACCCCAAACACCCCACTCTTCATGGCATCCAAGCATTCACTACATCTCATTTAATACAAGAGCAGTACACAATACTGCAAGACACAAATCAAAGCCTCCGATCGAATCAAAGTCCCCAATTCAACTCTAGTTTTTAGGACTTGTGAGGAGATCGACT
Source organism: Zea luxurians (assembly GCA_029449295.1). Lineage (NCBI taxonomy): Eukaryota > Viridiplantae > Streptophyta > Magnoliopsida > Poales > Poaceae > Zea > Zea luxurians. Next base: position 1,678,523 of record JAOPSE010000040.1, on the reverse strand, counting down.
TGTGTTCTTTTGTTGCTCTTGTTGCTTGGTTGGCTTTCTTCTTTCTCTCATTCTTACTCTCAAAACCTTGTAAGTGAAGCAAGAGACACCAATTGTGTGGTGGTCCTTGCGGGGTCTAAGTGACCCGGGAAATCAAGGAAGGAAGCTCACTCGGTCTAAGTGACCGTTTGAGAGAGGGAAAGAGTTGAAAGAGACCCGGTCTTTGTGACCACCTCAACGGGGAGTAGGTTTGTGTAACGCCAAAAAATTGGTATAAAAAATATATATAATAAAGTAAATAAATATATTTATAAGGGTGTTTTGAGAATGTTTGAAACCTTTAGAAATTTGTTAATTTCCTTCCATTATCATAATCAATTAAGAGAGTAAAGCTAGGAAATGTGCATCTCATGCTATTGATTTTGTTGTGAGGCATTTTGTTGAAACAAAGAAATTGTAACCTAAATTTATTCTCGAATTATGAATGAAAATATAAAACAGAAAATTTAGAAAAGAAACGGTAATAAAGTCATTTAATTCTAGAAATATATAGTGGGAAGGAGAATAAAAAAATAATAACATTGAAATAGTAGGAGTTATGTTCACATTAGGATTATGGTGAAATTAGGAACCTGGACTTCAAAACAGAGATTTGAATTTGGGTTGAATCCTTGAAATTGAAATTTGAAAAAAAAACAAAGCAGAAAATGATAAAAGAAAAAAAAGGAATGGCAAATGCCTGTATGGGCCATTTCGTCTTGGCCGGCCCACTAACCAGTTCACCCGTGCGCGGCCTGCTTCGCTTCTCCAGCCTCCCTTCGCTCCTGTGCCATAGACCAGTGGGTCCCGCGTGGCAGACTCGCCTCCGCCGATGGCATCGGACCTCAACAGAATTACCGTGCCGCCGCCGGGTATCTCGAGCCGATTCACCGCCTGGAATCCCGGCTTCTGTTGCCATTCTCAACCCCTCCGCGGTACGCCTGCCACCGGCAGATGGGCCCCTCTGCAGCTTCTTCGTCTTCCACGGAACGCGAGCTTGGCGGAAGCTATCCCCCGCTGCCTTCGCGGCGACGGAGCGGGTTGCCGTTTGAAACCACTTCCGCGGATCCAGCGGAGACGGTTGCAACAAACTCCGCTGCCGGTGTATATATGAACGCCTGCGTTATCCCCTCCCCAGGTCCAATTCAATCTAAACAGCCGCGACGAACTCCATGAGATTGATTCCGGCCACAGCCCAAGTGTGCGCTCCAGTGTTGCTGACCTCCTGATTTTGCGCGCTCCTCCATATATAATGGAGCCGAGCCTTGCCCCCTGGAACCCGCGCCATTGCTCGTCGCCATGGGTGAACCGGGAGCTTGCGCAGAGATGAGCAACAGGAAGGCGCCGCCAGTGGAGGTAGTGAGAGAAACCTGCCACCATGGAACCGAGGAGAGGGAAGCATTGGGTGCCGCTGTTGGGCAACCCTTCTGCGTAGTCGTTCGGAGCCTTGGGGCTGTGCCATGGAGCGCGAGCTGGCGGGGATCATCGAGCGGACCGGTCCCTGGTCGGTGGACACCGTGGCAGGCGGGTGCGACCGCAGCTCCATCTACCTCGCGTGAAGAAGACAAAGGAGAACCGTTGGATCCGCGATGATGGGTTGAGGTAAGGGAATTCATATCGGTCGTTAGATCCTGGTTGAAGGGCAGGGATCGCATCGCACCTTAATAAATACTGGCCTTTGGATCTGATCCGTGGGCTGGCGTTGCATGCGCTTCATGTTCTAATCTGGACAGTCGAATAGCGATCGGACGGATATGGTTAGTCTGTACCCCTTCAGCCGTGTCTTTTTGCTAAAGAGCCCCCGGGGAATGGTAAAACTAACCCGCCATCCATGCTGGTTCAAACATAATTCCAACCGGGTCCTTTTATTTTTGGATTTAACCCTGTGCTTATGAGAAATAGTGGCCCCAGCCCAGAAAAAGTTTATGAAATAGTTATATTAATGATTTTTGTTATAAAAATAATCCAAGAAACTTGCTTAATTTATATTAAATCCATTTTAACTCCTTTTTAACCCGTTCCAGTTGCATTAATTTTGTTTTAATATTGTCTATCAACTAGTAACACTGTTTATCCATGAAACATGAATTAAGATTGTTCATTTGGATTAATCTATTCTAAGCACTAAAATAATTTCGGAAACTCATAACTCAATAACCGTAGCTCCGAATTGAGTGGTTCTTCTTTCTACGATCTCATAGCAGCGTGTAGATTATTATTATGCAATTTATTCTTATGTTTGGTGTGATGTTAATTTTGCCTATACCATGCTTGTCTGTATTGCTACGTTTAGCGTGAGGTCACGAGTCACCTGAAGATCATCCTGGTACCTGGAATCTCAAGTCCTAGGCAAGTTGTGCCCTTGATCACTTCTTTTTACCCAGTCATGTTCTGGTTAATCATAATGATCTGCATAGGTTAATTTTGATGGGACCTAATAGGTTACCCTAGTTCGACTATCTTTATACCTTGTTCACCACTGAATTTTGTGTAGTACCTGCTATTGCTTTATGTGGTTTTGGGTATAGAGATACATATTATTCATGATTATATTTTGTTATCAGTTGTTATTTATTATTCATGATAAGATCATTATGTTAATTGGAACATGGAGAACCACCCGGGAAAACAGTGCTACCACAAGGGTTTAATGGGACGCCCTTGGCTGACTAACTAGGAAAGCTAGTGGAGGACTACCTTACCCGAAAGGGGCAAGGGCAGTAAGGGAGTGGTCAGTGTAGGGAGGTCCTTGGGTTGATTTTGCTGCGATGGCGGTCAGACGAGGGATTCCTGCATTGGAGCTTCCTATAAACTGTAGCGGGTTTTCTGAAGCTAGTGGAACTTTGTAAAGGCCTCGCCTCCTTGGTAGAGGTGTATGGGATTGGCCGTCTCTTGGCAGATGAGTAACATGACTTGTGGGTAAAGATGTGCAACCTCTGCGGAGTGTAAAACTGGTATAATAGTCGTGCTCACGGTCATGAGCAGCTCGGACACTCACATGATTAATTTATGGAACTAAATTCAATTTGTCATATGCATTGCATCGCAGGTGATGTTGTTACTTTTGTTCTACTACTTAATTGGGTTTGGTATTTACTTATACTTAGTAATTGCTAATAAAATTTTGACCAACTTTAAAAGCAATGCTCAGCTTCAACCATCCTCTTTGGTAAGCCTTACACTTCACGTGAGCTTCCATCTTTGGCGAGTTCAGGCACATTATTCCCCACAACTTGTTGAGCTATGAACGTATGTGAGCTCACTCTTGCTATCTCACATCCCCCCCATAGGTCAAGAACAGGTACCACAGCATGAGGTGCATGAAGGATGCTGTGACGAGTTCGTGAGAGGTCTAGGCCGTCGTCTCCAAGTCAACTTTGGGTTGCTGGACCGTTGTCTCCTTATAATGTAATTATTTATTTTATATAGAATTCCTGTTATGTAGTAAAGATGTGACATTCGATCCTGTGCCATGATTCATCATATGTGTGAGACTTGGTCCCAGCACACTTGGTGATTATGTTCGCGCCCGGGTCTTGGTGCTCTAAAACCCGGGTGTGACAGTTTGCAAGAACCGAACCTCGGTAAAACAAATCACCGCGTCTCACTCTTCATTTGCTTGTGATTTGTTTTCGCCCTCTCTTTTGGACTCGCTTATATTTCTAACGCTAACCCTGGCTTGTAGTTGTGCTTAAGTTTATAATTTTCAGATTCCGCCTATTCACCCCCCTCTATGCGACTTTCACCATCTTAACTGCACACGAGATACCCTTGGGGCTGTTCTCCGCGTGGCTAGGGATAGCCGCAAAGGCATCGTGCCTTCATACCGTAGTAAGGGGTACCCCTGATCCAGGGTACCGACAGTGGCCTCCGGGCCCACCTCAGGGGAGGGAGCGAGCCTGCAGGTGGGGCCAAAGTTTGATTGGCGACTGTTGTACTGTTCCACCTCGCCTGCTATTGACCCGTGACTTCCGTATTCGACTGTTTCGCTGGGTCACGCGTAGGGCGCTTTGATACTGCTGCATTAGCTTTGAAAATTTAACCTCCCCGTCTTCTACGGCTGTCTCGAGGAGGCGCGGCATTGGCGGGAGCGGCGGTTTGACTCCCCTGCACCCAGGGACTATCACCCGCGGTGGATGACTCGTGGGTCTGGGCCCCTGCGTGAAAGACTGGGCCACTGCTTTTAGTGGAGGCGGAGAGACGTGTCACCGCAGACGGTGGCGTGCCTCTCCCGTAGCGGTCCGTCTTCTCCGCGCGCAGGAACTGGCACGCCCGGTGCCTAACATGCATACCTAGCTCCCGGGCCTGAGGTTGGACCGTTGGTCGCCGCGAAGACGAAGCGGTGCACCTACCGCGGGGTGGTAACACGCTCCTTATGCGGTGATTCGCCTTCTTCGCTCCAGCGAGCCAGCTGCAAGTCATGCAGGGTCGGGCCCCCCATGCGATAGGTTGGGTACCTTGGTGTGCTTTGGGGGAGACTCGCCCGTGACGCTTCGGGGCACGAGCGGGGGAATCTGCCTTTAAAAAGGAGCTCATCCCCCGGGCAGTAGCCATGCCTCGCTTCTCTTCCATTCGTCGCGCCCTTTCGCCTTCTGGGCCTCTGGATGGAGCGCACCGGTGTTTGCTGGAAGGATAGCCGCACAGGCATCGTGCCTTCATACCGTAGTAAGGGGTACCTCTGATCCAGGGTATCGACAGCCCCCGTTTGTTCAGATTATGTCCAAATACATATATGTTACATGTAAATCTCTATTCTCGTTTCTTTGTTGCGTCTCTCTGATGTTCTGGAATCATCTCTTCGAGGTCGTGCAACATTCTGCTTATGACGAATACTAAATATTGATTGATGCAGGAAGGTCGTAAGGTGTTGTAAACCTGTGCCTGTCGCGTTGTTTAATTCTGGCCTACCGAAGGGCCCACCCTGATAATCTACGTTGCTTAATCCAAGTTTAGGTTGCTGAAATTTATTTTTAGAAAATTTTCGCTAATGTATTTAAATTTGGTTTACTGTGCATTTTAAGGTTCAGGCTAGTTTGACAAATTAAAAGTAAAAATACTCACTCTCAAAGCAAATGTAGAGTTATATTACATAATCTGTATAATTTTACAACTCATAAAAGATTGTAACAGTCTCCAGTCATATTATTTTGAAAAAAATGTAAATCATCAACTTTTTTATTTTTCAGATATCATAGTTGAAAAATAGCAAAATCAAACTTTCGTATAGGGCCTTGATATAGATTTTCGCTTAGGGCCCTCAAAATGTCAGGACCGACGCTGATTGGCACATGAAATATCATAGAATCAGCAGATAAGAATGGCCCATTTTTTGTCGCTCATACGATGGAGCAAAGAGGTCTAGACTTCAGTTTTTTAATTTAGCCTAGTTTTTAGTTTTTTAGTCTTTGTTTAAAGAAACTGTTGGAGTGTACAGCATAATTTACCCGTGAAAGTTTTTAGTATGTCTCTAATAATCATTATTTAGGAGAAATTTTTTAGCATCATTTTGGAGTTGCTATAAGGCAAGCGTGTTACGATTGTTAAAAAGGCTGGATTTGTCTAACGCGCAACGTAAAGTTCCCTCTCTTTTTCGGCAGTTCTGTTATATGAGTCATAGTCTGGCTTTGGTGTTTGATGGTAGAAGTATTGGACAGAGCATTATTTCTTTTTTATTCAAAGTTCTTTCATACATGGTTCGGAAATAAAATATAACAGGAAACGCAGGTTTATATTCTCAATCTTATATCTTTTTTTCCTGACAGCTATGCACAAAATAGCTTCACATTGTGGCATTCGATGTCTCGTGTGGATATCCAGATTTGATGATCTCTGCAAGGGAGTGGGGAAAAAGAAGTGTGAGATCCCTGCACCGGTAGAATGGAGGTCAGCGAAACCAGCACACCAACCAGCGCGAGATGTGCGGGTGCGTGGCCGCTCGCAAGCCCCCGGTGCACCGCATCGCGCTCAACCACGTCCACTGCACGCACGCATCATGCCGCCCCGCTGCTGCCTCACTTTCACCAGCAGCGGCAGCGGCAGCGTCTATTGCCGCCGCGCCATGTGCTCTGATCCACCTCCGACTCCTCCTGCGCACTGACCCGCCCAGCCACAGGAACCAAGACACGGCCGTCATGCGCGCGCCGCCCAGGCGGCCGTCCCCTGCGCATGCGCCTGCTCCTTCCGCCGCCAGCTTGCCGCCTTCTCCCTACGCGGCGTTCGCGTCGCCGGGTCCTGGCCCGGCGTTCGCGGGCGGTGGCGGCGCCGGACCGAGCCTGAGCCCGCCGCTGATCGCGATGCTGGCGGTGGTGGGCGCGGCGCTGCTGGTGGTGCTGTACGCGCGGCTGGTGAGCCACGTGTTCCGCGCGGCGCGGCGGCGGTGGAGGCGGCGGCGCCGCCTCCGGCTGCTGCTGATCCCAGGGTCCCCCTCGGCGCGCGGCGGGGACGACTCGTTCGCGTCCTTCACCACGTACGACAACTACTACCACACCTTCTCGCCCTACTGCGGCCTGGACGCCGCCGCCATCAAGTCGCTCCCGTCGGCGCAGTACCCGGGCGGCGGCGGCGGCGCGTGCAGGGAGTGCGCGGTGTGCCTGCTGGAGTTCGCGGGCGGCGACGAGCTCCGCGCGCTGCCGCTGTGCGCGCACGCGTTCCACGCTGACTGCATCGACGTGTGGCTGCGCGCGCACGCGTCCTGCCCGCTGTGCCGCGCCGCCGTGGCGCTGCTGCTGCCGCCCGTAGCGTCGCCGCTGCACCGCGCCGCGCGCCGGGTGCGGCCCAGCCTGGACGACCTCCTCTTCTTCCACCCGGTGCCGCAGCCGCAGACGCTGGCCGAGCAGCAGCAGCAGCAGCAGGCGGAGATCGCGCCGGCCAGCCCGGACCAGCAGCTGCTCTCCGCGGCCGCCGGCGCCAGGGACTTCCCGCTCAAGCGCTCCTACTCCTTCGGCTTCGAGCGCAGCCTCGCCGTGGAGGCGTCGTCCCCTCCGTGGCGCTACCGCTCGGCTGTCGCCGCAGCCGACGGTGGCGCGGCCTCCCGCGGCCGCGGCTTCTGGAGCAAGCGCTGGCCATCCCCGTTCGGCGGCGGATCCGCGGCCGCCCGCGTCTTCTCCTTTCGGTCGTACCGCGGCGCGGCGGGCAAGCCGTCCCCGTTGCCCCGCCGGTGCCACGGCGGGAGCGGCTTCTTCATGTCGCTTGCGTCGGAGCCGCCGCCGGTGCTGGCCGCGGCGAGGCGGAGCCGCGCGGCCGCCGTGTCCAGCCGGCTCCGGTGCGGGGACCCCGAGGCGCTGCTGTCGCCGGACCGGCTGGCTGAGCCGCTGAGGCAGCGGCTGTGACTGTGACTGTGTGCGGATCTTGGTCTCGCTGGCCGCTCGTGGTGGTGGGCCTGGCGCCTGCGTGGAGACGGGGGCGGGCAGTAATGGCGCGATAAATGCGAGGCCCTGCCTGCCACGGTTTTAATGGCGGGAGGACGTGTGCCCAGACCGCGTGGTGGTGTCGCTTCCGGTTCCGGCCCCCAGCACCAGCAGCACTCACTCACTCCCACTGGCCACTGCGGCACTGGCGCACTGCGCTTGGCTCCGCAGCGCAGCGCAGCGCTGTCTCCTCTGCTCTCGTTTCGTTTGACCATGGGCGGGTAGGGGGCCACCAGTGGGCCACGGGCAGGCATGTTTGGGCCGTCCGATCAGAAAACGACGACATCGGATGGAGCCCTCGTTTTCTCGCCGGACGGCCTCGATCAAGCGTCTCCTGTTTTCGACTGTATTTTCAGCGAAGCGATTGTTCTGCTGCGTCTTGGGTCTCCGATGGGCATTCCGCTCTCCTGCGTCTCCACCGGGGTTGTTTCATAGAAATTTGCATCCCATTCGATGTTGGTTTAGATATTTTAAAAAATAACGGAAACAAAAAAAAGAATACAAACTGATCTATCAGCTCTTGCTAGCATCCCTCACAATGAAAGGAGACCGATTCGTGGTGCAGCTCAGAAGCAAACTAGCAAATTGCTCGAGTCTTTAAACCCGCTTTTACTGTCGGTATTAGTATCCATGTAACTCAATGAATAGGAGATGAATAGATGTGTAGATATGCTTAGCACGAAGTATGTATACGATGATACATAAGGAGATAACTCAACGTGGATTGTATCAGGGGCTAGTTTGGGAACCCCGTTCTCTTCCAAGTGATTTCTATTTTCATAAGGAAAATTAGTCAATTTTACCTTGGAAAAATAGAAACTCCTTAAGAAATAGAGTTTCCAAAGTAGCGGTAAACGTGAAGATAAATCAATAGGTACATAAATTTTATTTGAGACATATATTCATGTATCCTATTATTTGTCGTTTTAGACAAAGTTTGAATCAAACTTATAAAATTTTGACTACAATTAAATGTTTTGTTATTTAGTTTTGAAACCTAATATTTATGTGCACCTGTTTGTCTTAAAAACTATTTCTATAAAAGTATAGATATATTAATAGTTTATTGGTATTTTAACAAAAAATGGTTAAAACCATATTTTGGAGGTCGTGTCGTTGTCCTAAACGACAAATAATAGAACATTGGAGGGAGTAGTCATTTTACTTTTACTTGAATGATGCGATTTATTATTTGTTCAGTTGTATGATGGTTGAACAATCATGCTCATATTCTTTTGTCTATATACACACAACATATCTAAAATATAGAGCAATGTATAACTATCATTTTATGGCCCTTGTTTTTTTCAAATGTGACTTCATTTTTAGATAGCACATTGACAACCTAAAGAAACAAAAAATACATTAATAATACATGATTGAAGAAATGTGGCCAAGAACACCATTCTATTTTTAAATTGAAGAAATGTAACCCCAGTCCTGCCTCAGCGGGCCTAAACCCACGAGGACTTGATCCGAACCCACCCCATTGCCAAACCTACAAACACTCCACACCCTCTATCCTTGGTTCCAACTCTCGCCATGACACTCATCGATGGGAAGGAGGAACCTGATGGCGACATATAATACCTAGGCTAGCACAAGGGGTCTAAAGCTCTAGGACATGGAGAGATTTACAAAGACACCACAAGTGGTGAGGTTATAATTTTTTTTGAAGTTCTAGGCTAACTTATTGAAAGTCGTCTAGAGGGGGGGTGAATAGGCAAATCTGAAATTTATAAAGTTTAAGCACAACTACAAGACGAGGTTAACGTTAGAAATATAATCGAGTCCGAAAGAGAGAGAAAACAAATCAACAAAGAAATAAAGCGAATGAACACGGTAATTTGTTTTACCGAGGTTCGGTTCTTGCAAACCTACTCCCCGTTGAGGTGGTCACAAAGACTGGGTCTCTTTCAACCCTTTCCCTCTCTCAAACGGTCACTTAGACCGAGTAAGCCTTTCTCTTCAATCAAATGGGACACTTAGTCCACTACAAGGACCATCACAACTTGGTGTCTCTTGCTTTGATTACAAGTGAGTTGGAAACAAGAATAGAGGAAGAAGAAAAGTGATCCAAGCGCAAGAGCTCAAAAGAACACAAAAGTCTCTCTCTCTAGTCACTAATTTGTTTGGAGTGATTCTGGACTTGGGAGATGATTTGATCTCTTTGTTTATGTCTTGGAATGAAGTCTAGAGCTCTTGTATGAGGTTTGATGGCTGAAAACTTGGATGCATTGAAGTGTGGTGGTTGGGGGTTATTTATAGTCCCAACCACCAAAATGGTCGTTGGTGAGGGCTTCTGTCGTATGGCGCACCGGACAGTCCGATGCGTCACCGGACACTGTCCGGTGCGCCAGCCACGTCACCCAGTCGTTGGGTTCCGACCATTGGAGCTCTGACATGTGGGGCCACCAGACAGTCCGGTGGTGCACCGGACAGTCACTGTTCACTGTCTGGTGCGCCTTCTGCGCCTGCTCTGACTTCTGCGCGCGCAGTCGCGCACTGTTGATCACTGTTCACCTTTTGCAGACGACCGTTGGCGCTGTTAGCCGTTACTCCGCATAGCACACCGGACAGTCCGGTGAATTATAGCGGAGTGGCTCCCCAAATTCCCGAAGCTAGCAAGTTAGAGGGAATCCACTCTGGTGCACCGGACACTGTCCGGTGGCACACCGGACAGTCCGGTGCGCCAGACCAGAGCAGCCTTCGGTTGTCTTTTGCTCTTTTTATTTGAACACTTTCTTTGACTTTTTATTGGTTTGTGTTGAACCTTTGGCACCTGTAAAACTTATAATCTAGAGCAAAATAGTTAGTCCAATTATTTGTGTTGGGCAATTCAACCACAAAAAATATTTAAGAAAAGGTGTAAGCCTTTTTTCCTTTCACTTATGACATGAATAAGTCAAAAATATAGTTCAAAAGTCACATGACAATATAACATAAAGATAGATAACACAAAAAAAATGTTACTACAAAGTAATGCCTTTATTCTTCTTCATTAATTATTTTAAGTCTAAAATTTGAATCTACTATAAAAATAAAAAAACATATATTAAATGCTCTAAATAAGTAACACAAATTTTTTAAATACCACTAGGACGATATAGATTATTTATGTACGTTCTTATATTTAAAAAGGGGTTTTAAAAATTAGTCCCCATTCTGTACCATGGTCCGAATGGCCAGGCACGGATTTGGACCAGGTTGCGTAGGTCAAGCTATAGCGTGGCCCATGTACCAAAAAAATAGAGGACTAGGTTCATGAGAGCGCATACACATCCACAACTAGCGGACCACGAATCCACGATCAGACGACACGAGCGGGCGGCACGTGGGAGCACGACCGCGCATCCGACCGGCGTGCAACGTTGCGAGAGCGACCAGCGACGAGAGCGCGCAGTGGTGTATATACATGTCCAACGGGCCGTGCCAGTCCAGACGAGGGGCACCAGTCCAAGCCCGTCACGGTTTGATATTGTACCGGGCTAGACTGGTCCACGGGCTGGCTAACGCGGCTCAGATCTAGCACGGTTATTCTTACACAGGCCGTACCGGGCCGGAGACACGACGGACCTGTCGTGCCGGATCAGGCTCGGTCCCATAAACAATAAAACAATCCAAAATTCAGAATTTAAAAATAATATTCAAATTTATTTTAGATTTAATTAATTATATTTATAATTTTAGATACATATTTAGATAAAGAATTTCAGATACACATATAAACACACATCACAATTCAGAATAGTCTCATATAATAACATATCATCAGTATTATAGCTAAAAATAGACTAGCTGTTACAAAATCAATCCCTCAAACAAGTTGTTACCGTGCCTACCAATTAACCGTGTCGGGCCCGTGCCTGCACCGCGGGCCAGACAGCCAGCCCAAGCCCGGCACGGCTATTGGACCGGGCCGGCCCGGGCACGCCTCTAGTCGGGCCGGGTGAAAGTCGCCTAGAGGGGGGTGAATAGACAAATCTGAAATTTATATACTTTAAGCACAACTACAAGCCGGGGTTAGCGTTAGAAATATAATCAAGTTCGAAAGAGAGGGCGAAAACAAATCACAAGCGAATAAGAGCGGATGACACGGTGATTTGTTTTACCGAGTTTCGGTTCTTGCAAACCTACTCACCGTTGAGGTGGTCATAAAGTCCGGGTCTCTTTCAACCCTTTCCCTCTCTCAAACGTTCACTTAAACCGAGTGAGCTTTTCTCTTCAATCAAATGGGGCACTTAGTCCACTACAAGGACCACCACAACTTGGTGTCTCTTGTTTTGATTACAAGTGTGTTGGAAACAAGAATAGAGGAAGAAGAAAAGCGATCCAAGCGCAAGAGCTCAAAAGAACACAAAAGTCTCTCTCTAGTCACTAATTTGTTTGGAGTGATTCTGGACTTGGGAGAGGATTTGATCTCTTTGTTTGTGTCTTGGAATGAAGTCTAGAGCTCTTGTATGAGGTTTGATGGCTGAAAACTTGGATGCATTGAAGTGTGGTGGTTGGGGGTATTTATAGCCCCAACCACCAAAATGCCCGTTGGGGATGGCTGCTGTCGTATGGCGCACCGGACACTGTCCGGTGCGCCAGCCACGTCACCCAATCGTTAGGGTTCGACCGTTGGAGCTTCTGATATGTGGGCCACCGGACAGTCCGGTGGTGCACCGAACAGGTCCTGTTCACTGTCTGGTGCGCCACCTGACGCATGCTCTGACTCTGCGTGCGCAGTCGGCACTGTTCACTGTAGCCGTTGCAGACGATCGTTGGCGCGAGTAGCCGTTGCTCCGCTTGGCACACCGGACAGTCCGGTGCTACACCGGACAGTCTAGTGAATTATAGTGGAGTGGCTCCCAGAATTCCCGAAGCTGAGCAGTTCAGAGTGATTCTTCCTGGTGCACCGGACACTGTCCGGTGGCACACCGGACAGTCCGGTGCGCCAGACCAGGGCAGCCTTCAGTTGCTTTGCTCCTCTCTTTTTGAACCTTTCTTTGAACTTTGTATTGGTTTATTGTGAACCTTTGGCACCTGTAGAACTTATAATCTAGAGCAAACTAGTTAGACCAAATATTTGTGTTGGTCAATTCAACCACCAAAATCATTTAGGAAAAGGTGTAAGCCTATTTCCCTTTCACTGGGCCGTGCTCGTGCCGGACCACGACCGTACCGGGTCACGGGCCCACTACCGGCCTGGCCCGTTTGGACATGTATAGTGGTGTACTCAGTATTCCTCATTGTCACGGGCGGCGGCGCGTGGGCGCAGGTGCGTGATAGTGTTCTCAGCCTCTCACGAAGTCATGGATTAGCTTTGTGCCTCCTCCGTGTCACCGCGTGTATTGCCTAGGCGGCTCCGGCTAGGCCCATCTCAGTGCACTTTCGTGTCTCTATTGTTGCAGCCGCCAAAGGAATGTCCACTAGGTGTTCGGGAAAATGCTTGTTTGGAACGCGCCCATAAAACCCGCCAGGTTTGCCTCCGCCTCTGTTTAGTTGTCTCGGTTTGCTCACACAATATAGCATGTCAGAACATTGAAAGACTGAAGCTGCATGACTGGGCGGATCTCCACCCAGGGCTGACTGGGCTGCAACCCCAGTCGGCAATCGCGGCCCATCATCGCACGACCTAGCGGCAGCCCCAGCTCCAACCGCTGCTGCCTCCCTCTACCCGCCTGGCCGCCTTGGCACCTCTTGCGTCCTGGTCCTGCCTCCTCTCCGCGCTCGCCCGCGGCCCGCCAGCGCCAGGCCCCAGGCTCGCTCGCCCGCTCGCTAGTCCGCCACTGCAACGCCAGCGCGCTCGCCCGCCACGGCGCCACCCACACGCCACAGCGCGCTGCCGCGCTCGCGGCTCGCCCTAGTCGCCCGCCACCGCCAGGCGCGGTCGCGCACTCGGCACTCGCGCGGAGGCGCCAGCCGGCAGCTGCGCAGGAGTCGCAGGCCGCAGCAGCCCGAGCCGCCGAGCGCGCTCGCCCAGAGCCCGGAGCAGTGGAGCACCGCCGATCCGCTGGAGTCCGGAGCACCGAGCAGGCGATCATGGGAGCAGCCGAGGCGAGCACCGCCATCGAGTAGCCGTGACCGTGAGCCGAGCAGGGGTTTGTGAATTGTGATTTGAAGTTTTGATTTGATTATTTATTTGGTAGTAATCCCATGTTTAATTATAGGAATAAGATGGACAAATTAAACATCAATTATTTTTTTTGTTTGGTTTAATTTTTTGTTATAGTCTTAACTTAGTAGCCCCCTCTTAGATCAATCCTGGATCCGTCACTATGTACTGGCTAAAGTACTAATTTGTAGAACAACTACAAAGTGTTATGGACAATTAAACATGTACTCTAACTCACAGCTGGTGTTGTCTTCTATGATCTTGTGTTATTTAGTGCAAAATTTAGCACAGAAGAGAAAAAATAAAAATATTGTGCCTAGTTGAGAGCACCTAGAGGGGGGGGGGGTGAATAGGTGATCCTGTGAAACTTGAAACTTAAGCCACAAAACTTGGTTAATCGTTAGCACAATAATTGCCAAGTGGCTAGAGATGAGTCTCAACAAAACACAATAACCACAAGAGATCAATCACAGAGATGGCACGGTGGTTATCCCGTGGTTCGGCCAAGACCAACGCTTGCCTACTCCACGTTGTGGCGTCCCAACGGACGAGGGTTGCAATCAACCCCTCTCAAGCGGTCCAAAGACCCACTTGAATACCACGGTGTTTTGCTTGCTTTTCTTAATCCCGTTTGCGAGGAATCTCCACAACTTGGAGCCTCTCGCCCTTACACTTGAAGTTCACAAAGAAGCACAGAGCAAGGGAGGATTAGCAACGCACACAAGACACAAGAATCAGAGTGTCAACACGCACACAAGTCGCAACAAAAGCTCACAACACAACCCAAGGAGTTCACAACTCCACTAGAGCTCTATATGCTATCACAAAGAAACAAATGCGCGGAATCGAGGTCTTGGTGCTTAGAAATGTTGTAGGAATGCTTGGTGTTCTCCTCCATGCGCCTAGGGGTCCCTTTTATAGCCCCAAGGCAGCTAGGAGCCGTTGAGAGCAATCTAGGAAGGCTGATCTTGCCTTCTGTCGACTGGAGCACCGGACAGTCCGATGCACACCGGACATTGTCCGGTGCCCGATTTCCTTCCAAAAATGGCGCAGTCGACCATTGGCAGCCTGGCGCACCGGACATGTCCGGTGCACACTGGACAGTCCGGTGCCCCCCTCTAGCCGTTGGCTCGGCCACGTGTCCCGCGCAGATTGCGCGGCCGACCGTTGGCCCGTCCGACCGTTGGCTCACCGGACAGTCCGGTGCACACCGGACAGTCCGATGAATTATAGCCGTACGCCACCGGTGAATTCCCGAGAGCGGCCACTTCGCTCGAGCCAGCCTAGCGCACCGGACACTGTCCGGTGCACCACCGGACAGTCCGGTGCTCCCAGACTCAGCAGAGTCTTGGCTGCTCGAGCCAAGACATTTCCAATTGGATTTTTCCTGTTTCCAGCACTCAGACACAATACATTAGTCCATAAAATAATGTACTAAGTCTAGAAACATACCTTTTGACATGTTTTGCACTTTGTCCACACCTTTGCATAGATTAGCACAAAAGCACTTGCTTTGACACTCAATCACCAAAATACTTAGAAATGGCCCAAGGGCACATTTCCCTTTCAATCTCCCCCTTTTTGGTGATTTATGCCAACACAACATAAAGCAACTAGAATACGTGCAATATCAATGCAAATGAAAACTCAAGGTTGTTTTGAATCAAATTTGACATATATGGATCACTCTATGCCACCACTTGGTTTGTTTTTGCAAATCAAACTCAAATTCCTATCTCTAAGTCAAATCCACTTGTAGAGACATAAAGAGAGGTATTCCAAAGAAATTTGATCAAGGATTTCAAAAACTCCCCCTTTTCCCATAATCAACACTTCTCCCCACAAGAGGCCAAATTTTGACATAAGAGACAATAAAAGAGTTTTGACAAACCAAAAGCTCTAATCTACTATTTTCAAAAATTTCTCAAGTGGTAGCTGATCCATCTATTGCTTTGGCCTTTATTTTCTCCCCCTTTGGCATCAAGCACCAAAACGGGATCAATCTTGGCCTTTAAACCCCATTGCCTCACCAAAATCTTCAAATAAGAATACAAAGGCAATAAGAGTACATGAGATGAACTTGGAATAAGTTACCCTCTCATCGGAGTGCAGTGGAAGTCTTTCATGGTCCAAGTCCACCTTTTCCCTTTCAAACCTCCTTTGAGACTAAAACAAGCAAACTCAAGCATATGGTTAGTGTTGGGAACTCGTTCTCAAATGCTATGAATCAAGAACAAGGCAACATAAAATGTTAAATATTAAAGTCCTTCGTCCTTTGAATCATTATTTCCCTTTGGATATAATGAATCTAGGACAAAGGTCATGAAGGACATACCTTCATGATCATGATAAAGAAATGGAGAATATTCATGCAAAGTATAAGAAGTAACATAATTTACATGAACATGATTATCAGCCTATTTTTATTTATATCACTTGTGTATACAATAATAAATTGTGAGTGTACCTTCGGCTTGAAGGAGTAAGAATACAAGGTGTGACACAAAAGTAAATCCCAAGTTAGCGTGTCTAGTACGGGAACACTGTTCACCTATTTATAGGCACGGGTCGCAGCCCATGCAAAATTACATTAATGCCTTTACATTTATCAATAACTCTATAGTAATTCTTCAAGGTCTGATTCGGCTTTTCATCTTTAAGTCGGTTTCCTCTTCCTGCCGTTATACCGAAGCTCTTCTGCACACAGCTTCGTGATTGTCTCATCCTTCGTCGTGATCGCCGTCCCAGTCAAGCTTCGTCTTAACCATGTTCTTGTATACTCGCAATCTGTCTTCGAAGGTACCTGTTCACATATTTTTCTTGGAAGACATAGTCAAATTACGTTTTTGAGGACCTTCGGAAGCCGAAGGCCCCCAACAGTAGCCCCTCGCAATATTAATTTGCTGGAATAACAAATTTATATTGCGACATGGACGAAGGCTTCGAGCCGAAGGTCCGAAAAAAACACCTTCCTTTGCTAGAATAGCAACAGTCAATGGCAAATGGGGCCTTCCAGCCTCTGACATAATGGGTTTATAAATACGGGCTTGCCACAATTTATTCGGCACACTCCCTTGCCATCTGTTTTGCCTGCTCAATTAGTTTTCTGCCCACAAATATTTTGTTGCCTTCCTAGTTTTAAGCTTCGGAGGCGAAAGGCAAGAATTCCGAAGAGATGTCTGAGGAGAAGAAGGTTGCTGCCGAAATGAAGTTGAGTCTTTCTGAAGAGATGCATCTGGGTTTTCTTCGATCTATGTCGAAGACCAATACAGAAAAGATCACTAAAGAAATTTTGGAAGGTTTATCTGAAGATACTGGTGATAGCGACAGTTATGATGCGGATAGTGGTGGTGAAGACTCCGAAGATCGCCCTTGGCGACCAAGCCATGCGATTTTCGGCAAATCAAGTATTAAAGAAAATCATCTTGTCACCATGAGGGGAAGATATTTCCGGGATTTGTCTGTTGTAAGGGCCGACGAAGGAGAGAAGACTTGCCCAACTCCTGAGGAAGATGAAGTCGTAATATTTCGAAGCTTCTTGAAAGCTGGACTACGATTTCCCCTGAGCCACTTTGTTGTGGAGGTGCTGAAGATATTTGAAATCCACCTTCACCAGCTTATCCCCGAAGCGATCATAAGGATGAATATTTTTGTGTGGGCTGTGAGGAGCCAAGGCTTGGAACCTGATGCAAAAAGCTTCTGCAACATGCACGAGTTGTTATACGAGACAAAACCCTGGGGTAAGGAACAATATCACAACAACTTTGGCTGCTACAGCTTCGGGTCTCGGTCTGGGTCAAGCTGCCCGGTGCCGACCTTTCGAAAGAGATGGCCGGGCGACTGGACGTCGAAATGGTTTTACGTGAAAAATGACTTGAAATCTCGAGAGGATATAAAGAAGATCATTATGTATCCCATCTGGCAACGCTTCGGCCTACGGAGGCCGAAGGTGGAAATGAATGAAGCAGCCGAAGAATGCCAGAGAGCCTTCGGAGTTGTTTGCTCTTTTATTGGGACGAGGGATTTAACACAAGAACATATTGCCTTCAGAGTGTGGCCTCTTGCGGATAATTGGGAAATGCCGAAAGAAACCATTAAAGAAACTGACGAAGGTGGGCTAGTCCGGCTGAAGTACTCATTCAAGTATGGAGACAAATTTGTTGAACCAGATGATGATTGGTTAAAGAGCATTGAGACTGTAAGTGATGAATTGCTTGGGGCATATTCGAAGGCCGAAGATACTGCTCTGTCAACGGCCTTCGGAGGCCGAAAGAAGAAAAGACTCAACCGGGTATTTGATGCAATCGGGTTCGCCTATCCCGACTATCGTTATCCCATTCGAGGGCAGAAAAGAAAAGGCACAACTTCTGTGAAGGAAGAAGCTGCAGCTGCTCCTAGTGAGCCAGGACCGAAAAGAAAAAGGATAAAGGTTCTCACACATCGGCCGCGCTATATTGAACCAGCCTCGGTGCCTGAGTTCACCGGAGAGACCTCTTCGGCCATCGAGGCTGAAGAGCCAACCCTGCTGCCAGAAGTCGCAGAAATGGCCGAAGCGCCAACAACAAAAGAATTGGAGGAACCAAAGGTTTTATTAC
Source organism: Zea luxurians (assembly GCA_029449295.1). Classification (NCBI taxonomy): domain Eukaryota; kingdom Viridiplantae; phylum Streptophyta; class Magnoliopsida; order Poales; family Poaceae; genus Zea; species Zea luxurians. Next base: position 1,660,404 of record JAOPSE010000040.1, on the reverse strand, counting down.
CAGAAACCAAAGAGATGGCCGAAGCGCCATCGACAGAAAAGATGGAAGAAGCAAAAGGATCAACTGAAGGAGCAAAAATATCAGAAATTTTAAGTCCTTCAGTAGAAATTGAAGTAGCAAGAATTAAAAAGGGGCCAACAGTGACCCCAAAAAGAAAAAGAATGGTCAATGTGTTGGATGTTTTGGAAACAATTAAACTTCCAAGCACAACTCCCAAGAAGACTGCTGAAATTTCTGAGGCACCTGCGGAAGTATCCGTTGCTAAGGCTCCGAAGCAACAGACCGTAGTTGAAACTGAGCCCTCAGAACCAACCAAGGTAAAACCTTTGGAAGCAGAAGAAGCAAGAATTGAAAAGGCAACTGAAGAAATAAAAATGTCAGAGCCTATTTTGGTCGAAGAAATTGATACTGCTGTCCCCGAAGCATCGTCCAAAATGTACGATTATATTATGCGTCATGCTTCAGGGAAAAAGTTATCAGAAGAAGTTTTTGAAGCCAATCACTATGCCAAAGAATTGAAATATCCGAAGGGGGCATTAATATTCAATGGGACAGATGAAGAGGATTTCCTATATTGCCTCCCAGACAATAAAGAATTATCCGTCTGCCGGGAGATGTCTAGAAGCATGGGGTTTCCGAAGCTCGAGGCTGGATTAAGTGCCATGACGAAGGAGGATCTCGCGGACAGTCTTGCATACAATAGCCTGAAGGTATGGGGATTGTTCGTTTGAAAATTTTACAATTCGTAGCTCATTCTTTTATTCTTATATGAACTCTTTTACATATAGGGCTTAATTTTAAGCAACGCATTGAGAGCACAAAAGAGTGCCGAAGACGAGAGCTATGAAATTGCATTCAACAACCTACGATCCGAAGTTATTAAATTGAGAAATGAAGCTCTGGAAAAGGACAAAATTCTGCTTACATTGGTGGATAAGGTAAAAAAGGACGAAGCTGCCTCAAAGGCCCAGGCCGAAGCCCAAAGACATGAAATCAAAGATCTTCAGAAACAACTAGCTAGAGCTAAAGAAGAGCGTATACTTGAAGAAACAAAACGAGAGCTTAGTGATCAACTGGCCAATCATTTAGAGTTAAGTGTCAAAGAGCTTCGTGCCTCCTAGAGGAAATGCTATGTTAAGTCCATAGAGTGCGTCAAAAAGATAAAATCTAGCTTCGCCAGCGTTGGCGCGTTTTCTAGTGAAGAGAACTTTTCAAGAGGCAATCCTGAAGGTCCAATGGAATGGATTAGTCACGAAGCAGAAGCCTTCAAGGAAATTCTGAATAGCCGCGACGACATCTGCGCTTTTTTGGGTGCCAGAGGGATTGCTGCTGTCTTGGAGAAGATAGGCTGCGAGCACGTAAAATCCTTAGCGCAGACCGAAGCTACCTTGTCCACTGATGACATAAAAGACCCTTCGCCCGAAGCAAGCGTGATCGGTGGGAAATTCTTCACCGATATCTGGGATAACGGCGGCCGAGAATTGGCGCAAGAAATTATCCAAAAGAGTGAAAAAGGCATCCATGATGCTAGAAAAGTAGCGGAAGCTGCCGAGAGGAGTACAGAGCCCGAAGGGCAAATAGGTATTAATTAGTGGTTTTTATCATGTTGTAATTTTTAATTCCAAACTCTGTTCTCGGTTTGCAGTAGTAATATAGCCGTATCTTTTCTTCCCTCAGAACCTGCTGAGGCATCTCCGGGCCCCCACCCGAAGGGGGACGATGAAATTAGAGAAATGGTCGAAGCTATTATGGATAAGGTTGTCAACCAACTTTTGAACGAAGCTGCAGAAATAGTGCTTAAAGAGGATTGAATGCCATTGTAGAAACATTTGAAATGTAAAAATGTGTAATATATTGTAACTTTAAATGTGATATACAATCTATTTATAGTTTAATTCTTTACGATGCATGAAACTTTGCATACATACCATTTTTTGAGCCTTCGGCGAAAAAACACCTTCCCTTCTTTTCATGCTTCGTGAAGAAAATCTTCTTTATAAGAATTTGCTTACTTTTCTGACAAAAATGTCCAAGCTTCGTGAAATATTCTTCGAAGCTGTAAAAATGTTTTGTGTTGCTTTTCCGAAGAGGCTACACTTCATGCCAATTTGCCTTGTGTCTTAGCGCGATTTTCTCTTTCCCAAAATATGTTCCAAAGGTCAATACTGTATCCCCTTCTTGTCCCAGATGCATTATGCTGTATGATGCTTATGTTATGCAAAATGATGTGATGATGTTATGTTATGCAAAATGATATTTGTGCCGTAGATACATATCCCTGTGATAAAGCACACACACTTTTTATATCAGCGCTGACTTTTCGCTGTAAGCCTCCCTTAGGAGCTTCTTCGCCTTTTACTTTCAGCGGAATCAGCGTTTATTTTTCGCTGTAAGCCTCCCTTAGGAGCTTCTTCGCCTTTTACTTTCAACGGAATCAGCGTTTATTTTTCGTTGTAAGCCTCCCTTAGGAGCTTCTTCGCCTTTTACTTTCAGCGGAATCAGCGTTTATTTTTCGCTGTACGTTTAGAAAACTTACACTGCGCTCCCTTAGGAACAACTTTTTACTGCTTCGAACAATTTGTACTGTGTCCATTAGATCAAAATTTTTGATAATACAAAGATCCTTTAAATCAGTATAAGTTCGTATGCTTCGGCAACTCGAGCCTATGGAAAAAGCATATTTTTATTATGGTAAAAGATGGAAGTATTACAAGAAATTGAAATTCAATTAAAGACATTTAAACTCTTCATAATTGTTCCTTATTAGCAAAAGGGTAATAGGGAATGTAGAAAACGCAAAAGAACTACTGTTGAGGTAGGATATTCGTCAGTAGATGTGCTTCGATTCTGGCACAGTGCTATTGACCGTGCGAGCTTCGGACTCCTCTCCGAAGTCCCGCTGAAGGTTAGTGCGCTGACTCCCTTCTGGCTGCTGACCTCTTTGAATCGGCGGTGGCGGTGGAGGTTGCTGCCAGGATGCTTGGGATTGGCTTGCCGAAGCAATAGAAGCTGCAGGGTGGTTGCCCACATATTCTGGAATATAAGGTGAGTGATACGAAGCAGTATGCATGACCTGCTTCGGCTGACTCTGTTGCGCTGCTGCTTCCGCTATTTCCTTCTGCTTCTGGATGGTAACATGGCACATCCTGGTAGTATGGCCCTTGTCTTCACCACAGAACAGGCAATATATTTTTCTTGGCTGGTCTCCAAACCTTCCCCTGAAGCCCCTGGCGCCTCTGCCCCTTGGCGCTGGCGGCCGAAAAGAACTCTGCTGTTGGGTCGAAGCTTGTGAAGAGTGTTGTGGCCTTTGCTGCTGGCTTCCTCGATCATCAGTTTGAGCAGAGTTATGGATTGACCTAACATGCCTCGGGTGAAATCTTCCTCCGAAGCCCCTGGTCATTTCAGAAAACCTGAATGCTTCCTCCCTTCTTTGGCGGAAGTCATTGTCAGCTCGAATGTATTCGTCCATCTTCTGGAGCAGCTTCTCCAACGTTTGTGGTGGCTTCCTGGCAAAATACTGCGCTGATGGCCCCGACCGAAGCCCCTTAATCATGGCCTCAATGACAATCTCATTGGGCACTGTCGGCGCCTGTGCCCTTAGGCGCAGAAACCTTCGGACGTACGCCTGAAGGTACTCTTCATGGTCCTGGGTACACTGGAAGAGAGCCTGAGCGGTGACTGGCTTCGTCTGAAACCCTTGAAAGCTAGTTATCAGCATATCCTTCAATTTCTACCAAGAAGTGATTGTCCCTGGCCGAAGAGAAGAGTACCAAGTCTGAGCAACGCTCCTGACAGCCATGACAAAAGATTTTGCCATGACTGCCGTATTGCCACCATACGAAGATATAGTTGCTTCATAGCTCATTAGGAATTGCTTCGGGTCTGAGTGACCGTCATATATGGGGAGCTGAGGTGGCTTGTAATACTGTGGCCAAGGTGTAGCCTACAATTCTGTTGAGAGAGGAGAAGCATCATCAAAAGCAAAGTTTCCATGATGGAAATCTTCATACCAGTCATCCTCATTATGGAAGCCCCCCTGATGAAGCTCTCTGCGTGGAGGCCTTCGGCTTTGATCATCTTGAACAAGATGACGAACCTCTTCAGAAGCTTCGTCTATCTGTCTCTGAAGATCAGCTAGACGAGCCATCTTCTCCTTCTTGCGTTGAACCTGCTGCTGAAGGATCTCCAGGTTTTGGATTTCCTGATCTAGGTCATCCTCCGGAGGTGTTGGACTGACAGCTTTCCTCTTCTGGCTTCGGGCCTCTCGAAGAGAAAGGACATCCTGATTGGGATCCAGCGGCTGTAAAGTACCAGCCCCTGTCGCTGAAGCTTTTTTCGGTGGCATGACGAAGGTGATGCTTGCCGAAAACGTACAAGACTCAAAAAATGGAAGTGAGTTCACCGGAGGTGGGCGCCAATGTTGGGAACTCATTCTCAAATGCTATGAATCAAGAACAAGGCAACATAAAATGTTAAATATTAAAGTCCTTCGTCCTTTGAATCATTATTTCCCTTCGGATATAATGAATCTAGGACAAAGGTCATGAAGGACATACCTTCATGATCATGATAAAGAAATGGAGAATATTCATGCAAAGTATAAGAAGTAACATAATTTACATGAACATGATTATCAGCCTATTTTTATTTATATCACTTGTGTATACAATAATAAATTGTGAGTGTACCTTCGGCTTGAAGGAGTAAGAATACAAGGTGTGACACAAAAGTAAATCCCAAGTCAGCGTGTCTAGTACGGGAACACTGTTCACCTATTTATAGGCACGGGTCGCAGCCCATGCAAAATTACATTAATGCCCTTTACATTTATCAATAACTCTATAGTAATTCTTCAAGGTCTGATTCGGCTTTTCATCTTTAAGTCGGTTTCCTCTTCCTGCCGTTATATCGAAGCTCTTCTGCACACAGCTTCGTGATTGTCTCATCCTTCGTTGTGATCGCCATCCCAGTCAAGCTTCGTCTTAACCATGTTCTTGTATACTCGCAATCTGTCTTCGAAGGTACCTGTTCACATATTTTTCTTGGAAGACATAGTCAAATTACGTTTTTGAGGACCTTCGGAAGCCGAAGGCCCCCAACAGTTAGTCTCAAAGGGTCAAGTTGTAACACAACTCCCCCTAAATATGTGCATCACTTGCACAAGGACTTGTGAGGTCCGGGAAGTGTTTGTACAACTTGAGCACCATAGTAAGCAACAAAATGCATAAGGAACATGATCAAAGGCATAAACACATGTATGCTATAAATCAATCCAAGTTCCGCGAATCTAGGACATTTAGCTCACTTCGCAGCCTACAAAAGGTCTTTTCATCTAAAGGCTTAGTGAAGATATCGGCTAGCTGGTTCTCGGTGCTAACATGAAACACTTCGATATCTCCCTTTTGCTGGTGGTCTCTCAAAAAGTGATGCGGGATGTCAATGTGCTTTGTGCGGCTGTGCTCAACAGGATTTTCCGCTATTCGGATAGCACTCTCATTGTCACATAGGAGTGGGACTTTGCTCAGATTGTAGCCAAAGTCCCGGAGGGTTTGCCTCATCCAAAGTAGTTGTGCACAACATTGTCCTGCGGCAACGTACTCGGCCTCAGCGGTGGATAGGGCAACGGAAGTTTGTTTCTTAGAGTTCCACGACACCAGGGACCTTCCTAAGAATTGGCACGTCCCCGATGTACTCTTCCTATCGACTTTACATCCAGCATAGTCAGAATCTGAATATCCAATCAAGTCAAAGTTAGACCCCTTTGGATACCAGATCCCGAAGCAAGGCGTAGCGACTAAATATCGAAGAATCCGCTTCACAGCCACTAAGTGACACTCCTTAGGATCGGATTGAAATCTAGCACACATGCATACGCTAAGCATAATATCCGGTCTACTAGCACACAAATAAAGTAAAGACCCTATCATAGACCGGTATGCTTTTTGATCAACGGACTTACCTCCTTTGTTGAGGTCGGTGTGCCCGTCAGTTCCCATTGGCGTCTTTGCGGGCTTGGCGTCCTTCATCCCAAACCGCTTTAGCAAGTCTTGCGTGTACTTTGTTTGGGAGATGAAGGTGCCGTCCTTGAGTTGCTTCACTTGGAACCCAAGGAAGTAGTTCAACTCGCCCATCATTGACATCTCGAATTTCTGCGTCATCACCCTGCTAAACTCTTCACAAGACTTTTGGTTAGTAGAACCAAATATTATGTCATCGACATAAATTTGGCACACAAAAAGATCGCCATCGCAAGTCTTAGTGAAAAGAGTTGGATCGGCTTTCCCAACCTTGAAAGCATTAGCAATTAAAAAGTCTCTAAGGCATTCATACCATGCTCTTGGGGCTTGCTTAAGTCCATAGAGCGCCTTAGAGAGCTTACACACGTGGTCGGGGTACCGTTCATCCTCGAAGCCAGGGGGTTGCTCCACGTACACCTCCTCCTTGATTGGCCCGTTGAGGAAAGCGCTCTTCACATCCATTTGGTACAACCTGAAAGAATGGTGAGCGGCATATGCTAGCAAAATACGAATTGATTCTAACCTAGCCACAGGAGAGAACGTCTCCTCAAAGTCCAAACCTGCGACTTGGGCATAACCTTTTGCCACAAGTCGAGCCTTGTTCCTCGTCACCACCCCGTGCTCGTCCTGTTTGTTGCGAAACACCCATTTGGTTCCCACAACATTTTGCTTGGGACGAGGCACCAGTGTCCAAACTTCATTGCGCTTGAAATTGTTGAGTTCCTCCTGCATGGCCAACACCCAGTCCGGATCTAGCAAGGCCTCTTCTACCCTGAAAGGCTCAATAGAAGAGACAAAGGAGTAATGCTCACAGAAATTAACTAATCTTGAACGAGTAGTTACTCCCTTGCTAATATCACCCAATATTTGGTCGACGGGATGATCCCTTTGGATCGTCGCTCGAACTTGGGTTGAAGATGCCTGGGGTGCTTCTTCCTCTTCAACTTGATCATCCTGTGCCTGGGGTGCTTCTTCCTCTTCAACTTGATCATCCTGTGCTCCCCCTTGATCATGCGCCTCCACTTGAGGTACCTGTTCGTCATCTTGGGTTGGGGGATGCACCATAGTTGAGGAAGACGGTTGATCTTGCTCCAATTGTTCCTGAGGCCGCACATCTCCAATCGCCATGGTGCGTATCGCGGCCGTTGGAACATCTTCTTCATCTACATCATCAAGATCAACAACTTGCTCTCTTGGAGAGCCATTAGTCTCATCAAATACAACGTCGCTAGAGACTTCAACCAAACCCGATGATTTGTTGAAGACCCTATACGCCTTTGTATCTGAATCATAACCTAATAAAAACCCTTCTACAACTTTGGGAGCAAATTTAGAGGTTCTACCTTTCTTCACAAGAATATAACACTTGCTCCGAAATACACGAAAGTAAGACACATTGGGTTTGTTACCAGTTAGCAGCTCATATGAAGTCTTTTTGAGGAGGCGGTGAAGGTAGACCCTGTTGATGGCGTGGCAAGCCGTGTTTACGGCTTCCGACCAAAAACGCTCGGGGGTCTTGAACTCTCCAAGCATAGTCCTCGCCATATCAATGAGCGTCCTGTTCTTCCTTTCTACCACACCATTTTGCTGAGGTGTGTAGGGAGCGGAGAACTCCTGCTTGATCCCCTCCTCCTCAAGGAACTCCTCCACTTGAAGGTTCTTGAACTCGGACCCATTGCCGCTTCTTATCTTCTTCACTTTGAGCTCAAACTCATTTTGAGCTCTCCTTAGGAAGCGCTTGAGGGTCCCTTGGGTTTCAGACTTATCCTGCAAAAAGAACACCCAAGTGAAGCGAGAAAAGTCATCAACAATAACTAGACCATACTTACTTCCTCCTATGCTCAGATAGGTGACGGGTCCAAAGAGGTCCATATGCAGCAGCTCCAGTGGTCTTGAAGTGGTCATCACATTCTTGCTGTGATGTGCTCCTCCCACTTGTTTACCTGCTTGACAAGCTGCACAAGGTCTATCTTTTTCGAATTGCACGTTAGTTAAACCTATCACGTGTTCTCCCTTTAGAAGCTTGTGAAGGTTCTTCATCCCCACATGTGCTAAGCGGCGATGCCACAGCCAGCCCATGCTAGTCTTAGCAATTAAGCATGCATCTAGACTGGCTTCCTCTTTTGCAAAATCAACTAAATAAAGTTTGTCATCTAATACACCCTTAAAAGCTAATGAACCATCACTTCTTCTAAAGACAGACACATCTATATTTGTAAATAGACAATTATATCCCATATTACATAATTGACTAACAGATAGTAAATTATATCCAAGAGACTCAACTAAAAACACATTAGAGATAGAGTGCTCATTTGATATTGCAATCTTGCCTAAACCTTTCACCTTGCCTTGGTTCCCATCACCGAATATGATTGAATCTTGGGAAACCTTATTCTTGACGTAGGAGGTGAACATCTTCTTCTCCCCGTCATATGGTTTGTGCATCCGCTGTCGATAATCCAGCTTGAACCCCCGGATGCATAAACCTGCAAGGCAAATTTAGGCTTGGGTCTTAGGTACCCAACTCTTGTTGGGTCCTACAAGGTTAGTCACAATTGTCTTAGGGACCCAAATGCAAGTTTTATCACCCTTGCATTTTGCCCCTAATTTCCTAGCAACTATCTTCCTATCCTTTCTACAAATAGCAAAGGAAGCATTTAAAGCATGATAAATTGTAGAGGGTCCATTCATAACTTTCCTAGGAACATGAACAATATTCTTTTGAATATTTTTCCTAGGCATATCTCTACCATGCATATAGGAAGAACTGGAAGCAAACATAGCATAAGAATCATAGGCATGTGAATCAAAAGCATTACAACTCCAATGAGACTGTCTTCTATCATTGTACATAAAAGCATGGTTCCTTTTAGTACTACTTGCCATAGGGGCCTTCCCTTTCTCCTTGGCGGAGATGGGAGCCTTATGGTTTGTTAAGTTCTTGGCTTCCCTCTTGAAGCCAAACCCATCCTTAATTGAGGGGTGTCTACCAACCGTGTAGGCATCCCTAGCAAATTTTAGTTTATCAAAATCACTTTTGCTAGCCTTAAGTTGGGCATTAAGACTAGCCATTTCATCATTTAACTTTGCAATAGAAGCTATGTGTTCACTACAAGCATCAATATCAAAATCTTTACATCTATTGCAAATAACAACATTTTCTACACAAGTTGTTGATTTACTAGCTATTTCTAACTTAGCATTCAAATCATCATTAATGCTCCTTAAGCTAGAAATTGTCTCATGGCAAGAAGATAATTCACAAGAAAGCATTTCATTTCTCTTAACTTCTAAGGCATGAGATTTTTGTGCTTCTACAAATTTGTCATGTTCTTCATACAACAAGTCCTCTTGTTTTTCTAAAAGCCTATTCTTATCATTCAAGGCATCAATCAATTCATTAATTTTATCTACCTTGGTTCTATCTAGGCCCTTAAATAAACATGAATAATCTATTTCATCCTCATCACTAGATTCGTCCTCACTTGAAGAAGCATAAGTAGAGTTTTGAGTACATACCTTCTTCTCCCTTGCCATAAGGCATGTGTGACGCTCGTTGGGGAAGAGGGATGACTTGTTGAAGGCGGTGGCGGCGAGTCCTTCATTGTCGGAGTCGGACGAGGAGCAATCCAAATCCCACTCCTTGCCAAGATGTGCCTCGCCCTTTGCCTTCTTATAGTTCTTCTTCTTCTCCCTCTTGTTCCCTTGATCCTGATCACTATCATTGTCGGGACAGTTAGCAATAAAATGACCAAGCTTACCACATTTGAAGCATGAGCGCTTCCCCTTTGTCTTGGTCTTGCTTGGCTGCCCCTTGCGACCCTTTAGCGCCGTCTTGAATCTCTTGATGATGAGGGCCATCTCTTCATCATTAAGTCCGGCCGCCTCAATTTGTGCCACCTTGCTAGGTAGCGCCTCCTTGCTTCTTGTTGCCTTGAGAGCAAGGGGTTAAGGCTCGTTGATTGGACCATTCAATGCGTCGTCCACGTATCTTGCCTCCTTGATCATCATTCGCCCGCTCACGAACTTTCCAAGTATCTCCTCGAGCGTCATCTTGGTGTACCTAGGATTCTCATGAATATTGTTCACAAGATGAGGATCAAGGACAGTGAAAGACCTTAGCATTAGGCGGACGACGTCGTGGTCCGTCCATCGTGTGCTTCCATAGCTTCTTATCTTGTTGACAAGGGTCTTGAGCCGGTTGTACGTTTGGGTTGGCTCTTCTCCCCTTATCATCGCGAATCTCCCGAGTTCGCCCTCCACCAACTCCATCTTGGTGAGCATTGTGACGTCGTTCCCCTCATGAGAGATTTTGAGGGTGTCCCATATTTGCTTGGCGTTATCCAAGCCGCTCACTTTGTGGTATTCATCCCTGCACAATGAAGCTAGAAGAACAGTAGTAGCTTGTGCATTCTTATGAATTTGCTCATTAATGAACATGGGACTATCCGTACTATCAAAGTGCATTCCACTCTCTACAATCTCCCATATACTAGGATGGAGAGAGAATAGGTGACTACGCATTTTGTGGCTCCAAAATCCGTAGTCCTCCCCATCAAAGTGTGGAGGCTTGCCGAGAGGAATGGAGAGCAAATGTGAATTTGAACTTTGAGGAATACGCGAATAATCGAAAGAAAAGTTTGAGTTAACCGTCTTTCGTTTGTCGTAGTCATTGTCGTCGTTGTCCTTATGAGAGGAAGTGGATTCATCACTGTCTTCGTAGTAGACGATCTCCTTGATGCGTCTCGTCTTCTTCTTCCTCCCATCTTTGCGTCTATGGCCCGAGCCCAAGTCGGTAGGCTTATCATCCTTAGGCTCGTTGACGAAAGACTCCTTCTCTTTGTCATTGATCACGATTCCCTTCCCCTTAGGATCCATCTCTTCGGGCGATTAGTCCCTTTGTGAAGAGAACGGCTCTGATACCAATTGAGAGCACCTAGAGGGGGGGTGAATAGGTGATCCTGTGAAACTTGAAACTTAAGCCACAAAACTTGGTTAATCGTTAGCACAATAATTGCCAAGTGGCTAGAGAGGAGTCTCAACAAAACACAATAACCACAAGAGATCAATCACAGAGATGGCACGGTGGTTATCCCGTGGTTCGGCCAAGACCAACGCTTGCCTACTCCACGTTGTGGCGTCCCAACGGACGAGGGTTGCAATCAACCCCTCTCAAGCGGTCCAAAGACCCACTTGAATACCACAGTGTTTTGCTTGCTTTTCTTAATACCGTTTGCGAGGAATCTCCACAACTTGGAGCCTCTCGCCCTTACACTTGAAGTTCACAAAGAAGCACAGAGCAAGGGAGGATTAGCAACGCACACAAGACACAAGAATCAGAGTGTCAACACGCACACAAGTCGCAACAAAAGCTCGCAACACAACCCAAGGAGTTCACAACTCCACTAGAGCTCTATATGCTATCACAAAGAAACAAATGCGCGGAATCGAGGTCTTGGTGCTTAGAAATGTTGTAGGAATGCTTGGTGTTCTCCTCCATGCGCCTAGGGGTCCCTTTTATAGCCTCAACACAGCTAGGAGCCGTTGAGAGCAATCTAGGAAGGCTGATCTTGCCTTCTGTCGACTGGAGCACCGGACAGTCCGGTGCACACCGGACATTGTCCGGTGCCCGATTTCCTTCCAAAAATGGCGCAGTCAACCGTTGGCAGCCTGGCGCACCGGACATGTCCGGTGCACACCGGACAGTTCGGTGCCCCCCTCTAGCCGTTGGCTCGGCCACGTGTCCCGCGCAGATTGCGCGGCCGACCGTTGGCCCGGCCGACCGTTGGCTCACCGGACAGTCCGGTGCACACCGGACAGTCCGGTGAATTATAGCCGTACGTCGCCGGTGAATTCCCGAGAGCGGCCACTTCGCTCGAGCCAGCCTGGCGCACCGAACACTGTCCGGTGCACCACCGGACAGTCCGGTGCTCCCAGACTCAGCAGAGTCTTGGCTGCTCGAGCCAAGACATTTCCAATTGGATTTTTCCTGTTTCCAGCACTCAGACACAATACATTAGTCCATAAAATAATGTACTAAGTCTAGAAACATACCTTTTGACATGTTTTGCACTTTGTCCACACCTTTGCATAGATTAGCACAAAAGCACTTGCGTTGGCACTCAATCACCAAAATACTTAGAAATGGCCTAAGGGCACATTTCCCTTTCACTAGTGCTTGATGCTAAACCCACTGTCACTTATGGTCGAATGAATTGTAATTTTGCTAGTATAGATGTTAGTTTATGAGTGCAATTTTGTACGAAATAAAATAACTGACGAATGGCTAAATTATCGGTATGGTGCGTTGTATTGAGTGAGAAATATTTTATTTTATTTGATCACTATGTTTTGTAATTGTACATTTATATTTTTCTCGTATTAAAGCCGGACTTGGGCTTTATCCTGGATCCGCCTCTGGACACTGCGGAATCAGGATGTAGAAGACTGATGAGGGAGAAAAATAGCGCGTCTAAGACCCTTCGTCTGGAAGAATTAAAAGGAAATCTGTAAAAGCAACTCTAAGAGATCATAAAAAAAATGTCTCCCAAAACTTGGTATTGGGGGTTGTTGAAAAACAAATGATGCTAAAAAAATATAAACGCATATCAGAATGTTAAAAACCGATCCCTCAAATATTTAAATCGCCAACTTGAGCCACAGATTCACGTAATTGGACCCAATACCAAGGTTTCGCGCTATTCAGCAGTGCCGCCACATGGAGCAGCCGGCGAGGAGCTGAAGAAAAATCCGCGTTACAAGTTCCAGCTGAAGAAAGAAGCTGCTGCACAGTCAGACATGTACAAATGAATCTGTACATGTCACACCCAATCTGTTTACAAATAAAATTGCAACTGAAGAAAGACACAATCCATTACAATACATTCATTTCGAACAACAAGCCACCAATTCATGGACAACGAAGTTTTATTCTTATTGGCAATCCTCATTAATAAATATAGAAAGCAGTCTAGTACTAGTGCCACTTATCAGCCTGAGATAAACTTGGCGATAATTTTTATTTAAGAACAACAAACAGTCTAGCACACTAGAAAACAAACACTGAAATTCAGTTCATTTCGCTCAACAAAACCCAAATTGACGACAAACTGAAATTTAATTCATTGCATTAAAGAAAAACAGATATTGACCCCAAGCTGATCAAAAGTTCCTTTCACTAAACAAAACAGACTCTCAGCAAGAACACTTTCATATCATCCCCAATTGTTGAAGCCTATAAGTGTCATTTGCAATCACTCTAGATGAACATACTTGTTGTTGTAAGAGTATGCATGTCACTTGTACCACAACTGACTATCTACGAAGCAAAGTGGTACTTATCCAGAATATATAGATTGGTGACTGATAACTGAAAATACAATACTGTGATTGATAGAAGTTATGTCTTGAAAATTATACAAGACTACATGTGTTTTGTGTATATATTTAGACTTGCCTTTTTTCAAAGAAAAGAAAGTGAGATCCAACAAAGTCAATATATAGTTTCAAGCAAATATTTATGCTGCCAGTTTCTTGCTTTATTCCCTGCTTATTCATCTCGGTTTCTCTTCAATTACATGAATGTTGATCAACGAATCATATGGACAGTCCTTTGTTTGTGCTAAATCAATTTGTTAAATGTGATGTAGTATATTATTCCTACGAAACATAATTTAAATTTCTTTTGTTTAGCCCAAAATACAACGTTTAGAGAATCCGTTCAGCTCATCAACCAATGATTAGCCAGGTTTCTTTATTATTGTCTTGGATGCAATATATATATATATATATATATATATATATATATATATATATATATATATATATATATATATATATATATATATATATATATATAGTTTATATATTAAGAGCCCTGGGCTTCCAATAATAGAGGAAGCCCAGGCTAGTCAACATGGGCATTTTGGTTGAACCACACCGAGTCAACAGGTCATAGTCACGGCGCCGTTACCCCCGTCAGCCAGCCACCTCTCCCACGTTTCCTGTTTCTAAAACCGTACTCGCGCATTCAACGGAGATAAACCAGCGCCCATTTGAAGAAAACCCCAGCCGCGCAGATTTTCCTTTCGTCGGAGGCGACTCCCCAGGCGATTTCTGCGCCTCCAAACCAGTGCAGCGCCAATCCACCGCTGCTCCAATCCAGCGTCATTCCATTCCTCCTTACATCCTTCAATCTCCCAGCATTGGAGCCCGATTCAAGAAGTTCCAAGTAATCCAACATTGAAATACCCCGAGTTTGCCGTCGATTTTTTGAGCCCTATCGGTCGATTGAAGTGGATTTGATGGTAACCCTTATTATCCAGCTAAATGTGTGATTTGTATCCGCTTATACATCACTATAATCGGGTCATTGCATCGCGCATTGCATCTTTTTTTTGTTTAGGAGCCCCGATATTAGGGCATGTGTATTTATTCTGTATTCCTACTATCGCCCGACATTCATAGATTTAGGCAAAGGCTGTGGATTAGGTATTTACTGATGAGTTAGCAGAGAGTACTTTTATACAACCCAAGTAACATATATATGCTGTTTGTATGTAATATATATGCATATCTTATCTTCAGTACTGTTTATGCACATTCACCTGAGTCATTTGTTTACACATTTGTTTTATTATATATGCATATAGTCAGTACTCTTTATGCACATTTACTTTAATGATTTGTTTTCACATATTTTTTATTATCAAATATGCTTATTTGTATTTGATATATATGCATATCCTCAGTACTGTTTATGCACATTTATTTGAGTCATTTGTTTACACATTTGTTTTATTATACATGCATATAGTCAGTATTCTTTATGCACATTTACTCTAACGATTTGTTTTCACATCGATTTAATTATCTAATATGCTTATTGTATATCATTTATATGCATATCCTCAATACTTTTTATGCCCATTCAATTAAATCATTTGTGTACACATCTGTTTTATTATATATAAAATATACCCATTGGATTTGATATATATGCATATTGGCAGTAATGTGTATGCTCATTCATACACAAGTTTGTGAACATATATTAAGCATATTTGAATTGTTCTATTTACTTGCATAATTAGTTTACACTCCTGTTCATTATATATAAATACATACAGATACTGTTATTTAAGCAAATGTTATTTAAATATTCATGTTATTTGAGCTAAATGTTTTTATTACTATGAACCAGTTATTAAAATATGTTGTATAGTTAGTTGATGCAAAAAGGCTCTTATTTTATCCTGATCCATTTACAATTATATGGAATATTAAATCAATCTTTATGCTTGTATATAACAATTGTTCATTAAATGCTATCGCATAAATGTAAAAGGTAGTTTAAGTTATGTAATTCCACTTAGCATTATATAGTATGCATTTTAGATAGTTATAGTAAAAATTAGTTCTTTTTTGGCATATATTCATGCATAAATCAATGTATTTAAAAACAACTTTTTTTCTGCAGATCTATTCAGTATTTAATCATGAAGTCTGTTGATCGCCCACCCAGTAATCCAAAAAGATTAACCATTGAATCCAGTCAGGAGGTTTTTTCAATTCACATTTCCAGACGTACAAGATCCAGCAGCTCAGCTCACCAAGATGATATTCCCCAAAAACAGGAGCAGAATGAGCCACAGCCAGCCCCAATCCATCGTTTTCGCAGAAAGGCGTTAGCTTGTCGTTTAAAAAGAAAACCTCCTGCTCCATCCACACTGTCTGTCAGACGACGATTTCATGGATGCTCCATCGTTGAAGCGCCAATTCAGATCTGCCTCACCTTCTCCTTCAGATCAAATCAGTGCAAAGAAGTTAAAAGTACCTTCTCCTCAAGTTCCTTGCGTGAAAAGAAGTCCAAAGTTTAATATCATTACAAAAAAAACTCTCCTAAACAGAAGACTCCTAGAAAATCACAGGTAACATGTATATATTTATGTTTATTCATTTGTTAATTTTGGTGTCCAATCAAGTTTGTATTTTCCCCCACTTTAAATTTATGTATATTATTATCAACAAATATGGTGTTTACTTTTTTTATTGTTGTAGACTAGTTATTTACAAGCATGTTATAATTATCCCTTGTTTGTAAATATTGTATCATTAGTTCTAACTATATATATACTTTGTGTATTAATGGATATTCATTTATGCTTCCAGAAACTGAATATCCGCTGCATTCCCTATGATGTTATTGTATCATCTTGGATAATGAGCGATCGGCAGCGCGATGCTGTCGCTAGGTTGGGATTTTCAAGCATATTTGATTTGCGAACTGATGCCTTAGAGAGCCGATCACTCATCAGGTGGTTGATGGATAAATTGGATCCTCATGACATGACCATACGCCCAGGGGCTGGCAAGGAACTGAAAATAACAAAAGATACGGTTCATCTGATTTTGGGTTTGCCATGTGCTGGAGGAGGCAGGGAGTTTACCGATTGGTATGGCTAAGTGGATGCTGCTGCAAAACTGAGACGTGATCTCAATGTTGGTAAAGAAGAATTTGATGTTGTCAAGCTTCAAGACAAGATAGTGCTTAGCAACGATGATGAGCTATCAATTAGATGTTTTTTTCTGATTCTATTCAATCGGCTTCTTTTTCCTTCTGCTTCTTGGGGCATTACAAACAATGAGGTACTCATGACTTCAAACATGGCCCGAATGTCTGATATTGACTGGTGTCAACTAGTTTACACGGATTTGTGTGATGCTGCCGCACGTTGGCATAAAAGGAACAAAACAAACATCACAGCAACAATATATGGATGCTCACTCATTGTTCTGGTAAGTATTTTTTTTGTTTACTGTGCATATGTATGATATGCAAATAGTTGTTATGTACTAATTTTATATATTTGTGCATTCCTTTTTTCAGATTTACTACCTTGATCACCTACATCACCCTGCATCTCCTGTTAACAAATATGGTACTCCACGCATTAAGTTTTTTTGACAATGAGACCATAAAAGAGTTGGCTCGTGGTGACAGGCGCCCCCCCCCCCCGTAAAACTGGTGAACCATTCGGATATGCAGAGGTTAGACATAAACAACTTTTTGTCCTGTTATGCAGATGTTAAAATATTATTACTGCTAACTGTTCTATATTACTTTATACAGTTTCGTAGCCGTTCAGAAACGTGTTACGTCATTGCTCCAGAACGGCCTGCTTCTGCTGTTTTCAACATATATGTGCCACGTATCAAGAATTTGATTGGCAACAAGTTGCAATGTTTGCCCTCCCAGCAGCGTCCAATGTTTCAATCATTGTTTGATGCTCATGACAAAGAGGTGGATAAATACTGTGATTCCCTACAGCTGAGCCATCGGATGATTGTTTCGAAGCAGATTGAACTCTCTGAAACATTTGGTGAAATGATCGATGAAGTTTTGAGAGCTGCAACGCAGCGCGATTCACAGCCAGAAGGTTTTAGTATTTATGTTTATTTTTTTAAACTAATCAAGTTCACAAATTATTTCCGGAAAATAATATATATATTAATTTATACTCATACAAGCAGCAACATATTTTTTCAGTGTATTTCATTTATGAAAACTGTATTTTATTTATGCATCCTGATAGTATACTGATGTAGTTTGCAAATTTGTATTTTTAACCATTTTTTTATAACGATACATTTATAATGCAGTTATATTTCAGTAACAACTACTATATTATTATATGTTCCAAATGTAGATAACCCCCCACTACCTCAATGCCTCCAACAAATGATCCAGTATCCACACCAACTGTTCCAACACCTGATAAACAACAGCATGATCAGGAAAGCCATGTTCCTACTGATCATATCAAAGTATCAGATGATGTAAGTTTTCTCATACAAACTATATATACTATGCATATATTCTATTCTGCATACAAGTTACTGTTTACTCAAATCTCAGTTGTTTCCATTATAGATTGTCAGTGGGGACGTCTGCAAAAAAGCTGAAGTTATGGATGACCCTATTTTTGACAAGACTCCAAAATCTAATGTTTGACTTCCTTATATCACAATTATTATTATTTCATTTACAATGTATGCAAGTAACATTAATATATATGCATGCTTTATTTTTTTTTAAATTCCCAGGCTCCCACAACAGACAAGCCTGCTGCTCCTAAGTTAACACCAAATATAAATAGTGTAAGTATTTACACCTTCATCATATTATGCTAATATTAATTTTTCACTATGTTTCATTATGTTTATATTAATAAATTTATTGGTTACAAGAAGGACAAAAATCTGTTACACATGATACTCCTGTATCTGGTGCACCTCTGTTCGATAAAACCCCACTGACAGATGTAAGACATGTTGTAATTTTCATATTTTTCCTATTTATACAATAAGACATACATATTTATGCAACTGTTTACTAACATTTATTCATATATTAGGCAACTACTGACCTGGTTGCAAAGGATAGTTCCTGTAAAGCTGCAGTCGCTGAACATCCCCACGTGTCACGTGAAGACTGTGCTCGCAACCTGCTTAAGTTCATTTTGTCAGGAAAACTAGATCCGAGCATGTATGTATTAGTTATTCAAATTCCAATTAAGTATAATTAGAAGAATTGTAATCAAAGTTTTTTCCCCAGGTCTATCATTAATTTTGGAGGATTTGGAGGGTCTGTCCTTGATGTTGTCCAGTCGTTTGGTCCCAACAAATGTCTTGAGAATACTTTCATGCAGGGATTTATCGACTGTATTCGTCGGGATGATGTATTATACAATCCAGATTCTGTAATCAACACTCTAATACTGAATGTCAACGTTGGGGTAATTGTTTCTCCACAACTTTGTATCTTATTGCAACACTTACTGTATAAATATATAATACTAATCAATTTATTTTCTTTGTCCAGACCATTTTGAATATCGAGGAGTTTGAACAACACAGTTCAAATCCACAGCCCTTCACAACATCACTTCTTAAAGAACATCTTGAACCGACCCTACCTTCAGATGATGTTCTTAACCAGATTAAATTGATGAGTTCTAATCAGTTTCATTTGTACAAATGTTAGAATGTACTTTTGGTTACTAGTTTTATGTTGTATTAGTTTTAATTTTTCATATGCATAGTATAAATCATTCATAATTTTACATATATATTTAACAGATCCTGGTTCCTATGCTACGCCGAAGCCACTGGACCCTTTATGCAATCAATTTTGAACGTCGTCGAATAGACATCTTAGATTCAAATCCTTATGGTACATTGCTTGGAGGCACTACATGGAAACAAATCCATAATGATCAAATGATGATAAATGGAACGAAGATACCTTGGTCCAGACTAATAATGAGAAGACTTAGCATTGCCTTACATGAAGCTCGACCTGAGTCAACTGTACCAAAGTTTGGCAACTACAAGATTGGGCTCCTTCCCAATTGTCCAACCATGACACCAGGGTCAAATGATTGTGGTTTTTTTGTCGCAAACTTCCTCCGCTACTACGATTTTGATGATGGCGACTTATCAGAATTTTATACTCCGGTATGTCACTAAATTAGTCTTCTAATCTTGCATATATTACTCCTTCAGATTTTATTCTACCATTAATTTGATATTATGGCTATTTCAGGATGAACCATTAGACCAACGTGCCTTTGTTCTGCATTACCTTACCTTTCATCGCAACAACATGGTTGCCCCCCTTCCTGCAGAACTGCTGCCTTTCAAGTATTCTCCAAGGAGACGCCGCTGTTTGAAAGCCAAGACTTAGATAGCATAGCTGAACATGATTCCCTGTGCGATGCACAAAACTGTTTATGTTACTTGTTAAGTCACTTATGTCAGGCCTCTGATAATGTGTTTGATACTCTGTGTGCCACTTATGTTCAATGTGGCTAATGTCTATGCTACTTCGCATCAGTTTTTATCTAAAGTGTGTCAAACATAATTGTTACCAGAATGGCTATTTATGTTATCTGTTAACAAATTCTAGTTGTTTCATCTCCAGTTTGTGAGTTGGTTAATCTTTTTGCTTCCAAGGTTTGGCTTATTTGTATTATCATATTGTTTAAATATTCAAGTTTTATGCATAATATATACTTCCTTATTTTATATACACTAGGTTCATCTTTTATACATTTTTCACGCTAATTATGCTAATTGTAACAAGTGTCTATGCTATATCCTGTTTGTTGTATTTGAAGTGTGAAACCGACGTATGCACTCCCATTTGATTAGTATTGTTAAGTGTATACAGTTTTATATAACATTAATGTCCAGACCTTCCGATTGCTAAACGTTCAATGCCAATTTGTTGTGCATATTCAGTTACATAATTTGTGTAATTGTCTATATTTACGCAGCATTTTATAGTTTTATATCTACGCATTATATAACCCTTTCATGCAAACTATTGAATTTCGAACAAAATAAAGCATGTCATTATGATATTACAAGTTTCTTCTAAATCGACCACTCTTTAGTCACACTTCAAATTATTCGCCCAAATCCATATGCTCATCGGCTTCTTCATTTTCCACTTCTTCATCAATACGATGTTTTTTTGCAGTCGATGTTTCATTCCACTGTGGAGCAGTTGTTTTATTGTTTAGTCTTGATCTGGCTGGCCGTCCTCTCTTTCGATTAGACAGTTTTGCTAGCCTTGCCCTGTTCTCTTCCACAGACAGACATGTTCTGCTGTTATGCCCATCTGCTATTCCACACAAATGGCATCTCCTATTCTTCTTTTTCTCTCCTTTCACACCTAGTCTCATAATCCTATCTTCTGAATTTTTGATTGTCCGTCCCTTTGGTCTTGCACGATCCGGCATACTCAGATTTATAACATCCACATTAAAATTCAACCTCTGCATAATAATAGACGTTACTATTTAGTATACGCATATTTACATATATTTATACCAATCAGTAAAATCATTTATCAATGCTCACCTTTTTAGCTTCTGAGGATGCAGCAATATGTTCCAGTTGTTCATGTGCTGCGTGACACGGAGAACTTGTATCACCAACCTCATGTGAAAATCTCATGTTGTCCTCCTTTAAAGCCCAACCCAAATACATCAACATTTACATGCAGCATAAAAATATATTTTCATTTTAGACAAATAAACAATATTATTTTAATATGTACCTGGTTACCAGTTGTTATTATTGTTAACGCATGTTCACATCCAGTCCTGGTGTTATGCGAATCCTACAAAATATTATTTGCTTATTACATTGATATTATATATTCATTATATACAATACTTCATGCAAGCTTATATATATATCTTTTACATACCTTATTATGACATGTAATTGTATTGTCATCTTCCATCCCATCGCCAGCATTATTTTTATTCAACTCTTCTTCCTGGTACAAAATAACATGTTACTATGCATAATTTATGTTACAAATAGTATAACACTAAAACATCTGCAATATTATTACCTTGTCTTCCTCATTATCACTAACATCTGTTGACTCATTACATCCAATATCTGGCTCCAATCAGCTTAGAACGACATCGAGCTCATCCAACACATCCATCGCCTTATCGTACCCTGCTTTTGACATACACGCCTGGCGAACTACTTTCATTATTTTCGTTAACAACATTTTCTGTCTGTATGATTTAGTAACTCCATCCTTCCCCCTGAAGCTCTTATCAATTCTTTCAAACGGAACATCTTTTCTTGATGAGACAGTGTACCTTTGCAATATATACTTTGAAGGTATCTTTTCAACTTGAAGATGCATGAAGGCTCTTAAAAGATGAACACACAATAGACCTGAAAACATGAAAACGAACCATTATTTCAAAAATATACATTAATTTGTACTACAATCATCAAATTCTCTAGTATGCAAATTTTTTATGCTAACCAACATAATACGTACAAACCTGTATGTTCCCACTGTTTGCACTCGCATGTATACTCCCCAGCTTCTATGTCTGCTGTTATCTTGAATTGATGTTGTCCCCACACAATTTTATTAGACCGTTTTGTATGCTGTACGATCCATTCATTATCACATCCGTCTGGGTCCTTTAATATTTTGTATGCAGTGGCGTATTTCATTGATTCCTCGAATCTATTCATAACAGCTCTGGTGTATGCTCTAGAGACTCTCACTTCGAACCTATATAATGTATCTGTTGTCCTTGGTGCCTATAACACATTATTATCATAATTAAACAAATTATTTACATAATTGTATGCAAACCGTTATTGCTAACAAGCACGACATACCTTGCTCACCAATGCCTCCTTTGATTCTTTCATTTTCCTGCTGTGCAACATTTTCATCATTTGTTTAGCGAACTCATGCAGTGGGGTGTTCGCATCTACATGTGATTGCTTCACTAATCTGTTCATGCTCTCACTTTGTTGTGTAGATACCATTACCCCACAGAAGTCATTTTTAAAAAATGCAGGTATCCATTCTTTTCTTATTTCATATAATTTGCGTAGAGTTATATCTTCATGAAGATTGAACTCCTCTAGCATCATTTTCCAGGCACATTCAAACTCATGAGGAGTTAATGGATGATGTATAATAGACTGGAATGTTGTTTTAAAATCCTTAACAGCAAACCTGGCATATATCTCATTCAGGAATGGCATAAATCTGTTCTGTACATGCCATAAGCACAGTCTGTGAACTGTTTTTGGAAATACAGTTCTCAGAGCAATTGGCATTGCAGGATCTTGATCTGTAATTGTTCACAGATTATTCAGTTATTTTCACAATAAATTAATTTATTGTTTTGCATAACAAATTTATATATCACATACCTGTAAGCATAACTCTTGGACCCTCGCATCCCATACATGTTTTGAATGAATTGAAAGCCCATTCAAAAGTATGTACAGTTTCATCTCCCAACAAAACAAATCCAAACACTGTACACTGCAGATGGCTGTTAGCTCAAACAAACATGCCCAGTGGTTTATCATATATATTTGTCTTGTGTGTTGTATCAAATGTCACAGCATCACCATAATCTGCGTATTCCCCCTGCATACTTGCGTGTGACCAAAAAATACTAACTATTTTCCCATCATCGTCTAGCTAGAAATCACAAAAAAATTGTGGATTCTGTTTTTTGCATTCTCTAATGAAAGCCAAAAGTTTGGCTACATCATTTGAGCAATTTTCTCTTCTCCTGGCTGCCCTCCTACATTTGTTTGCACAAAAAATTGTTACACACACATTTACTATAGTAATATTCCTGGCTATTGATATATACACATGTATCAAAAAAGTATTGCTTACATGTTTTCAGATCTTGAGCTGTTACCGGTACGTTCTCCGGCCCATCATACATTTCTGATATGAAATCAACTATGCAATGCTGCGGCACTCGGCTATCATGCATTGCATCCACAAAATTTATGAACTCAACATCCCTAATTTTGTTGCAACGTAAATGTTGTTTCTCTGCTTCGTCAGTTATGAACTCATGGTTATGCTCCAAGTTTACCAGTTCAATTTTTGTAGCTACAACCATTTTGTTTTCATCATCATATATTTTTTTTAATTTTATTCCAGCTTTGCATTGTGTACGCCCCGATGATCTATTCCTCATCCTAGGTGTATCATTTGATTTTGCTGCACTTTTACCTTCACGTGAACAATTTATCCACTTACTGAATGTCTTCTCTCTGTATTTCTTCAGTGGAAATCCAACTTCATATGCATACCTTTTATAGAATTTATATGCATCATCAACATCCTTGAAAGTCATCCCTACTGTTGGCACTATAGTTGGATCAATGTTTTTTGCCTGCTATTTCATTGTCATTGTTGTTTATACCATGGAATATGTTCACAACAATATAATCAATCAATAATCAAATACAGCGATTGGACTTACATGTGAACGCAGTATCTGTGGCGTATCCATCTCCCTGGAGCTAATATTGGACATAGGAGGTCGAACCCTTTGTTCTCCTTCTTCCCCTATGCTCATCTCAGCGATCTCAGGACCCATTAGAGCAGGCGGTGGTGTCACCAGTGAGTTACCACCAACTCCTCCCTCTGTCTCTGGATCAAGACGAACGCCATCTCCTTCCATCGCCGGCGACCCTCCAGAGCCGGCCATCTCCAACTCCGATTAGTTATGCAGGCTTAGTGGTCTTTTTTTCCGAATGAAAGTAAATCTCGGATACTATAAAAGTAACTGCATCCACGTTTACAGGGTCTCCCCATTATTTCCGAAACCGTCCCGATATTATGGCGACGTCTTTGTCAAACTAAAATTCATCATATAAAATTTACGCACAATGACACAACGTTTTACGCCAATCGGCATATAATGTTTATGCATCTATTATGCCGCTTCGGTTTTATGCCATATCTTTCAACATCTTATGCTTCATGTTTTTTTACCTTCCACACATTACTTACCATGCAAGATCCATAATTTACGCGCCCACGTATCCCAGTAATCACGTTTGCATGTGGCATATATTCCCTTTAATTCCGCGCAATTTCCTTACCATTCAAACAACCGCGTCACGGCGCCGTCTGTCCTGCATGCCTCCTCTCAGCCCCACGTTAAAACACAGGCGCGCCTGTTCCATCGGCCAGACCTCGGGAACCGACCTAGGCTTCCTTTAATATCCGAAGCCCAGGGCTCCCGTTATACCTACCCTATATATATATATATATATATATATATATATATATATATATATATATATATACTTAAAGCACCAGTTTCTACGGTCGTCATGCGTCAATTTTTTTACAAATAACCCCTCACAGCTATTTCAAATTAATCTGTTGCACATCTATAGATGCCAAACGACGCCCGACACGGGCTAGATGCACGCGGGTCACAACTATGGCACATGCACGTCATACCGGCCTGCTAACTATGTCGGGCCAGCCCGTTAGCCCGTCGATCCATTTAATTAAATCAGCGTAACGACGCCCGACACGGGCTAGATGCACGCGGGCCACAATATGGCACAGGCACGTCATGGTGGCCTGCTAACTGTGTCGGGCCAGCCCGTTAGCCCGTCGATCCATTTAATTAAATCAGCATAAAATGTTAAAATACGGTGCAGGAGGTGGGGTTCAAACCCATGCCCTGATGGAAGAAGGGCGAGAGACACTGGGTGAAACTGTCTAACCAGTAGAACATCACGCTAAGATGTTTTTAATATTGAATATAAATTGTATATAGGTATATACGTTATTTTGTAAAATAAAAAAATAATCATATCGGGCCGGGCCAGCACTACGGGCCGAGGCTACAGCCCAAGCACGGCACGACGTTCTTTGCTCTTGCAAGTATTAGGTCGTTTCTGAGACCACATTGGCGCAATGGACTACATGGTGTTTGAGGTTGCTGAATTGGATGAAGCATCAATGATTTGTCACACTAACAACAAAATGAAAGGTTATTTGTTGATTTTAAACGTTAGTAATTGCTACGAAGTAGCGTAATTTATATGAAGCGCATCCAGTTTTTATTGATGCCTGACTTTAGCAATCACTCCATATTTTGATCTATTTTTTTATAAGTTTGACTTCATGTGACTTATTTTATAAACTTGATCTCACAAACTTTCTCTTATTTGGTCTTTGTATGATGGAATTATGTCATTTTATAATCTCTGTTCATTCAGTCAATCGTTGTTGTCGGCGTTCCGAGACCGGGGGGTCCCTAGGCCGACGAGTGAATGTCGCCGCGTGCCCCAGCCCAGATGGGTCGAGCGCGAGGCCGAGCGCGAAGGGGGGAGAGCGAGGCGGCCGGAGACCGGCGTGAGAGAGGTGGGAATCCCGCGGCCTTCGTGTTCGTCCCGCGCCCAGGTCGGGTGCGCTTGCAGTAGGGGGTTACAAGCGTCCACGCGGGAGAGGGAGCGAGCGGCTTCAAGCGAGCGCGTATCTCGCCTTCGTCCCCGCGCGGCCAACCCTCTCTAAGAGGGCCCTGGTCCTTCTTTTTATAGGTGTAAGGAGAGGATCCAGGTGTACAATGGGGGGTGTAGCAGAGTGCTACGTGTCTAGTAGGGGAGAGCTAGCGCCCTAAGTACATGCCGTTGTGGCAGCCGGAGAGATCTTGGCACCCATCTGGTGTGATGTCGTGGCCGTCGGAGGAGCGATGGAGCCTGGCGGAGGGATAGCTGTCGGAGCTGTTGAGTCCTTGCTGACGTCCTCTTGCTTCCATAAGGGGGCTGAGAGCCGCCGTCGTCACAGAGTATGCGGGGCGCCATCATCGCCTATCTGGCGGAGCGAGCCAGATGGGACGCCGGTCTTGTTCCCCGTGGCCCGAGTCAGCTCGGGGTAGGGTGATGATGGTGCCTCCTGTTGACGTGGCTGGTCTGCGCCCTAGGTTGGGCGACGTGGAAGCTCCTCCGAAGCCGAGGTCGAGTCTGTCTTCCGTGGCCGAGGTTGAGTCCGAGCCCCCGGGTCGGGCGAGGCGGAGATCGCCGGCTGATGCCGGGGCGGAGTCCGAGCCCTGGGGTCGGGCGAAGCGGAGTTCGTCGTCTTCTGGGGCTGAGCCCAAGTCCGAGCCCTGGGTCGGGCGGAGCGGAGTTCGTCGTCTTCTAGGGCTGAGCCCAAGTCTGAGCCCTGGGTCGGGCGGAGCGGAGTTCGCCGTCTTCCGGGACTTAGCCCGAGTCCGAGCCCTGGGTCGGGCGGAGCGGAGTTCGCCGTCTTCCGGGACTTAGCCCGTGTCCGAGCCCTGGGTCGGGCGGAGCGGAGTTCGTCGTCTTCTGGGGCTGAGCCCAAGTTCGAGCCCTGGGTCGGGCGGAGCGGAGTTCGCCGTCTTCCGGGACTTAGCCCGAGTCCGAGCCCTGGGTCGGGCGGAGCGGAGTTCGTCGTCTTCCGGGACTTAGCCCGAGTCCGAGCCCTGGGTCGGGCGGAGCGGAGTTCGTCGTCTTCCGGGACTTAGCCCGTGTCCGAGCCCTGGGTCGGGCGAAGCGGAGCTTCCTATGGTGCCTTCGACCGGGCCTGACTGCCTGTCAGCCTCACTCTGTCGAGTGGCACCGCAGTCGGAGCGGCGCAGGCGGCGCTGTCTTTCTGTCAGGCTGGTCAGTGGAGCGGCGAAGTGACGGCGGTCACTTCGGCTCTGGGGGTGCGCGCGTCAGGATAAAGGTGTCAGGCCACCTTTGCATTAAATGCTCCTGCGACTTGGTCGGTCGGTGCGGCGATTTGGTCAGGGTTGCTTCTTAGCGAAGACAGGGCCTCGGGCGAGCCGGGAACACATTCGCCGCTGGAGGGGGGCCTCGGGCGAGACAGAGATCCTCCGGGGTCGGCTGCCCTTGTCCGAGGCTAGGCTCGGGCGAGGCGTGATCGAGTCCCTCGTATGGACCGATCCCTGACTTAATCGCACCCATCAGGCCTTTGCAGCTTTATGCTGATGGGGGTTACCAGCTGAGAATTAGGAGCCTTGAGGGTACCCCTAATTATGGTCCCCGACAGTAGCCCCCGAGCCTCAAAGGGAGTGTTAGCACTCGCTTGGAGGCTTTCGTCGCACTTTTTTGCAAGGGGACCAGCCTTTCTCGGTTGCGTTTTGTTCCGGTGGGTGCGCGCGAGCGCACCCGCCGGGTGTAGCCCCCGAGGCCTCGGAGGAGTGGTTTCACTCCTCCGAGGTCTTAATGCCTCGCGTAATGCTTCGGCTGGTCTGGTCGTCCCTCATGCGAGCTGGTCGTAGCCCGAGTGTACGGTCGAGTCCCAAGTTCTTGGGCTGGTATGTTGACGCTGTCAACGGTTCGGCCGGAGCCGGGTTTGCGAGAGCAGCCTCCGAGCCTCTGCACAGGGCGAGAGGACGATCAGGGACAGACTCGACTTTTTTACATACGCCCAAGATGTCGCGCGCTGCTAGGGCGGCATTCGTGTTCTAGGGCGGTCCTGCCTTTGCACCGGTACGGTGCCTCCGCGGGGAGGTCAGTGCCCTGCTCGTCTGGGAGGATCCGAGTGGGGATCTGCCGGCGGGCTGACGGCCCCTGTCGTCGGTGCCGAGGCGGAGGCGGCTCGAGAAGTCCCCGTCGCCGACGGGATCACCGCCACCATCCGCGCTTCGGGCCTCTGGCTCTTTGTACTTGTCCTCGCCCCTCGAGCGTCGGCGTGGGCGAGGGCAAGGTTGCAGCAGCGTTCGCCCTGAGGCCATCGCTGCTGCAGTTTGGCCACCCGTAGAGGGGGTTGTTGTCGCTGCTGCTGGAGCGGGCGACGGTGAGCCGTCCGCCAGTCTTCTGTTGCTCCGCAGGCCCCCCCATTGAGTGGGGTTGTTCGTACCTGCGGAGGTGGAACCGGAGTTCCGTTTGTAATGGCACTTTGAATGCCAGTGTTTTTGTTCATTGTGGCTGTCGAGGCCTGAACATGTATGTATTTTTGGCACGGAGCCGTGTTTTTTTCCTCATTTTCGAGCACTAAGACTCACCTGTTGGTTGTCTGAACCGCTTCACCAAGTGAGGTATCCGTATCCCGGAGGCATAGGAGTCCCTCGGCTCGGTCGGCCTTGTTGTCCGAGGCTTCTCTAGCTTAGTTAAAGGAACCCCTCGGCCGCTCTTCGATGAGCCGAGGCCAGGGGTAGCGGTATCAGCATGAACAGGGGCAGAGTTGGCTTGAAAAGATAACCTGGTTGGCCGGAGTCTAGCTGGGTCGTCCGTTAGCGGGATCGACACTGGAGTTGACCAGCCGAGGCCTCGGGTTGGGCTGACGTTCTTGGAGGACGGCTGGCCGAGGCCCCGGGGTGACCGGCCGAGCCGCCTGCTCGGGCCGGATTCCCGGAGAAGACCCTGGCAGCGATTGCCCGGGCATGGCGATGACGTCGTCCTTTAGAGTGGAGATCCTCGGACCGCGTCGCCGTCCGAGTCTAGGTCGGACCTCGCCGAAAGTGTCGTCGATGCCGAGGGTGCTGCTGCTCCCTTCAGCCGTCAAGATCCAAGCCTGCAGGATCGGATTATCTTGTAGCGTGTGTTTTCTGCGGCCGCCGAGGCCTAAACACACCCTCGCCGTGTTGTAAAGCTGCGTCTCTTTTCCTCTTGTTTCGAGTATCTGGACTTTTTTGTCAGTAACAGAATTGTTTTGCGCGAGCGAGAGTTGCTTCTCACAGAAGGTGATGAGTGAGGTATCCGTATCCCGGAGGCGTAGGAGTCCCTCGGCTCGGTCGGCCTTGCCGCTTACGCGCACTCTTGCCCGTCCATGGGGTTCTGTTCCCGACGCAGTCGAGAAGGCTCAAGAAATCGCTTCGGCAGAAGAGCTTCCGGACGTGAAGACTTGTTCGGTCCGCGGAATCACTTATCCGAACGTGAGTTACTTATCGCAGAAGGTGATGAGTGAGGTATCCGTATCCCGGAGGCGTAGGAGTCCCTCGGCTCGGTCAGCCTTGGCTGCTTACGTGTACTCCGTCATTTTCAGGATCCACTTTCGAAGTAGTCAAAAAGCACGAAAGACATTCTGGCAGAAAAGATCTTTTTCGAGGAAAATTTCGACGCAGAGGGGGTTCCCCCCCCCTTTTAGCCCCCGAGGGAGGGTCGGGCTTTGCCGAGGCAAGGCTGACCCTTCCTTGATGACTAAACTTTGCGTGGGAGCGAGGTTTATGAACAACTTGAAAACATCTTAAGGGTAGAAGCGACGTAGCTGTTGGATGTTCCAAGCGTTGCTGTAGACCTCGCCTTGACTGTTGGCCAGCTTGTACGTTCCGGGCTTCAGAACTTTGGCGATGACGAACGGCCCCTCCCAGGGGGGGCGTGAGCTTGTGCCGCCCTCGGGCGTCTTGTCGCAGCCGAAGCACCAGGTCGCCCACCTGGAGGTCTCAGGACCGGACCCCTCGGGCGTGGTAGCGTCGCAGGGACTGCTGGTACCGCGCCGAGTGTAGTAAGGCCTTGTCCTGAGCCTCCTCCAGCTGGTCCAGCGAGTCTTCTCGGCTAGCTTGGTTGCTTTGGTCGGTGTAGGCCCTCGTCCTCGGGGAGCCGTATTCCAGGTCTGTGGGCAAGACGGCCTTGACCCCGTAGACTAGGAAGAACGGCGTGAAGCCCGTGGCTCGGCTCGGCGTCATCCTCAGACTCCAGACCACTGAGGGGAGTTCCTTC
The DNA here is from genome assembly GCA_029449295.1 of Zea luxurians. Taxonomy (NCBI): domain Eukaryota; kingdom Viridiplantae; phylum Streptophyta; class Magnoliopsida; order Poales; family Poaceae; genus Zea; species Zea luxurians. Next base: position 1,630,354 of record JAOPSE010000040.1, on the reverse strand, counting down.
ATCCACCGCTTGTCGAACTTGTTGAGGTCGTTGTAGATCCGAGGCTTGAGCCCTTGTAGAATCATGCCATTGGCACGCTCTACTTGCCCATTTGACATGGGGTGAGCCACGGCGGCCTAGTCCACCCAGATGTGGTGATCCTCGCAGAAGTCCAGGAACTTTCTACCGGTGAAATGGGTGCCGTTGTCGGTGATGATGGAGTTCGGGACCCCGAAGCGATGGATGATGTTGGTGAAGAACGCCACCGCCTGCTCGGACCTGATGCTGTTCAGGGGTCGGACCTCGATCTACTTGGAGAATTTGTCGATGGCGACCAGCAGGTGTGTGTAGCCCCCGGGTGCCTTCTGCAAGGGGCCGACGAGATCCAGACCCCACACAGCGAAAGGCCAGGTGATGGGTATCGTCCGCAAAGCCTGAGCGGGCAGGTGGGTCTGCCTTGCGTAGAACTGACACCCTTCGCAGGTGCGGACAATTCTAGTGGCATCGGCCACCGCCGTTGGCCAATAGAAGCCTTGTCGGAAAGCATTCCCGACAAGGGCTCGAGGTGCTGCGTGATGGCCACAAGCCCCCGAGTGTATCTCTTGCAGGAGTTCCTGACCTTCGGCAATGGAGATGCATCGCTGGAGGATGCCTGAGGGGCTGCGGTGGTAGAGCTCCTTCTCATCTCCCAGCAAGACGAATGACTTGGCGCACCACGCCAGCCGCCGAGCTTCGGCTCAGTCGGAGGGTAGCTCACCTCGGTGGAGATATTGCAGGTACGGGGTCTGCCAGCTTTGATCAGGCGTGACCCCACTTCGCTCCCCCCCAACGTGCAGCGTCTCGCCCTCGGGGGCCGAGGGTACCTCGGGCTGAACTGAGGATGCCTCGGACCGAGCCGAGGGTGCCTCGGACTGAGCCGTGGGTACCTCGGGCTGGGCCGAGGTTACCTCGGGCTGGGCCGAGGGTGCCCCGGGCTCGGGCGTGTCGTCGATCTTGACGGAGGGTTGATGCAGATCCTAGGTGAAGATGTCCGGGGGAACCGTCGTTCGCCCCGAGGCTATTTTAGCCAGCTCGTCCGCAGTCTCGTTGTAGCGCCGAGCGATGTGGTTGAGCTCGAGCCCGTAGAATTTGTCTTCCAGGCGCCGAACCTCATCGCAGTAGGCCTCCATCTTCGGGTCGCGGCAGTGAGAGTTCTTCATGACTTGGTCGATGACGAGCTGCGAGTCACCGCGAGCGTCGAGGCGTCGGACCCCTAGCTCGATGGCGATCCGCAACCCGTTGACCAGAGCCTCATACTCGGCCACATTGTTGGACACCGGGAAATGGAGGCGTAGCACGTAGCGTAGGTGCTTCCCGAGGGGCGAGATGAAGAGTAGGCCTGCGCCGGCTCCTGTCTTCATCAGCGACCCGTCGAAGAACATGGTCCAGAGCTCTGGCTGGATCGGAGTTGTTGGGAGCTGAGTGTCGACCCATTCAGCTACGAAGTCCGCCAAGACCTGGGACTTGATGGCCTTCCGAGGAGCGAACGAGATCGTCTCGCCCATGATTTCCACCGCCCACTTTGCAATCCTACCCGAGGCCTCCCGGCACTGGATGATCTCCCCCAGGGGGAAGGATGACACCACAGTTACCGGGTGAGACTCGAAGTAGTGTCGCAGCTTCCGCCGCGTTAGGATCACCGCGTACAGCAGCTTCTGAACTTGTGGGTAGCGGATCTTGGTTTCGGACAGTACCTCGCTGACGAAGTAAACTGGCCTCTGAACGGGCAATGCATGCCCCTCTTCTTGCCTCTCGACCACAATCGTGGCGCTAACCACCTGAGTGGTCGCGGCGACGTAGACCAAGAGGGCTTCTCCGGCAGCTGGGGATACCAAGATAGGCGCCTTCATGAGGAGCGCCTTCAGGTTCCCGAGGGCTTCCTCAGCCTCAGGGGTCCAAGTGAAGCACTCGGCCTTCCTTAAGAGGCGGTACAGAGGTAGACCTCTTTCGCCGAGGCGTGAGATGAAGCGGCTCAGAGCCGCGAGGCATCCCATGACCCTCTGTACGCCTTTCAAGTCCTTGATGGGCCCCATGCTGGTGATGGCTGTGATCTTCTCCGGGTTGGCTTCGATGCACCGCTCGGAGACGATGAACCCCAAGAGCATGCCTCGGGGCACCCCGAAAACACACTTTTCGGGATTGAGCTTGACGCCCTTCGCCTTGAGACATCGGAATGTCACTTCAAGGTCGGAAAGGAGGTCGGAGGCTTTCCTTGTCTTGACTACGATGTCATCGACGTAGGCCTCGACCGTGCGGCCAATGTGTTCGCCGAACACATGGTTCATGCACCGCTGGTACGTTGCGCCCGCATTCCTCAAGCCGAACGGTATGGTGACATAGCAGTACATGCCGAAGGGTGTGATGAAAGAAGTCGCGAGCTGGTCAGACTCTTTCATCCTGATTTGGTGATACCCCGAGTAGGCATCGAGGAAAGACATGGTTTCGCACCCAGCAGTGGAATCCACGATTTGGTCGATGCGAGGCAGAGGGTAGGGAACCTTCGGACATGCTTTGTTGAGACCAGTGTAGTCTACACACATCCGCCATTTCCCCCCTTTCTTTCTCACAAGCACAGGGTTGGCAAGCCATTTGGGATGGAATACCTCCTTGATGAACCCTGCCACCATTAGCTTGTGGATCTCCTCGCCTATGGCTCTGCGCTTCTCCTCATTGAATCGGCGCAGAGGCTGCTTGACGGGTCGGGCTCCGGCTCGGATGTCCAGCGAGTGCTCGGTGACATCCCTCGGTATGCCGGGCATGTCCGAGGGACTCCACGCGAAGACGTCGGCGTTCGCACGGAGAAAGTCGATGAGCACTGCTTCCTATTTGGGACCAAGCTCGGAGTCGATCCGGACTTGCTTGGAGGCGTCACTGCTGGGGTCGAGGGGGACGGACTTAACCGTCTCCGCTAGCTCAAAGTTGCCAGCATGACGCTTCACGTCTGGCACCTCCTTCGAGAGGCTCTCCAGGTCGGCGATGAGGGCCTCGGACTCGGCGAGGGCCTCGGCGTACTCCACGCACTCCACGTTGCATTCGAACGCGTGTTTGTACGTGGGGCCGACGGTGATGACCCCGTTGGGGCCCGGAATCTTGAGCTTCAGGTAGGTGTAGTTGGGGACGGCCATGAACTTCGCGTAGCATGGCCTCCCCAGTACCGTGTGGTAGGTTCCTCGGAACCCGACCACCTCGAACGTCAGGGTCTCCCTTTGGAAGTTGGAGGGTGTTCCGAAGCAGACGGAAAGGTCGAGCTGTCCGAGGGGCTGGACGCGCTTCCCGGGAATGATCCCATGGAAGGGCGCGGCGCCTGCCCGGACAGAGGACAGATCGACACGTAGGAGCCCGAGGGTCTCGGCGTAGATGATGTTGAGGCTGTTGCCTCCGTCCATGAGGACCTTGGTGAGCCTGATGTCGCCGATGATGGGGTCGACGACGAGCGGGTATTTCCCCGGGCTCGGCACATGGTCGGGGTGGTCGGCTTGGTCGAAGGTGATGGGCTTGTCGGACCAGTCTAGGTAGACTGGCGCCGCCACCTTCACCGAGCAGACCTCCCGGCGCTCCTGCTTGCGGTGCCGAGCCGAGGCGTTTGCCGCTTGTCCTCCATAGATCATGAAGCAGTCGCGGACCTCGGGGAACTCTCCTGCCTGGTGATCTTCCTTCTTGTCGTCATCGCGGGCCTTGCCACCCTCCGCGGGTGGCCCGGCCCTGTGGAAGTGGCGCCGAAGCATGACGCACTCCTCAAGGGTGTGCTTGACGGGCCCCTGGTGATAGGGGCACGGCTTCTTGAGCATCTTGTCGAAGAGGTTGGCACCTCCGGGGGGCTTCCGAGGGTTCTTGTACTCGGCGGCGGCGACAAGGTCCGCGTCGGCGGCGACAAGGTCCGCATCGGCGGCGTCGCGTTTCGCTTGCGACTTCTTCTTGCCCTTCTTCTTGGCGCCGCGCTGAGTTGACGCCTCGGGGGCATCTTCCGAAAGGCGGCCCTAGGGCTGCTTGTCCTTCCGGAAGATAGCCTCGACCGCCTCTTGGCCGGAGGCAAACTTGGTGGCGATGTCCATCAGCTCGCTCGCCCTGGTGGGGGTTTTGCGACCCAGCTTGCTCACCAGGTCGCGGCAGGTGGTGCCAGCGAGGAACGCGCCGATGACATCCGAGTCGGTGATGTTGGGCAGCTCGGTGCGCTGCTTCGAGAATCACCGGATGTAGTCCCGGAGAGACTCTCCCGGCTGCTGTCGGCAGCTTCGGAGGTCCCAGGAATTCCCGGGGCGCACGTACGTGCCCTGGAAATTGCCAGCGAAAGCTTGGACCAGGTCGTCCCAGTTGGAGATCTGCCCCGGAGGCAGGTGCTCCAACCAGGCGCGAGCGGTGTCGGAGAGGAACAGGGGGAGGTTGCGAATGATGAGGTTGTCATCGTCCGTTCCACCCAGTTGATAGTAGGGATGGATCCGGATATTTATTCGGATGTCAATTTTTTGGTCTTCTTTCTTCGATTGTGAACAAATAACATATAGAATTTGCTATGTAAATTTATATTCTTGTTTTTAGCATTGAGGCTATTAATCTTCACAAAAAATAAACATTAAATTCGTTCTAGATATTTTTAAATAATTGATATAAAATTCGGATGTCTATCCGAATACGGATTCGGATGTTTTTTCACCTTTTTTGTTGTAGGGAGAAAATAATGTACATAAAAAAGTATACAAAAATTTATTTAAATACTTCATAATATTCTTCATAACATTGCCAAAAATTAGCTTTAAATTATATGTATATCTATGCTAAAATATTAGATTTGTGATACAATTCGGATGTTTTAGGAACATCCCTAGTTGATAGGCCAGACGGTAGTCCGCGAGCCACAGTTCCGGTCTCGTCTCCCCCGAGTACTTTGTGATAGTAGTCGGGGGTCGGAACCGGGTCGGGAACGGCGCCCGTCGGATGGCCCGGCTGAAGGCCTGCGGACCGGGTGGTTCGGGCGAGGGACTCCGATCCTCCCCGCTGTCGTAGCGTCCCCCACGCCTGGGGTGGTAGCCTCGGCGCACCCTCTCGTCGAGGTGGGCCCGACGGTCGCGATGATGGTGCTCGTTGCCGAGGCGACCCGGGGCCGCAGGCGCGGTGTTGCGCGTGCGTCCGGTATAGACCGAGGCTTCCCGCATGAATCGGGAAGTCGCGGCATGAGGTTCCGAGGGGTACCCCTGCCTTCGGGAGGCAGAGCTCTCGGCCCGTCGGACCGTGGCGCCTTCCAGGAGATTCTTGAGCTCCCCCTGGATTCGCCGCCCCTTGGTGGTTGATGGCTCCGGCATCGCGCAGAGAAGCATCGCTGCTGCAGCCAGGTTCTGGCCGACCCCACTAGATGCGGGTGGTGGCCTGACCCTGACGTCGTCGGCGACGCGGTGCTGAAAGCCCTGGGGTAGATGACGTATTTCTTCGGTCGGGGGTTGGCCCGCCCATGCCTGCCCGACGTCCCGGTGGATCGGCTCAAGCGCTCCTGCTCCCTCGTCGAGCCTGGCCTGCACCCCGCGGATTTGCTCGAGCTGTGGGTCATGGCCCCCCGCCTGAACGGGGACCACAACTAGCTCCCGTGGGATGTCGACGTGAGGCACCGGCCTAGGGAGATCACCGTCCTCCGGCATGCCGAGATGGTTGCCTTCGGAGGGACCCCCCAGATCGACGTGGAAGCATTCGCGACTTGGGCCGCAGTCCTCGTCGCCGAGGCTACGGCTACCATCGGAACAGTCGGAAAGGCAGCAGTCGCATGCGGTCATGAAATCCCGCATGGCACTGGGGTTGCCAAGTCCAGAGAAATCCCAACAGATGCTGGGCTCGTCGTCTTCCTCGGACCCAGAGGGCCCGTAGGTCGAGACATCCGTCAGCCGGTCCCAAGGTGACCGCGTACGAAACCCCAGAGGGTTTGGACTTGCCTCTACGAGAGCACCCGCCAAAGCAAAGCCGCTAGGCGGGTCGAGGCTGAATCCGAAAGATGTGGGATGGGAATCGGTCGGTACCTTCTGGTCGACGGGCGGCGATGAGGTCACGTCGGGGACTGACTGCACCGTCGTCTCAGGTACGAGGGTGACGTCCAGCAAGCTTTTCGCGAGCGTGCTGGCGTCGTTCGCTTGCTCGGGATTGGCGTGTCGCGGGGAGACGGCGCTCGCCTTCGTCTCAAACACGGGGTCGATGCCCGACGCGCCCCCCGTTGGGGCGCTGGGGCCGTCGACTCGCTCGACAGCCGACGAGGCGCTGCCTCCTGCTTGGCCTTGGTTGCCCCGCCTCCTCCTCCGTCGGCGGGGGAGAGGACGGGGTGAGCTCGAACGTTGTTCTTCCACCACGCGGGGAAGACGTCGTCGATTCCGCCGCCGGCGGGCGGGCTGTCAGCCGCCATTGTCGTTGTCGCACGGCGGTGGAAGGAGTATCATGTCGTAGCTGCCGTCGAGGGACATGAACTCAAGGCTCCCGAAACGGAGCACCGTCCCGGGTTGGAGAGGTTGCTGGAGACTGCCCATCTGGAGCTTGACGGGAAGCTGTTCGTCAACACGCAGCAGGCCCCTACCTGGCGCGCCAACTGTCGGCGTTCCGAGACCGGGGGGTCCCTAGGCCGACGAGTGAATGTCGCCGCGTGCCCCAGCCCAGATGGGTCGAGCGCGAGGCCGAGCGTGAAGGGGGGAGAGCGAGGCAGCCGGAGACCGGCGTGAGAGAGGTGGGAATCCCGCGGCCTTCGTGTTCGTCCCGCGCCCAGGTCGGGTGCGCTTGCAGTAGGGGGTTACAAGCGTCCACGCGGGAGAGGGAGCGAGCGGCTTCAAGCGAGCGCGTATCTCATCCTCGTCCCCGCGCGGCCAACCCTCTCTAAGAGGGCCCTGGTCCTTCCTTTTATAGGCGTAAGGAGAGGATCCAGGTGTACAATGGGGGGTGTAGCAGAGTGCTACGTGTCTAGCAGGGGAGAGCTAGCGCCCTAGGTACATGCCGTTGTGGCAGCCGGAGAGATCTTGGCACCCAGCTGGTGTGATGTCGTGGCCGTCGGAGGAGCGATGGAGCCTGGCGGAGGGACAGCTGTCGGAGCTGTTGAGTCCTTGCTGACATCCTCTTGCTTCCGTAAGGGGGCTGAGAGCCGCCGTCGTCATAGAGTATGCGGGGCGCCATCATCGCCTATCTGGCGGAGCGAGCCAGATGGGACGCCGGTCTTGTTCCCCGTGGCCCGAGTCAGCTCGGGGTAGGGTGATGATGGTGCCTCCTGTTGACGTGGCTGGTCTGCGCCCTAGGTTGGGCGACGTGGAAGCTCCTCCGAAGCCGAGGTCGAGTCTGTCTTCCGTGGCCGAGGTTGAGTCCGAGCCCCTGGGTCGGGCGAGGCGGAGATCGCTGGCTGATGCTGGGGCGGAGTCCGAGCCCTGGGGTCGGGCGAAGCGGAGTTCGTCGTCTTCTGGGGCTGAGCCCAAGTCCGAGCCCTGGGTCGGGCGGAGCGGAGTTCGTCGTCTTCTGGGGCTGAGCCCAAGTCCGAGCCCTGGGTCGGGCGGAGCGGAGTTCGCCGTCTTCCGGGACTTAGCCCGAGTCCGAGCCCTGGGTCGGGCGGAGCGGAGTTCGCCGTCTTCCGGGACTTAGCCCGTGTCCGAGCCCTGGGTCGGGCGGAGCGGAGTTCGTCGTCTTCTGGGGCTGAGCCCAAGTCCGAGCCCTGGGTCGGGCGGAGCGGAGTTCGCCGTCTTCCGAGACTTAGCCCGAGTCCGAGCCCTGGGTCGGGCGGAGCGGAGTTCGTCGTCTTCCGGGACTTAGCCCGAGTCCGAGCCCTGGGTCGGGCGGAGCGGAGTTCGTCGTCTTCCGGGACTTAGCCCGTGTCCGAGCCCTGGGTCGGGCGAAGCGGAGCTTCCTATGGTGCCTTCGACCGGGCCTAACTGCCTGTCAGCCTCACTCTGTCGAGTGGCACCGCAGTCGGAGCGGTGCAGGCGGCGCTGTCTTTCGATCAGGCTGGTCAGTGGAGCGGCGAAGTGACGGCGGTCACTTCGGCTCTGGGGGCGCGCGTTAGGATAAAGGTGTCAGGCCACCTTTGCATTAAATGCTCCTGCGACTTGGTCGGTCGGTGCGGCGATTTGGTCAGGGTTGCTTCTTAGCGAAGACAGGGCCTCGGGCGAGCCGGGAACACATTCGCCGCTGGAGGGGGGCCTCGGGCGAGACGAAGATCCTCCGGGGTTGGCTGCCCTTGTCCGAGGCTAGGCTCGGGCGAGGCGTGATCGAGTCCCTCGTATGGACCGTTCCCTGACTTAATCACACCCATCAGGCCTTTGCAGCTTTATGCTGATGGGGGTTACCAGCTGAGAATTAGGAGCCTTGAGGGTACCCCTAATTATGGTCCCTGACAGTTGTGAACCATCTTCTAATCGCTCACTTCATTGCATGTGTTGTACCAAGACATATTTGCATGGAGTAAACAATAACATCAGTTAGCCAAATCAAAAAATATATTATACAAAGAGCGGAGACAATCAATAAAAAATCTTGAATTTTTTTTTGATGGATAGTTTACGTGGGTATTGTTGTAAGCCGTCGCAACGCACGGGCAACCGACTAGTATATATAAAGAACTACTACTAGTAGATGTCAATCAGCAAGATGTTTTGAAGACAATTTAGTCACACAAATGGAGCTGACGAACTGGTTAGGAATTCTCACAAGACTTTTGTCAGATACGAGACTTTTATCTCTAGCGAGTGAAACAATTGCTGGAATATTGTCGGGGACCATAATTAGGGGTACCCCCAAGACTCCTAATCTCAGCTGGTAACCCCCATCAGCACAAAGCTGCAAAGGCCTGATGGGTGCGATTAAGGTCAAGGCTCAGTCCACTCAAGGGACATGATCTCGCCTCGCCCGAGCCCAGCCTCGGGCAAGGGCAGCCAACCCCGGAGGATTCACGTCTTGCCCGAAGGCCCCCTCAAGCAACGGACACACCTTCGGCTCGCCCGAGGCCCAGTCTTCGCCGAGAAGCAACCTTGGCCAGATCGCCACGCCGACCGACCGTATCGCAGGAGCATTTAATGCAAGGATCGCCTGACACCTTATCCTGACGAGCGCTCTTCAGTCGACAGAGCCGAAGTGACCGCAGTCACTTTGCCGCTCCACTAACCGACCTGACAAGAAGATAGCGCCGCCTGTGTCGCTCCTACTGCTGTGCCACTCGACAGAGTGAGGCTGACAGCAGCCAAGTCCGGCCTCAGGCGCCATAGGAAACTCCGCCTCGCCCGACCCCAGGGCTCGGCCCCTGTCTCGGCCTCGGACGATGAACTCTGCCTCGCCCGACCCCAGGGCTCAGGCTCAGCCTCGGCTCCGGAAGACGACGAACTCCGCCTCGCCCGACCCCAGGGCTCGGACTCAGCCTCGGCTCCGGAAGACGACGAACTCCGCCTCGCCCGACCCCAGGGCTCGGACTCAGCCTCGGCCCCAGAAGACGACGAACTCCGCCTCGCCCGACCCAGGGCTCGGACTCAGCCTTGGCCTCGGACGACGGTCTCCGCCTCGCCCGACCCAGGGCTCGGACTCGACCTCGACCTCGGAAGACAGACTCGACCTCGACCTCGGAGGAGCCTCCGCCTCGCCCGACCCAGGGCTCGGACCGACCACGTCACAGGGGGGCCATCATTACCCTACCCCTAGCTAGCTCAGGCTACGGGGAACAAGATCGGCGTCCCGTCTGGCTCACCCCGGTAAACAAATAATGATGGTGCCCCGCGTGCTCCATGACGACGGCGGCTCTCAGCCCCTTACGAAAGCAAGGAGACGTCAGCAAGGACTCGACAGCCCCGACAGCTGTCCTTCCGCAAGGCTCCAGCGCTCCTCCGACGGCCACGACATCACATGAACAGGGTGCCAAAACCTCTCCGGCTGCCACGACGACATGTACTTAGGGCTCTAGCTCCTCTCTGCTAGACACGTTAGCACACTGCTACATCTCCCATTGTACACCTGGGCCCTCTCCTTACGACTATAAAAGGAAGGTTCAGGGCTCTCGTACGAGAAGGTTGGCCGCGCGGGAGAACGGCCCGACGCGTAAAGTCTCTCGCTTTCTCCCACGCGGACGCTTGTAACCCCCTACTGCAAGCACACCCGACCTAGGCGCAGGACAACACGAAGGTCGTGGGTTTCCCCTTTCGCCTGTCTCCTTTTCCCCCTTCGTGCTTCGTCTCACGCCGACCCATCTGGGCTGGGACACGCGGCGACAATTTACTCGTCGGTCCAGGGACCCCCGGGATCGAAACGCCGACAGTTGGCGCGCAAGGTAGGGGCCTGCTGCGTGTTGACGAATAGCTTCCCGTCAAAGCTCCAGATGGGTAGTCTCCAGCAACCTCTCCAACCCGGGACGATTCTCCGTTTCGAAAGTCTTGAGTTCATGTCCCTCGACGGCAGCTACGACATGATACTCCTTCCTCCGCCGCGCGACAGCGACAATGGCGGCCATCAGCCCGCCCGCCGGCGGCGGAATCAACGACGTCTTCCCCACGTGGCGGAAGAACAACATTTGGGTTTGTCCCGTCACCCCCCCCCCCGCCGACGGAGGAGGAGGCGGGGCAACCATGGCCAAGCAGGAGGCGGCACCTCGTCGGCTGTCGAGCGAGTCGACGGCGCCAGCGCCCCAACGGGGGACACGTCGGGCGTCGACCTCGCGTTTGAGACGAAGACGGGCGCCGTTTCCCCGCAACACGCCAACTCCAAGCAGACGGACGACGCCAGCACGCCCGCAGGGGACTTGCTGGGCGTCACCCTCGTACCTGAGACGACGGTACAGTCCACCCCTGACGCGACTTCGTCACCGCCCGTCGACCAAGAGGTACCGACCGATTCCCATCTCGTGCCTTTTAGATCCAGCTGCGACCCACCGAGCGACCCCGCTTTGGTGGACGCTTTTATAAAGGCATGTTCAAACCCTCCGGGGTATCATATGCGGTCACCTTGGGACCGGCTGACGGCCGTCTCGACCTACAGACCCTCGGGTTCCGAAGAAGATGACGAGCCCGACTTTTGTTGGGATTTCTCCGGGCTCGGTAACCCCAGTGCCATGCGGGACTTCATGACCGCATGCGACTACTGCCTCTCCGATTGTTCCGATGGTAGCCGCATCTTCAGCGACGAGGACTGCGGCCCAAGTTGTGAATGCTTCCACGTCGATCTAGGGGGTCCCGGCGAAGGCAACCATCTTGGTATACCAGAAAACGGTGATCCCCCTAGGCCTGCGCCTCACGTTGACATCCTTCGGGAGCTAGCTGTGGTCCTAGTCCCTACGGGGGGTTAGGACGCGCAGCTCGAGGAAATCCGCGAGATGCAGGCCAGGCTCGACGAGGGAGCAGGAACACTTGAGCCGTTCTGGCGGAACATCGGGCAGGAATGGGCAGACCAAGCTCCGGCCGGAGAAGCGCGTCATCTGCCCCAGGGCATCCAGCACCGCATTGCCGACGACGTCAGGGCACGGCCGCCACCGGTTTCCAGTGGGGTCGGCCAGAACCTGGCTGCAGCAGCAATACTACTCCGCTCGATGCCGGAACCATCGACCACCGAAGGGCGGCGTATCCAGGGAGAGCTCAAGAATCTCCTGGAGGATGCCGCGGTCCGACGGGCCGAAAGCTCTGCCTCCCGAAGGCAGGGGTACCCCTCGGAGCATCGTGTCGTGACTTCCCGATTCATGCGGGAAGCCTCGGTCCACACCGAGCGCACGCGTAACACAGCGCCTGCGGCCCCGGGTCGCCTCGGCAATGAGCATCACCACCGCAGTCGTCGAGCCCACCTCGACGAGAGGGTGCACCGAGGCTACCACCCTAGGCGTGGGGGACGCTACGACAGCGGGGAGGATCAGAGTCCCTCGCCCGAACCACCCGGTCCGCAGGCCTTCAGCCGGGCCATACGACGGGCGCCGTTCCCGACCTAGTTCCGAACCCCGACTACTATCACAAAGTACTCGGGGGAGACGAGGCCGGAACTGTGGCTCACGGACTACCGACTGGCCTGCCAGCTGGGTGGAACGGACGATGACAATCTCATCATCCGCAACCTCCCCCTATTCCTCTCCGACACCGCTCGAGCCTGGCTGGAGTACCTGCCTCCGGGGCAGATCTCCAACTGGGACGACCTGGTCCAAGCCTTCGCCGGCAACTTCCAGGGCACGTACGTACGCCCTGGGAACTCTTGGGATCTTCGAAGCTGCCGCCAGCAGCTGGGAGAGTCTCTTCGGGACTACATCCGGCGATTCTCGAAGCAGCGCACCGAGCTGCCAAACGTCACCGACTCGGACGTCATCGGCGCGTTCCTCGCCGGCACCACCTGCCGCGACCTGGTGAGCAAGCTGGATCGCAAGACCCCCACTAGGGCAAGCGAGCTGATGGACATCGCCACCAAGTTCGCCTCTGGCCAGGAGGCGGTAGAGGACATTTTCCGGAAGGACAAGCAGCCCCAGGGCCGCCAGCCGGAAGATGTCCCCGAGGCGTCCACTCAGCGCGGCACCAAGAAGAAGGGCAAGAAGAAGTCGCAAGCAAAACGCGACGCCGCCGACGCGGACCTTGTCGCCGCCGCTAAGTACAAGAACCCTCGGAAACCTCCCGGAGGTGCCAATCTCTTCGACAAGATGCTCAAAGAGTCGTGCCCCTATCATCAGGGGCCCGTCAAGCACACCCTTGAGGAGTGCGTCATGCTTCGGCGCCACTTTCACAAGGTCGGGCCACCTGCGGAAGGTGGCAGGGCCCACAACAACGACAAGAAGGAGGATCACAAGGCAGAGGAGTTCCCCGAGGTCCACGATTGCTTCATGATCTACGGTGGGCCAGTGGCGAACGCCTCGGCTCGGCACCGCAAGCAAGAGCGTCGGGAGGTCTGCTCGGTAAAGGTGGTGGCGCCAGTCTACCTAGACTAGTCCGACAAGCCCATCACCTTCGACCAGGGCGACCACCCCGACCACGTGCCGAGCCCGGGGAAATATCCGCTCGTTGTCGACCCCGTCATCGGCAACATCAGGCTGACCAAGGTCCTCATGGACGGAGGCAGCAGCCTCAACATCATCTACGCTGAGACCCTCGGGCTCCTGTGGATCGATCTGTCCTCGGTCAGGGCAAGGCGCGACGCCTTTTCACGGGATCATCCCTGGAAAACGCGTCTAACCCCTCGGACAACTCGATCTGCCCGTCTGCTTCGGGACTCCCTCCAACTTCCAAAGGGAAATCCTCATGTTCGAGGTGGTCGGGTTCCGAGGAACCTACCACGCAGTGCTGGGGAGGCCATGCTACGCCAAGTTCATGGCCGTCCCCAACTACACCTACCTCAAGCTCAAGATGCTGGGCCCCAACGGGGTCATCACCGTCGGCCCCACATACTGACATGCGTACGAATGCGACGTGGAGTGCGTGGAGTACGCCGAGGCCCTCATCGCCGACCGGGAGAGCCTCTCCAAGGAGGCGCCAGACGTGAAGCGCCACGCCGGCAACTTCGAGCCAGCAGAGACGGTTAAGTCTGTCCCTCTCGACCCCAGCAACGACACCTCCAAGCAGATCCGGATCGGCTCCGAGCTCGACCCCAATAGGAAGCAGTGCTCGTCGACTTTCTCCGCGCAAACGTCGAAGTCTTTGCGTGGAGTCCCTCGGACATGCCTGGCATACCGAGGGATGTCGCCGAGCACTCGCTGGATATCCGAGCTGGAGCCCGACCCGTGAAGCAGCCTCTGCGCCGATTCGACGAAGAAAAGCGCAGAGCCATAGGCGAGGAGATCCATAAGCTGATGGCCGCAGGGTTCATCAAAGAGGTATTCCATCCCGAATGGCTTGCCAACCCTGTGCTTGTGAGAAAGAAAGGAGAGAAATGGCGGATGTGTGTAGACTACACTGGTCTAAACAAAGCATGTCCGAAGGTTCCCTACCCTCTGCCTCGCATCGATCAAATCGTGGATTCCACCGCTGGGTGCGAAACTCTGTCTTTCCCTCGATGCCTACTCAGGGTATCACCAAATCAGGATGAAAGAGTCCAACCAGCTCGCGACTTCTTTCATCACACCTTTTGGCATGTACTGCTACGTTACTATGCCGTTTGGTTTGAGGAATGCGGGTGCGACATACCAAAGGTGCATGAACCACGTGTTCGGCGAACACATTGGTCGAACGGTCGAGGCTTACGTTGATGACATCGTAGTCAAGACGAAGAAAGCCTCCGACCTCCTTTCCGACCTTGAAACGACATTCCAGTGTCTCAAGGTGAAAGGCGTGAAACTCAATCCCGAGAAGTGCGTCTTTGGAGTCCCCCGAGGCATGCTCTTGGTGTTCATCTTCTCCGAGCGGGGCATCGAGGCCAACCCGGAGAAAATTGCGGCCATCACCAACATGGGGCCCATCAAGGACTTGAAAGGCGTACAGAGGGTCATGGGATGCCTTGCGGCTCTGAGCCGCTCCATCTCGTGCCTCGGCGAAAGAGGCCTACCTCTATACCGCCTCTTAAGGAAGACCGAGTGCTTCCCTTGGACCCCTGAGGCCAAGGAAGCCCTCGGGAACCTAAAGGCACTCCTCACGAACGCGCCCATCTTGGTGCCCCCCGCTGCCGGAGAAGCCCTCTTGATCTACGTCGCCGCTACCACTCAGGTGGTCAGCGCCGTGATCGTGGTTGAGAGACGAGAAGAAGGGCATGCATTGCCTGTCCAGAGGCCGGTCTACTTCATCAGTGAGGTACTGTCCGAGACCAAGATCTGCTACCCACAAATTCAGAAGCTGCTGTACGCGGTGATTCTGACATGGCGAAAGTTGCGACACTACTTCGAGTCTCATCCGGTGACTGTGGTGTCATCCTTCCCCCTGGGGGAGATCATCCAGTGCTGAGAGGCCTCGGGTAGGATTGCAAAGTGGGCGGTGGAAATCATGGGCGAGACAATCTCGTTCGCCCCTCGGAAGGCCATCAAGTCCCAAGTCTTGGCGGACTTTGTGGCTGAATGGGTCGACACCCAGCTTCCAGCAGCTCCGATCCAACCGGAACTCTGGACCATGTTTTTCGACGGGTCGCTGATGAAAACAGGGGTAGGCGTGGGCCTGCTCTTCATCTCGCCCCTCGGGAAGCACCTCCGCTACGTGCTGCGCCTCCATTTTCCGGCGTCCAACAACGTGGTTGAGTACGAAGCTCTAGTTAACGGGCTACGCATCGCCATCGAGCTAGGGGTCTGACGCCTCGACGCTTGCGGTGACTCGCAGCTTATCATCGACCAAGTCATGAAGAACTCCCACTGCCGCGACCCGAAGATGGAAGCCTACTGCGACGAGGTTCGGCGCGTGGAAGACAAGTTCTACGGGCTCGAGCTCAACCACGTCGCCCGACGATACAACGAGACTGCGGACGAGCTAGCTAAGATAGCCTCGGGGCGAACAACGGTTCCCCCGGACGTCTTCTCCCGAGACCTACATCAACCCTCAGTCAAGACCAACGACACGCCCGAGCCCAAGAAGGCCTCGGCCCAGCCCGAGGCACCCTCGGCTCAACCCAAGGCGCCCTCGGCTCAGCCCGAGGCACCCTCGGCCCCCAAAGGTGAGGCACTGCGCGTCGAGGAAGAGCGGAATGGGGTCCCGCCTAATCGAGACTGGCAGACCCCGTACCTGCAATATCTCCACCGAGGAGAGCTGCCCCTCGACCGAGCCGAAGCTCGGCGATTGGCGCGGCGCGCTAAGTCATTCGTCTTGCTGGGGGACGGGAAGGAGCTCTACCATCACAGCCCCTCCGGCATCCTCCAGCGATGCATATCCATCACCGAAGGTCAGGAGCTCTTACAAGAAATACACTCGAGGGCTTGCGGTCATCACGCAGCGCCTCGAGCCCTTGTTGGAAACGCTTTTCGACAAGGTTTCTACTGGCCGACCGCGGTGGCCGACGCCACTAGAATTGTCCGCACCTGCCGAGGGTGTCAATTCTACGCAAGGCAGACCCACCTGCCCGCTCAGGCTCTGCAAACAATACCCATCACCTGGCCGTTTGTTGTGTGGGGTCTGGACCTCGTCCATCGCTTTGGGGTCCCAAACTCCAACATCACCGACAACGGCACCCAGTTCACCGGTAGAAAGTTCCTGGACTTCTGCGAGGATCACCACATCCGGGTGGACTGGGCCACCATGGCTCACCCCATGACGAATGGGCAGGTAGAGCGTGCTAATGACATAATTCTGCAAGGACTCAAGCCGAGGATCTACAACGACCTCCACAAGTTTGGCAGGCGATGGATGAAGGAACTCCCCTCGGTGGTATAGAGTCTGAGGACAACGCCGAGCCGAGCCACGGGCTTCACACCGTTCTTTCTAGTCTATGGGGCCGAGGCCATCTTGCCCACAGACTTAGAATACGGTTCCCCGAGGACGAGGACGTACGACGACCGAAGCAATCGAACCAACCGAGAAGACTCACTGGACCAGCTGGAAGAGGCTCAGGACATGGCCTTACTACACTCGGTGCGGTATCAGCAGTCCCTGTGACGCTACCACGCCCGAGGGGTTCGGTCCCGAGACCTCCAGGTGGGCGACTTGGTGCTTCAGCTGCGACAAGACGCCCGAGGGCAGCACAAGCTCACGCCTCCCTGGGAAGGACCCACTAGTAGAAAAGAGCTCATAGCCTGCGGCACCCATAAATTATCACTGGCGGTTTCAGTTATCACGTGCCAGTAAAAAAAACAAGGTGGACCCGACTTAGGAACCGCCAGTGGAAACCTATTTTCACTGGCGGTTATCTTAACACAACCGCCAGTGGAAATAGGGTATTTACACTGGCGGTTGGTGTAACAGAACCGCCAGTAGAAAGAAATTTACACTGGCGGTTGGTGTAACAGAACCGCCAGTGTAAATACCCTATTTCCACTGGCGGTTGTGTTAAGATAACCGCCAGTGAAAATAGGTTTCCACTGGCGGTTTTTCAAGCCAACCGCCAGTGAACTGTCTGTTATAAATACCCCTCTTCTTCCCCGCGACAGTGAACTGTATGCTCGCAGCCAGCTTCCATTGGAGGCGATTTTGGAGGTCCAGATTTCACAAAAATATAAGGGGGGAGGTTTTGGTCTTCATTTCTTGGAAGAAGGTGGATAAGAAAGGTTGGTTTATGTTTCTTTGTCAATTTTTGTTCATTCTTGCTCAATTTTAGCCACATTTTGGATCTAGGGTTTTACATGTGAGAGAGAAGAGTATAGCTAGGTAATTTTCTCTATTTCCTCAAATGAGGTTGCATAAGATGATTAGTTTTTGTTTATTCCCTCTCCTTTTTCATGTTTAGTTCTCAAATAAGTTTATCCATAACACATATTTAGTTGCTTAATGATTGGTGAATGTGTTGTATGAAAGGTTGGTTTAATTATGTTTCAATTGTCAGTTATTGTTTATTTTTGCTCAATTTTAACTACATTTTGAAACTAGGCTTTCACCATGTGTTAAAGATAGGTTTGGGTATTAATTTTTTTTGTTTATTAGTTGCTAGGAAAGTTTGGCTTATGTTTCTTTTGCCAAATTTTGTTCATTTTTCCTCCATTTTAGCCACATTTTGGATATAGGGTTTCACCATGTGTTAGAGATAAAGTAGTCTAACTACTTTTATTGGAAGAGATAAAGTAGTCTAACTACATTTTGTTAGCGACAAACCGAAGCATGTAATTTTACACGACTTTCTAGAGAGGAGAGGGAGAGTGAGAGAGAGCTATTGTTGCCAATGCGCTCGGAGCAGGTGCAGCACTTACCGTCCGTGCGGATGTAGCACTTTGCACATCCAGAATGCCCGTTCTTGCACTGATTTTACACAGAGCAGAGCATCATGCTGGAGTCTACCGATCAATATGTACTGTATATATACATGCATGGTAATCTGACTTGCCATGAAAACTTCGGACTGGAAGGGTAGGCAGCAGATGTCGCACTCCAACGCGTCCTTCTCCATGGATAGTGTCACAGTCGCCTCTTCCTCATCCTCCAACCCCGACTCTTCCTCATCCTCCATGTGCAGCATGTAATTTTACACGACTTTCTAGAGAGGAGAGGGAGAGGGAGAGAGAGCTATTGTTGCCAATGCGCTCGGAGCAGGTGCAGCACTTACCGTCCGTGCGGATGCAGCACTTTGCACATCCAGAATGCCCGTTCTTGCACTGATTTTACACAGAGCAGAGCATCATGCTGGAGTCTACCGATCAATATGTACTGTATATATACATGCATGGTAATCTGACTTGCCATGAAAACTTCGGACTGGAAGGGTAGGCAGCAGATGTCGCACTCCAACGCGTCCTTCTCCATGGATAGTGTCACAGTCGCCTCTTCCTCATCCTCCAACCCCGACTCTTCCTCATCCTCCATGTGCAGCATGTAATTTTACACGACTTTCTAGAGAGGAGAGGGAGAGGGAGAGAGAGCTATTGTTGCCAATGCGCTCGGAGCAGGTGCAGCACTTACCGTCCGTGCGGATGCAGCACTTTGCACATCCAGAATGCCCGTTCTTGCACTGATTTTACACAGAGCAGAGCATCATGCTGGAGTCTACCGATCAATATGTACTATATATATACATGCATGGTAATCTGACTTGCCATGAAAACTTCGGACTGGAAGGGTAGGCAGCAGATGTCGCACTCCAACGCGTCCTTCTCCATGGATAGTGTCACAGTCGCCTCTTCCTCATCCTCCAACCCCGCCTCTTCCTCATCCTCCATAGAGAGAGAGATAGAGGAGAGAGAGAGATAGAGGAGAGAGAGAGGAGAGAGAGAGAGGATAGAGAGAGAGGAGAGAGAGAGAGGGTTTCACATTTTAGCCACATTTTTGGATATAGGGTTTCACCATGTGTTTTATGTTAGTTTTTTACAGGTGGTGATGGAGAGGACATCCTGGATGTATAACTTATCAAGGCTAGATCCATCATACATATCCAAGGTCCATAGGTTTATTGATGTCGCTACGAACCATGCTTGGAGAACAAAGACAAAACACATATATTGTCCATGCATGGACTGCAAAAATGCTGCTGTATTTAATGACACAGAACAAATCATATCTCATCTGGTATGCCGAGGGTTTATGAAGGATTACACAATTTGGACAAAGCATGGAGAGGGTAGCTCTTCGCCTTATACGACTGGAAACCCTGAGAACATCGACGACAGATTTCAGTTCGTTCACGAGACACACCAACCTCTTCCACAGAGCGAACATGTAGTGCAAAATGTTACTGATCATGGTTACGCTGGAGGAAATGAACATGATAGACCTCATGTTCTGCCAAGTGTTATGGATGAGGAAGATGCAGAGTTGCTAGAGGCAATGTTGCGTCATCATACAGATCAATCGATGTTCTTAATGAAAGGTATGGAGTCCCTGAAGAAGGCAGCAGAAGAGCCTTTGTACGACGAGTCTAAGGGTTGTGCCAAAGAGTTCACGACGCTCCGGTCTGTGCTAAAGCTGTTGATGTTAAAAGCTAAATATGGTGTGTCTGATGCTGGCTTCGATGCGTTCTTGAGTATTATCGCAGACATGCTTCCAAAGGAGAACAATGTGCCTGCTAACACGTACTATGCAAAGAAACTAATCAGTCCGCTCACTATGGGTGTGGAGAAGATCCACGCGTGTAGAAATCACTGTATCCTTTATCGAGGTGATGATTATAAAGACTTGGAGAGCTGCCCAAAGTGCGGTGCAAGTAGGTACAAGACGAATAAAGACTATCGAGAGGACGAAGAGTGTGTTGCATCCGTGTCTAAAGGGAAGAAGCGAAAGAAAGCCCAAAAAAAGACTTCAAAATCCACGAGCAAAGAAAAAGAAGAAGTAGACTATTATGCGCTCAAAAAGATTCCTGCTTTGGTGATGTGGTACCTCCCCGTCGTCGATCGATTGAGGTGTTTGTTCGCTAATCCTGAGGATGCCAGACTTATGAGCTGGCATGCTTCTGATGAGCACAAAAACGATGGGAAGCTTCGACATCCAGCCGATGGGAAGCAGTGGCAAGATTTCAATGACAACCACCGAGACTTTGCCGATGAACCGAGAAATGTTAGGTTCGCACTGAGTACTGATGGAATGAACCCATTTGCTGAGAGGAGCAGCAAGCATAGCACATGGCCGGTGATCCTCACCATATACAACCTTCCTCCATGGTTGATGCAGAAACGGAAGTACATTTTGCTAACCATCCTTATTTCTGGACCTACACAACCTGGAGTTGACATGGATGTATTTTTGGAGCCCTTAATGGAGGATATGAAAATATTGTGGGAAACGGGTGTTCAAATGTTGGATGAGTATCGTAAAGGTTCATTCACGCTGAGAGCAATTCTTTTTGTTACGATCAACGATTACCCTGCTCTCTTCACATTATCAGGCCAGTTTAAGGGAAAGGTTGGTTGCACAGTATGCATTGATGGAACTGCTTACGTATCCCTTGTTGCATCTAGGAAGATAGTTTACATGAGGCACAGACGCTTTTTATTGGAAGGACACAGGTACCGCATGCGAAAGATGGATAAGTACTTCGACAATAATGGTGAACTACATTCTACTGCTCCATCGGGTAACAATAGAGGTCATAGAGTTTTTGAAATAGTCAGGAATATCAAGTTTGTTTTCGGGAAGAAGACAAAAGACGGAAAAACAAGGAAGGATGTCAAACCAGCTTCGGGGGCTATATTCAAGAAGAAGTCTATTTTCTTCGAGTAC
The DNA here is from genome assembly GCA_029449295.1 of Zea luxurians. Taxonomy (NCBI): domain Eukaryota; kingdom Viridiplantae; phylum Streptophyta; class Magnoliopsida; order Poales; family Poaceae; genus Zea; species Zea luxurians. The sequence continues at coordinate 1,609,691 of JAOPSE010000040.1, read as the reverse complement.
TTGCCTTACTGGAAAGAGTTAGATGTGCGGCATGCGATCGATGGTATGCACGTTCAGAAGAACGTGTTTGAAAGCATAATGGGCACCTTGCTAGACATAAAAGGCAAAACAAAAGAAGGGCTCAATTCACGCATGGACTTGGTAGATTTAGGCATAAAAAAGGAACTACATCCCGTTCTTCAAGAAAATGGGAAGTACCATCTCCCAGCAGCAAGCTACAATCTCAATGTAGATGAGAAACATGCGATGTGTGTTTGGCTCAAGAATTTGAAAGTCCCATCCGGATTCTGCTCTAGCATACGGAGTATTGTGTCAATGAAAGACCTGACAATCACCAACTACAACTCACATGATTGCCATGTCATGCTGACTACATTCCTACCTATTGCCATCAGGGCTATAAATCCTTTGTTTTTAAAGATGGCAATCACACGGTTGTGCTACTTTTTCAACAGGATTTCACAAAAGGTAATTGGCCATGATGAGTTGGCATCTCTTTAGGAATTCGCAGTGGAGACAATATCACAGTTTGAGATGTGTTTCCCTCCATCGTTCTTTGATATTATGGTGCACCTTGTGGTGCACTTGGTGCCACAAATAGAGGCATTGGGTCCTATGTACTTGCATGAAATGTGGACGTATGAGCGTTTCATGTCAATACTGAATGGCTATGTATCAACCCGTGCTCGTCCCGAGGCATCCATGATAGAGGGGTACTGTACCGAAGAGGCCATTGAGTCCGGAGGTCCATTCTGCAATAGTATCCTAAAAGACCAGGTTGCAATAGGTCTGCCTCCGTCACGACACGAGGGTAGACTGTATGGAAGCGGGAGGATGGGACGGAAATCTTTCATCCCACCGGATTACGATATAGTACTTGAGGCACATCAGAGCATCCTACATCAACTAACAATAATGGAGCCATTTATCCAACAACACATCAATGAGCTTCGCGAGCAAAATCCTGGGCATACGGATGATTGGGTAATGAAGCAACATAAGCAGCGGTTCAACACATGGCTAATGGTGAAGGACATTCCACGTGGAGAAACAATAGAAGAACAAACCATCAAGGGCTTGGCATCTGGACCATCACACCAGGTCACAACATGGCAAACCTATGACATTAGTGGATTCACATTTTGTACCAAGTCCAAGGACAAAAAGAGCATGTCACAAAACAGTGGTGTTCGATGCGAAGCCATAGATGATGAAACTGGTGAGATTATTACATATTTTGGCTTTATTGAGGACATATGGGAACTAGACTATGGTACATTTCAGATCTCGGTTTTCCGATGTCAATGGGTTGAAGACAAACATGTCACGGTAGACAACTATGGGGTCAGAGTTCTTGATCTAAGTAAGGTAGGTTACAAAGATGACCCATGGATCCTTGCTAATCGTGTTGCACAGGTCTTCTATGCTGAACAGATCATTTCTAACAATGAGAAGAAAAGCACCGACAAACCGAAGCATGTAGTTTTTCCTGGAAAACAACAAGCTATAGGAGTTGATGGTGTATCTGATTTAGAGAATTTTAACCAGTTCAACGACATGTCTCTTTTCATAGACCATCCAACCAAGATAAGGAACGTTGAGCGAAGCATCCCACGCAATTCGTTGCCCTGGGTACGCCACGATGGACAAGGCAGAACAATAGCTTCCTAGATTATATACTTGTCATGTAATTGATTATTGTTAGGACTTGCCATGTAATTGATTATTGTTAGCGACAAACCGAAGCATGTAATTGTCTTCATTCAATTTTCGTGGCTACCATTTACAATTTTACATGACTTTCTATTGACTTTATAGAGAGAGAGGAGAGGGGGAGAGAGAGGAGAGAGAGGAGAGGGAGAGGAGAGAGAGGATGGAGAGAGAGGAGAGAGAGAGGATGGAGAGAGAGGAGAGAGAGAGGATGGAGAGAGAGGAGAGAGAGAGGGGATGGAGAGGGAGAGGGGAGAGAGAGTGGAGAGGAGAGAGAGGATGGAGAGGGAGAGGGGAGAGAGAGTGGAGAGGAGAGAGAGGATGGAGAGGGAGAGGGGAGAGAGAGGAGAGAGAGGAGAGGGAGAGGAGAGAGAGGATGGAGAGAGAGGATGGAGAGAGAGGAGAGAGAGGAGAGAGAGAGGAGAGAGAGAGGGGATGGAGAGAGAGGATGGAGAGGGAGAGGGGAGAGAGAGGAGAGAGAGGAGAGGGAGAGGAGAGAGAGGATGGAGAGAGAGGAGAGAGAGGAGAGAGAGAGGAGAGAGAGAGGGGATGGAGAGAGAGGATGGAGAGGGAGAGGGGAGAGAGAGTGGAGAGGAGAGAGAGGATGGAGAGGGAGAGGGGAGAGAGAGTGGAGAGGAGAGAGAGGATGGAGAGGGAGAGGGGAGAGAGAGTGGAGAGGTAGAGGGAGAGAGAGGATGGAGAGAGAGGAGAGAGAGAGGGGATGGAGAGAGGTAAAAGTATACTAAACAATATATAAAAGTATACTTAATATAATATATAAAAAGTGAAGTAAAACAATATATAAAAAACTATGTTAATAATAATAAAATACTATTTCTACTGGCGGTTCTCACAGAGAACCGCCAGTAGAAATGGCTTCCACAGACTGTAGAAGCCATTTCTACTGGCGGTTGACAACGAGAACCGCCAGTAGAAATATTTTCTACTGGCGGTTCTCATAGAGAACCGCCAGTAGAAATGGCTTCTACAGTCTGTGGAAGCCATTTCTACTGGCGGTTCTCGTTGTCAACCGCCAGTAGAAATGGCGCCTATATAAAGGGTGGCGCGCGGGAGCCGAAAAATTTACAAGTCCCTGGCGCCAGTTCACTTCAAGACGACGCCGTCAGGCTGCTGGATTTCGACCCCGAGGTTTTCGCCGGCGATCGTCCCCACGCCCGTCCCACGCCGCCATTCCCGCCCCCGCACCGCCGTCTCCAGGTTTCTTTCTCTTCCCCTAATCTGCCGTACTGCTGCCGTCTACCGCGCCGGCAGCCGCCGCCGCCGCGTTTAGTATACCCTAGGGCACGCGCCGCCGTCGAGAGGGAGGAAGAGAGAGGAAGGAGAGGGAGAGGGAAGAGAGAGGAGGGAGAGGGAGAGGGAAGAGAGAGGAGGGCGCACGCGCCGCCGCCGCCGAGAGGGAGGAAGAGAGAGGAAGGAGAGGGAGAGGGAAGAGAGAGGAGGGAGAGGGAGAGGGAGAGAGATAGAGGGAGGGAGAGGAGGGTGAGAGAGAGAGAGAGAGGAGGGAGAGGAGAGAGATAGAGAGAGGGAGAGAGATAGAGGGAGGGAGAGGAGGGTGAGAGAGAGAGAGGAGGGAGAGTGATAGTCGCCTAGAGGGGGGGGGGGTGAATAGGGCGAAACTGAAATTTACAAATATAAACACAACTACAAGCCGGGTTAGCGTTAGAAATATAAACGAGTCCGCGAGAGAGGGCGCAAAACAAATCGCAAGCAAGTAAAAGTGTGACACGCGGATTTGTTTTACCGAGGTTCGGTTTTCGCAAACCTACTCCCCGTTGAGGAGGCCACAAAGGCCGGGTCTCTTTCAACCCTTCCCTCTCTCAAACGATCCCACGGATCGAGTGAGCTTTCTCTTCTTCTCAATCAACCGGGAACAAAACTTCCCCGCAAGGGCCACCACACAATTGGTGCCTCTTGCCTTGGTTACAATTGAGTGATGATCACAAGAACGAGTGAGAAAGAAAGAAAGCGATCCAAGCGCAAGAGCTCAAAAGAACACGGCAAATCTCTCTCGCTAGTTACTAAAGGCTTGAGTGGAATTGGAGAGGATTTGATCTCTTTTGTTGTGTCTAGAATTGAATGCCTAGCTCTTGTAAGTGGTTGGAAGTTGGAAAACTTGGATGGCAATGAATGTGGGGTGGTTGGGGTATTTATAGCCCCAACCACCAAAAGTGACTGTTGCTGGAAGCTGTCTGTTCGATGGCGCACCGGACAGTCCGGTGCACACCGGACAGTCCGGTGCCCCTGCCACGTCACCATTGTCGTTGGATTCTGACCGTTGGAGCTTCTGACTTCTGGGCCCTCCTGGGTGTCCGGTGCACACCGGACATGTACTGTTTGATGTCCGGTGCACCGGTATGGGCGATCCTGCCGTCTGCGCGCGCTGCGCGCGCATTAAATGCACCGCAGGGAGCCGTTGGCGCCGCAGGGAGCCGTTGCTCCGCTGGCACACCGGACAGTCCGGTGCACACCGGACAGTCCGGTGAATTTTAGCGGAGCGGCTGCCGTGCGAACCCGAGGCTGGCGAGTTCCGGAGACCGCGCTTCCTTGGAGCACCGGACATGTCCGGTGCACACCGGACAGTCCGGTGAATTATAGCGCGCCGGCTTCCGAGAATTCCCGAGAGCGAAGAGTTGGAGTTGAATTCCTCTGGCCGCACCGGACACTGTCCGGTGCACACCGGACAGTCCGGTGCCTCTAGCCAGAGGTGCCCTCGACTGCCTCGTTGCTCCTTTGTTGAATCCAACACTTGGTCTCTTTATTGGATAAATGTGAACCTTTTGCACCTGTTTAACTTATGCACTAGAGTAAACTAGTTAGTCCAATATTTGTGTTGGACAATTTCAATCACCAAAATTATTTAGGAACTAGGTGTAAGCCTAATTCCCTTTCAATCTCCCCCTTTTTGGTGATTGATGCCAACACAAACCAAAGCAAATATAGAAGTGCATAATTGAACTAGTTTACATAATGTAAGTGCAAAGGTTGCTTGGAATTGAGCCAATATAAATACTTATATGATGCGCATGGATTGTTTCTTTGTTTTTGACATATTGGACCTCATTTGCACCAAAAGTTTTGTTTTTGCAAACTCTTTTGTAAATTCTTTTTAAAGTCATTTTGCAAGATAGTCAAAGGTAAATGAATAAGATTTTGCAAAGCATTTTCAAGATTTGAAATTTTCTTCCTTGGTTCAAATGCTTTTCCTTTGACTAAACAAAACTCCCCCTCAAATAAGGTCTCCTCTTAGTGTTCAAGAGGGTTTTAAGACATCAATTTTGAAAATACTAGTTGCTCCCCCTTTAGAACACAAAGAGATACCAATTTTGAAATTTACCAATTGAAAATCATCAAATTTAAAAAATTAGGTGGTGGTGCGGTCCTTTTGCTTTGGGCTAATACTTTCTCCCCCTTTGGCATGAATCGCCAAAAACGGAGTCATTAGAGCCCAAAAATTACTTTCTCCCCCTTTGGTCATGAAATGAATGAGTGAAGATTATACCAAAGTTGGAGAGATGATGCGGAGCGACGGCGAAGGATGAGTAGTAGAGTGGAGTGGAAGCCTTTGTCTTCGCCGAAGACTCCAATTCCCTTTCAATATACCTATGACTTGGTTGGAAATACACTTGAAAACACATTAGTCATAGCATATATAAGAGACATGATCAAAGGTATATTTATAAGCTATGTGTGCAAGACTAGCAAAAGAAATTCCTAGAATCAAGAATATTGAGCTCATGCCTAAGTCTGGTAAAAGATTGCTCATCAAGAGGCTTGGTAAAGATATCGGCTAATTGATCTTTAGTGTTAATGTAAGAAATCTCGATATCCCCCTTTTGTTGGTGATCCCGAAGAAAATGATACCGAATGGCTATGTGCTTAGTGCGGCTATGCTCGACGGGATTGTCGGCCATTTTGATTGCACTCTCATTGTCACATAGCAAAGGGACTTTGGTTAATTTGTAACCGTAGTCCCGCAGGGTTTGCCTCATCCAAAGCAATTGCGCGCAACAATGGCCTGCGGCAATATACTCGGCTTCGGCGGTGGAAAGAGCGACCGAATTTTGCTTCTTTGAAGCCCAAGACACCAAGGATCTTCCCAAGAACTGGCAAGTCCCCGATGTGCTCTTCCTATTAATCCTACACCCTGCCCAATCGGCATCCGAATACCCAATCAAATCAAAAGTGGATCCCCGAGGGTACCAAAGCCCAAACTTAGGAGTAAAAGCTAAATATCTCAAGATTCGTTTTACGGCCGTAAGGTGTGATTCCTTAGGGTCGGCTTGGAATCTTGCACACATGCAAACGGAAAGCATAATGTCCGGTCGAGATGCACATAAATAAAGCAATGAACCAATCATCGACCGGTATACCTTTTGATCCACGGACTTACCTCCCATGTCGAGGTCGAGATGCCCATTAGTTCCCATGGGTGTCTTGATGGGCTTGGCATCCTTCATTCCAAACTTGCTTAGAATGTCTTGAGTATACTTTGTTTGGCTAATGAAGGTGCCCTCGTGGAGTTGCTTGACTTGAAATCCTAGAAAATACTTCAACTCCCCCATCATTGACATCTCGAATTTTTGTGTCATGATCCTACTAAATTCTTCACATGTAGATTTGTTAGTAGACCCAAATATGATATCATCAACATAAATTTGGCATACAAACAAATCATTATCAAGAGTCTTAGTGAATAAAGTAGGATCGGCTTTGCCGACTTTGAAGCCATTTGCAATAAGGAAATCTCTAAGGCATTCATACCATGCTCTTGGGGCTTGCTTGAGCCCATAAAGCGCCTTAGAGAGCCTATAAACATGATTAGGATACTCACTGTCTTCAAAGCCGGGAGGTTGCTCAACATAGACCTCCTCCTTGATTGGTCCATTGAGGAAGGCACTCTTCACGTCCATTTGATAAAGCTTGAAGCCATGGTAAGTAGCATAGGCCAATAATATGCGAATTGACTCAAGCCTAGCTACGGGTGCATAGGTTTCACCAAAATCCAAACCTTCGACTTGTGAATATCCCTTGGCCACGAGTCGAGCTTTGTTCCTAGTCACCACACCATGCTCGTCTTGCTTGTTGCGGAAGACCCACTTGGTTCCTACAACATTTTGATTAGGACGTGGAACTAAATGCCATACCTCATTCCTTGTGAAATTGTTGAGCTCCTCTTGCATCGCCATCACCCAATCCGAATCTTGAAGTGCTTCCTCTACCCTGTGTGGCTCAATAGAGGAAACAAACGAGTAATGTTCACAAAAATGTGCAACACGAGATCGAGTAGTTACCCCCTTATGAATGTCGCCGAGGATGGTGTCGACGGGGTGATCTCGTTGTATTGCTTGCTGGACTCTTGGGTGTGGCGGCCTTGGTTGTTCATCCTCCTTGTCTTCATCATTTGAATCTCCCCCTTGATCGTTGCCGTCATTTTGAGGAGGCTCATCTTCTTGATCTTCTTGTTCAATACCTTGAGCCTCATCCTCAATTTGAGTCAGTGGAGATGCTTGCTTGGAGGAGGATGGTTGATCTTGTGCATGTGAAGGCTCTTCGGATTCCTTAGGACACACATCCCCAATGGACATGTTCCTTAGTGCTGTGCATGGAGCCTGTTCTTCACCTATATCATCAAGATCAACTTGCTCTACTTGAGAGCCGTTAGTCTCATCAAACACAACGTCACAAGAAACTTCAACAAGTCCTGAGGACTTGTTAAAGACTCTATATGCCCTTGTGTTTGAGTCATATCCTAGTAAAAAGCCTTCTACAGTTTTAGGAGCAAATTTAGATTTTCTACCTCTTTTAACAAGTATAAAACATTTGCTACCAAAAACTCTAAAATATGAAATATTGGGCTTTTTACCGGTTAGGAGTTCATAAGATGTCTTCTTGAGGATTCGATGAAGATATAACCGGTTGATGGCGTAGCAGGCAGTGTTGACCGCTTCGGCCCAAAACCGATCCGGTGTCTTGTACTCATCAAGCATGGTTCTTGCCATGTCCAATAGAGTTCGATTCTTCCTCTCCACTACACCATTTTGTTATGGAGTGTAGGGAGAAGAGAACTCATGCTTGATGCCCTCCTCCTCAAGAAAGCCTTCAATTTGAGAGTTCTTGAACTCCGTCCCGTTGTCGCTTCTAATTTTCTTGATCCTTAAGCCGAACTCATTTTGAGCCCGTCTCAAGAATCCCTTTAAAGTTTCTTGGGTATGAGATTTGTCCTGCAAAAAGAACACCCAAGTGAAGCGAGAATAATCATCCACAATTACAAGGCAATACTTACTACCGCCGATGCTTATGTAAGCGATCGGGCCAAATAAATCCATGTGTAGGAGCTCCAGCGGCCTGTCGGTAGTCATGATGTTTTTGTGTGGATGATGGACACCAACTTGCTTCCCGGCTTGGCATGCGCTACAAATCCTGTCTTTCTCAAAATGAACATTGGTTAGTCCTAAAATGTGTTCTCCCTTTAGAAGCTTGTGAAGATTCTTCATTCCAACATGGGCTAGTCGGCGGTGCCAGAGCCAACCCAAGTTAGTCTTAGCAACTAAGCAAGTGTCGAGTTCAGCTCTATCAAAATCTACCAGGTATAGCTGACCCTCTAACACTCCCTTAAATGCTACTGAATCATCACTTCTTCTAAAGACAGTAACACCCGTATCAGTAAAAAGACAATTGTAGCCCATTTTACATAATTGGGATACGGAAAGCAAATTGTAATCTAAGGAATCTACAAGAAAAACATTGGAAATAGTATGGTCAGGAGATATAGCAATTTTACCCAAACCTTTGACCAAACCTTGATTTCCATCCCCGAATGTGATAGCTCGTTGGGGATCTTGGTTTTTCTCATATGAGGAGAACATCCTTTTCTCCCCTGTCATGTGGTTTGTGCACCCGCTGTCGAGTATCCAACTTGAGCCCCCGGATGCATAAACCTACAAAACAAGTTTAGTTCTTTGTTTTAGGTACCCAAACGGTCTTGGGTCCTTTGGCATTAGATACAAGAACTTTGGGTACCCAAACACAAGTCTTGGAGCCCTTGTGTTTGCCCCCAACAATTTTGGCAACTATCTTGCCGGATTTGTTAGTCAAAACATAAGATGCATCAAAAGTTTTGAATGAAATAGCATGATCATTTGATGCATTTGGAATTTTCTTTCTAGGCAACTTGGCATGGGTTGGTTGCCTAGATCTAGATGTCTCACCCTTATACATGAAAGCATGATTAGGGCCAGAGTGAGACTTCCTAGAATGAATTTTCCTAATCTTGCTCTCCGGATAGCCGGCAGGGTACAAAATGTAACCCTCGTTATCCTGAGGCATGGGAGCCTTGCCCTTAACAAAGTTAGATAAGTTCTTTGGAGGGGCATTAATTTTGACATTGTCTCCCCTTTGGAAGCCAATACCGTCCTTAATGCCAGGGCGTCTCCCATTATAGAGCATGCTTCTAGCAAGTTTAAATTTTTCATTTTCTAAGTCATGCTCTCTAATCTTAGCATTTAGTTGAGCTATGTGATCATTTTGTTTTTTAATTAAGGCTAGGTGATCATGAATAGCATCAACATTAATATCTCTACATCTAGTACAAATGGAAACATGCTCAACATTAGATGTAGAGGGTTTGCAAGATTTAAGTTCAACAACCTTAGCATGCAACATATCATTTTTAGTTCTAAGGTCGGAAATGGTAGCATTGCAAACATCAAAATCCTTAGTCTTAGCAATTAATTTCTCATTCTCATTTCTAAGACTAGCAAGAGAAATGTTCAATTCTTCAATCCTAGCAAGCAAATTATCATTATCATTTCTAGGATTTGGAATTGAAATATTGCAAATATGAGAATCAACCTTAGCTAACAAATTAGCATTTTCATTTCTAAGGTTGTCTAGAGTCTCATGGCAAGTGCTTAGCTCACTAGACAATTTTTCACATTTTTCTCTTTCTAGAGCATAAGCATTTTTAACCTTAACATGCTTCTTATTTTCTTTAATAAGGAAGTCCTCTTGAGAATCCAAGAGTTCATCCTTCTCATGTATAGCACTAATCAATTCATTTAATTTTTCCTTTTGTTGCATGTTGAGGTTAGCAAAAAGAATACGTAAATTATCCTCCTCATTTTTATCATCATCCTCATCACTAGATGTTTCATATTTAGTGGAGGACTTTGATTTTACCTTCTTTTTGCCGTCCTTGGCCATGAGACACTTGTGGCCGACGTTGGGGAAGAGGAGGCCCTTGGTGACGGCGATGTTGGCGGCGTCCTCGTCGTCGGAGGAGTCGCTTGAGCTTTCGTCGGAGTCCCACTCCCGACAAACATGGGCATCGCCGCCCTTCTTCTTGTAGTATCTTTTCTTCTCCTTCCTCTTGCCCTTCTTGTCGTCGCCCCTGTCACTATCACTAGACATAGGACATTTTGCAATAAAATGACCGGGCTTACCACACTTGTAGCAAACCTTCTTGGAACGGGACTTGTAATCCTTCCCTTTCCGTTGCTTGAGGATTTGCCGAAAGCTTTTGATGATTAGGGCCATCTCCTCATTGTCGAGCTTGGAGGCGTCAATCGGTTGTCTACTTGGTGTAGACTCCTCCTTCTTCTCCTCCGTGGCCTTGAAGGCCACCGGTTGCGCCTCGGATGTGGAAGGCTCGTCAAGCTCGTTGATCTTTTTGGAGCCCTTAATCATGCATTCAAAGCTTACAAAATTCCCGATAACTTCCTCGGGGGTCATTAGTGGATATCTAGGATTACCACGAATTAATTGTACTTGAGTGGGGTTAAGGAAAATAAGTGCTCTTAAAATAACCTTAACCACCTCGTGGTCATCCCATTTTGCGCTCCCGAGGTTGCGCACTTGGTTCACCAAGGTCTTGAGCCGGTTGTACATGTCTTGTGGCTCCTCCCCTTGGCGAAGACGGAAGCGACCGAGCTCCCCCTCGATCGTTTCCCGCTTGGTGATCTTGGTGAGTTCATCACCCTCGTGCGCCGTCTTGAGTAGGTCCCAAATCTCCTTGGCGTTCTTCAACCCTTGTACTTTGTTGTATTCCTCCTTGCTTAGAGAGGCAAGGAGGATGGTTGCGGCTTGGGAGTTGAAGTGCTCGATTTGGGCCACTTCGTCCGTGTCATAGTCCTCATCCCCTACGGATGGTACCTGTACACCATACTCAACAACATCCCATAATCTTTTGTGGAGAGAGGTTAGATGAAATCGCATCAAATTACTCCACATAGCATAATCTTCACCATTAAAAGTTGGTGGTTTGCCTAATGGGACGGAAAGTAAAGGTGTATGTCTAGGAATGCGAGGGTAGCGTAGGGGAATCTTACTATACTTCTTACGCTCTTGGCGTTTAGAAGTGACGGATGCCGCGTCGGAGCCGGAGGTAGATGTCGATGAAGTGTCGGTCTCGTAGTAGACCACCTTCCTCATCCTCTTGTGCTTGTCCCCACTCCGATGCGGCTTGTGAGAAGAAGATTTTTCCTTCTTCTCCTTGTGGTGAGAAGAGGAAGATCTTTTCTCCTTCCGCTTGGAGGAGTTCTTCTTCTTCTCCTTTCTCTTGGTGCGGGACTCTTCCGATGAAGTGCTCCCTTGGCTTGTAGTGGGCTTGTCGCCGGTCTCCATCTCCTTCTTGGCGTGATCTCCCGACATCACTTCGAGCGGTTAGGCTCTAATGAAGTACCGGGCTCTGATACCAATTGATAGTCGCCTAGAGGGGGGGGGGGGTGAATAGGGCGAAACTGAAATTTACAAATATAAACACAACTACAAGCCGGGTTAGCGTTAGAAATATAAACGAGTCCGCGAGAGAGGGCGCAAAACAAATCGCAAGCAAGTAAAAGTGTGACACGCGGATTTGTTTTACCGAGGTTCGGTTTTCGCAAACCTACTCCCCGTTGAGGAGGCCACAAAGGCCGGGTCTCTTTCAACCCTTCCCTCTCTCAAACGATCCCACGGATCGAGTGAGCTTTCTCTTCTTCTCAATCAACCGGGAACAAAACTTCCCCGCAAGGGCCACCACACAATTGGTGCCTCTTGCCTTAGTTACAATTGAGTGATGATCACAAGAACGAGTGAGAAAGAAAGAAAGCGATCCAAGCGCAAGAGCTCAAAAGAACACGGCAAATCTCTCTCGCTAGTTACTAAAGGCTTGAGTGGAATTGGAGAGGATTTGATCTCTTTTGTTGTGTCTAGAATTGAATGCCTAGCTCTTGTAAGTGGTTGGAAGTTGGAAAACTTGGATGGCAATGAATGTGGGGTGGTTGGGGTATTTATAGCCCCAACCACCAAAAGTGACCGTTGCTGGAAGCTGTCTGTTCGATGGCGCACCGGACAGTCCGGTGCACACCGGACAGTCCGGTGCCCCTGCCACGTCACCATTGCCGTTGGATTCTGACCGTTGGAGCTTCTGACTTCTGGGCCCTCCTGGGTGTCCGGTGCACACCGGACATGTACTGTTTGATGTCCGGTGCACCGGTATGGGCGATCCTGCCATCTGCGCGCGCTGCGCGCGCATTAAATGCACCGCAGGGAGCCGTTGGCGCCGCAGGGAGCCGTTGCTCCGCTGGCACACCGGACAGTCCGGTGCACACCGGACAGTCCGGTGAATTTTAGCGGAGCGGCTGCCGTGCGAACCCGAGGCTGGCGAGTTCCGGAGACCGCGCTTCCTTGGAGCACCGGACATGTCCGGTGCACACCGGACAGTCCGGTGAATTATAGCGCGCCGGCTTCCGAGAATTCCCGAGAGCGAAGAGTTGGAGTTGAATTCCTCTAGCCGCACCGGACACTGTCCGGTGCACACCGGACAGTCCGGTGCCTCTAGCCAGAGGTGCCCTCGACTGCCTCGTTGCTCCTTTGTTGAATCCAACACTTGGTCTCTTTATTGGCTAAATGTGAACCTTTTGCACCTGTTTAACTTATGCACTAGAGTAAACTAGTTAGTCCAATATTTGTGTTGGACAATTTCAATCACCAAAATTATTTAGGAACTAGGTGTAAGCCTAATTCCCTTTCAGAGAGGGAGAGAGAGGAGAGGAGATGAGAGTATTCATACAATACTTATTTTTATTCATATGTGTGTTCATATGTGTTCAAATGTATGTGTTCAATATATATATGTGTTCATATGTGTTCAAATGTATGTGTTCAATATATATGTGTGTTCATATGTGTTCAAATGTATGTGTTCAATATATATATATGTGTGTTCATATGTGTTCAAATGTATGTTGAATATATACATTGTAATTTTATCCGTCACAACTCGATAATATACGTATCCGATCCGATCCGAATTCGATCTGAACTCGATAATTTCCGTACGACTCTCCCTCTCTCCCTCTCTATACGTCCTATGTGACTCTCCCTCTCTCCCTCTCCTCGTCCTATACGACTCTCCCTCTCTCCCTCTCTATACGTAACTCGATAATATCCATACGATTCTCCCTCTCTCCCTCTTTATACATCCTATGCGACTCTCTCCCCGTCCTACACGATACTATACGACTATACGATACTATATGGTTACGGTTTAGGGTTAGGGTTATGGTTAAGGGTTAGGGTTAGGGTTAGGGTTAGGGTTAAGGGTTAGGGTTTAGGGTTAGGGTTAGGGTTAGGGTTAGGGTTAAGGGTTCGGGTTTTGGGTTAAGGGTTCGGGTTTTGGGTTAGGGTTAGGGTTAGGGTTAAGGGTTATAGTTAGGGTTAGGGTTTAGGGTTAAGGGTTCGGGTTTTGGGTTAAGGGTTCGGGTTTTGGGTTAGGGTTAGGGTTAAGGGTTTAGGGTTAGGGTTAAGGGTTATAGTTAGGGTTAGGGTTAGGGTTAAGGGTTAGGGTTTAGGGTTAGGGTTAGGGTTAGGGTTAAGGGTTCGGGTTTTGGGTTAAGGGTTCGGGTTTTGGGTTAGGGTTAGGGTTAGGGTTAAGGGTTATAGTTAGGGTTAGGGTTAGGGTTTAGGGTTAAGGGTTCGGGTTTTGGGTTAAGGGTTCGGGTTTTGGGTTAAGGGTTCGGGTTTTGGGTTAGGGTTAGGGTTAAGGGTTTAGGGTTAGGGTTTAGGGTTAGGGTTAAGGGTTTAGTGCCCGAGGATGTATTTAATTATACTATTTGTTAATTTGAATTTAATTATTGCTTACGTTAATATGTGTTAATATGTATTTAATTATTGCTTATGTATTTGTATATATATAGCTCAATGAGTTCTCCGATCAAGGACCAAGATTTAGTGCCCAAGCACATGGACAAGAGTGTTGCTCAAGAACAATCCAGCAGTGAAGGATATGAAACGCCTAGCGACCCTTTTCCTACCACTAGCATAGATAGGGCCGCTCTCCGTGAGTTGCAACGTGACCCTACTTATGATCCACAAGAAGCTGAGGTAAAAGTACGCATCTTTAGCTTCGTATGTGTACCCTACTGATTTCACATGCATGATCTCTTGTGCATTTTATTACATGAATAGGAGGTCGTGTCTGAATTTCGTGCGATACTCGAAGAAGCCATGGCACGAAACGAAGACGTACCGGAGCCGACCCAAGACGCACCGGAACAGACCAAGACAACAACCGAGACGTCAAGGAAAAGGAAGCAGAGCGATCGAAAAAGAGGTGACAGGGGGCTGAACAAGTTTCCCGACAAAACATACAAAATCTCAGACGTGAGCCCGAAAGGTCAGCCCCTAGCTCCAGAAGAGGCACTACCTAAGTTCCGGAATGCACTTGGGTTTTTAGTTAGAGATAATCTTGACATAACAATACGACAGTGGAGAGATGTGTCAGATGATGTCAAGAATCAAATATGGAATAAGCTATTAATGAGGTTCGTTCTGCCTCGGGGTTCAGAAGAACTCGTGAAGGAATACACGATGAAGCAGCTTGCAATCAATTTCCGAAACTGGAGGTCTGAGATGAACACAAAGTTTGCAAAGAAAGGTCTGGACCCGACCAAAAAATATAAAATCTCAGCAGGTCAGTGGGCAGTATTTCTAGAGCAGAGGAGCAGCCCTGATTTCATATCTCTAAGTGAGGGAAATTCGGAACTATCAAAGAAGAACAAGTACCGCCACCACCTAGGCACAGGTGGTTACAAGCGTCAGGTTCCTAAATGGAGACAAGAAGACGCCGAGAAGAAGGCCGCAGGGTTGCCGACGCTGTCCGAGCAACTTGGTGAAAGGGCGGCAAATTGGCTCCGTGCTAGAAAACCAAGGGAAACCGAGACCGGTGTATCTTTTGATGATCCCATTGTCGAAGAAGCGGCAAAAACATATATACAATGGCAGCTAAGCAGAGCCAAGGAACTTTTAAGCCACAAAGGGAAAGAGACATCCTAACGGCTGGTCTCGGTAACCCTGAGCATCCTGGCCGTGTACGAGGAATCTCGTCTAAGGAAGGATGGAAGGAAGGATTCGGACAACAGTGGGAAGGTCTGTACAGGAAACGTGATCGATACAAGGAAGAGATGGCGGATTATTTTAAGGAGGAGGCCAAGAAAGAGTTCAAAGCCATGATGTCTCAAATGCTATCGAATCCTCCTCCAGAATTGATGCAACAGTTGGCGAGTGCGATGTCTGTTCAACAGATGACCACTCCACAAATACAAATAATTCCAGCAGCTCAACCGCCGGCTTCCACAGATTGTACGACATTACCAAGCTCTGTTGCTTCAACGGGAAATAAGGACCGTTATCCAGTTGATGACATCACAAGGCCTGTGGCGTGCACACTGGTTATAAGATATGGTATTAACAATAAACGTACAAAGAAAGTAGCCACAGGCCTTGCGATCCCAGGACGTAAGTTCCATGGAAACGATATTCCAGATGATTATTGCAAAGTAGAAGTGACGACGGTCGTCCAAGGATCCGAGGACGACATGCTAGACATCCCTGGGCCCGAAGGTATCGAGAAACTTGGACAAGCTATCAAGAATTTTATCCTTTGGCCTCGAAGGGATGTCGAATTGCTTGATTGGTCGAATTCGTCGCAGGCGTCGCAGGCCCAACTGTCTCCGCCTTCTCAAATTGTTGTTCCTATTGTACATCCATCATCACCTCCTCAAACTTCACATGCTGCTCCTCATCCTTTTTCTGACCCACCGTCTCCGCCACAAGCATCACCATTCAGGGCTCCACCACCTTCTCCTCCCCATCCTCTTGGTGACCCACTGTCTACGCCACCATCAAGGGATCCACCTTCTCCACAACCATCAAAGGATCCAAGGCCATCAAAGAAATCTAAACTTCCTATTCCAAAATTGGTGTCCCCGTATCAGAAAAAGAAGAGTAAAGCTACTACTGCTGGCACAGCTCGGTTTTTGAAAGGGATTGGACGGAGCCTCACGTCACAAACTGTTGATTTGGCCAAGCACGAGGAGTCTGCAAAAAAGGCTGAGGCAATGGCCGCAAAGATAAAGAAGCCAACTAAGGCAGATTACAAAAACGTGCCTAAAAAATATGTGCCGGGCAGACCTCTGCTACCTCTTGAGAAACTAAGAAAGGTCCCGGCTGGTGTTAAAAGGTTGCATGACTGGTACATGCGGGCATCATCGGTTGGCATCGACACCATCAGTGTGCATATACCAGACCATGCTTTTATTGGTTCGGACCAAAAGGCCGTTGTTACATTCGAGGACATGTGGTTAATGATGAACCTTCAGAGACTCGACGTGCAACTTGTAACGATGTTTGCATTGTAAGTGTCGCTCATACTTCCACATATGTGTGTTATTATTAGTGAGCTGTATAAAATTTCAATATCTGACATGCACGTGTGACTTGCAGAATGCAACATGATCAGCAGGAGATCCTTTACGGTACCAAGCCCAATGCTAGTGCCAGTAAAAGGGTTGGGTATCTCAACCCAATACTTATATCCGAGGAAAGCCACACTTTTAGAATCGGGAAAGACAACGATGAATTACGGGGAAAGACGGACGAAGAAGTTGAGAAGCGTATAAAGGATATGAAGAAGGATTTTGAAGCTCGATACGCCACCTACATAGGACATGCAATGCTTCAATTTCAAGACAGGGAAGCCATAATGGCCCCGTACAACTTTAAGTAAGTGTGATTTTGCATAAATAAAATTAATAATTTCAATACACATGCATCACAAATTTGATTCGTACAGGGACCACTGGATATGCTTCCTCATTTATCCTAAGGTTGGAAAGGTGCTGGTGCTCGACTCCTTGAACTTCGACCCTTCGACATATGCAGAATTCCTCAGCATCTTAGAGCTGTAAGCCTTTTCTATGCATGCATACTTTTATCGATTAAAATTTGAGAATAACATGGTGATTCTATTTGAGATCACAGGGCTTATAGATTCTATAAGATGAGAGGTGGAAAGTACGACCTATCGAAAAAAGGCGTGCCACTAGACATCCATCATCACTGGCCGGTAAGTATGTGATTTTATGAATACATATCATACACAATGTTGCAACTAAATAACCAATCTCCCGTTATGTAGTGCCACAAGCAACCATAAGGATCGGTCCTATGTGGATTCTATGCGTGCGAGTTCATGAGAGTGAACGGACGATACATCACGAACCCTGACAAGGTATTATTAGTAATAGTCAAGTATGTATTTATGTCATTAAAGATGCAAATGTGTTATTATTGAGTATAAATAGATGATGTTTATAAAATTCCTTTACAGCAATTTCAACGAGGAAACCCGGAGAACTTGACCGAAGCTGCATTGTATGGCATAGTCGAGGACCTCTGCACATTCATATTGAAAGAGGTCATTCCCGCAGAAGGAAAATATCACGATGCTTCCGGAACATTAGCTTTGCCAGAGTTTAGAATACTAACAGAAATTAGTAGATTATCTCTTAGCCGAGATAGTTATTAGAGCTTAGGTGAAAACTTATGATGTATAGAATGCATGAAGCATATATGGTTGTAAACAGAATACTTTGATGTATATAAATGTATGATAGAATTTAATTTCATGTTGCTTTCAATATCAATATAGATCTATATATATATATGTTTGTGTGTGTGTAAATAAATATATATATAATTCAGTATTGTTTGAAATTTTGAAAAAAGGCGGGAAAACTTCCACTGGCGGCTAAATAAAGAAAACCGCCAGTGAAAAGTGCATTTCCACTGGCGGTTTGCTTTATAAAACCGCCAGTGGAAATGCATTTTCACTGGCGGTTTTCTTTATTCAGCCGCCAGTGGAAATGCACTTTTCACTGGCGGTTCCTTAAGAAAACCGCCAGTGAAAATGCACTTTTCACTGGCGGTTCCAAAATAACCGCCAGTGGAAATGCTGATTTCCACTAACCCCTAGCACTGGCGGTACTGAAAAACGCCTGTGTAAATAGGTTTAGAACCGCCACTATAGAGCTTCTGTGTACTAGTGGCCATTCGTCATCGCCAAGATTCTGAAGCCCGGGACATACAAGCTGGCCAACAGTCAAGGCGAGGTCTACAGCAACGCTTGGAACATCCGACAGCTACGTCGCTTCTACCATTAAGATGCTTTCAAGTCGTTCGTACACCTCGTTCACATACAAAGTCTAACCATCAAGGAAGGGTCAGCCTTGCCTCGGCAAAGCCCGACCCTCCCTCGGGGGCTAGAAGGGGGGCACCCCCTCTGCGTTAAAATTTTCCTCGGAAAAAGTCTTTCTGCCAGAACGTCTTTCGTGCTTTTTGACTACTTCGAAAGTGGGATCCTGAAAACGACGGAGTACACGTAAGCAGCCAAGGCCGACCGAGCCGAGGGACTCCTACGCCTTCGGGATACGGATACCTCACTCATCACCTTCTGCGATAAGTAACTCACGCTCGGATAAGCGATTCCGCTGACCGAACAAGTCTTAATGCTCGGAAACTCTTCTGCCGAAACGATTTTTCGTGCCTTCTCGACTATATCGATAGCAGAATCCTACGGACGAGTAAGAGTACACGTAAGCGGCAAGGCCGACCGAGTCGAGGGACTCCTACGCCTCCGGGATACGGATACCTCACTCATCACCTTCCGTGAAAAGTAACTCTCGCTCGGACAAACAATTCTGTTACCGACAAATAAGTCCAGATACTCGAAATAAGAGGAAAAGAAACGCAGCTTTACAACGCAACGACAGTATGTTTGGGCCTCGGCGGCCGCAAAAAACATATGCACACTACAGGCGAACCGATCCTGCAGGCTCAGACGTCGATGGAGGGGGAGCAGCAGCACCCTCGGCGTCAACTCCACCTTCGGCGAAGTCCGACCGAGCCTCGGACGGCAACGCGGTTGGAGGATCTCTGCTCTAAAGGACGACATCAGCACCACGCCTGGGCCATCACCACCAGGGTCTTCTCCAGGGACCCGGGCCGAGCAGACGGCTCGGCCGACCGCCCCGAAGCCTCAGCCAGCTGTCCTCCAAGGACACCAGCCCGGCTCATGGCCTCGGCAACTCGACTCCGATGTCGGTCCCGCCAGTGGACGGCCCGGCCAGGCTCCGGCCGACGAAGTCTTCTTTTTGAGCCAACTCTGCCTCTGTCCACACTAACACCGCTGCCTCCGGCTCTGGCTCATCGCAAAGCGGCCGAGGATTCCTTTAACTAAGCAAGAGAAGCCTCGGGCGGCAAGGCCGACCGAGCCGAGGGACTCCTACGCCTCCGGGATACGGATACCTCACACGTCACCTTCGCACGAGGCAACTCACACTTGGTTAAGCGGTTCAGTTAGCCGACAGGCGAGTCCTAGTGCTCGAAATGAGGAAAAAACACGGCTCCGTGCCGAAAATACATACATGTTCAGGCCTCGATAGCCACAACGAACAGACACCGGCATTCAAGGTGCCATTACAAATGGAACTCCGGTTCCGCCCCCGCGGGTATGAACAACCTCCACACCGGAGAGCCTGCGGGGCGACAAGCTCCGGGCGACTCGCCAGCAACCTCTGCCGCGGCAGCGATGGTCCCAGGACGGACGCTGCAGCTGGAAGGCTCTCGTTCGCGTCCCCACTCAAGGGACGCGAACCAGACATTAAAGCCAAAGAGTCGGAGGTCGGTCCGCGGGTAGCGCTGATGGGCTTGTCGGTGGAGAAGCTTTCTCCAGCTGCCACCACATCAGCACCGACAGCGGCGTCCACCTGTCCACCAGCGCCGCACCAGCGAGCATCGACCGCTCCAAAGCGCACCGGCAGGTCCTCACTCCCGTCCTCGCCATGAAAGCGAGGACAGAGGACGGAATGTTGCATCCTAGCTGGGCAACAACAGTTCGCCTTCCCCGGCATGGCTGGAGGACGCCTCCTCCGCAGAGCTGGAGGATGGTTTCCACCCCCAGAAGCTGGAAGAAGAGGTGGCTAGCCGACCCGTGTGGGAGGTAGAGCTCCGGCTCACCTCGCTCTCTGCCCCAGCAAGGATGATGAAGATCCTTGAAGCTAAGGGCAGGGCAGAGGCCGCAGCCCGGCTTGCTTCTCCCCACCCTGGAACTGGTGGTCACCGTCTCGGGTGACCACCGGCGAGGGGATGCAGCCAGGCCGCCTGATGAAAATCCTTGAAGCCGAACGATGGCTGAAAGGTACCAACTTCCGCGAAGTTGCGTTCCTCCAACGACGGCAAGGCGGAAGAACCACGGGCGCTCCCCATCCGGGGGCTCGGAAGGTGGAAGGACACGAGGCATGAAGGGAGTGCGAAGACATGGTTGCCTTCCAAGGGGGTCACCCTCCTTTTAAAGGCAACTCTCCCCACTTGCGTCCTCAGCCGTCGCGGACCGAGTCTTCTCCAACACGCTCCAAGGTCCTCCCCCTACGACACGGGGGCTAGGCCCCACGCGCCATGCAAGCTGGCCCAAGGCGGAAGAAGCCAAACCGCCGCGCGTGGTGCGTGCAACTGCCCAACGGTCACAAGCATTCCTCCACTTTCGCCCAGACCAGCGGGTGAAAGAGCGGACCGCCATGCAGGCGGCATGCAACCGCACCAAGGGGGAGCACCCTTTCGACTTCGACACGTCCATCATGGAGGCCCAGGCCCACACGTCATGTAACCGGCGCGCCGGTTACTACGTGCAAGAAACTACACTGCCACTCGCGCCAGTACCGCTCCTTCTCGACTGCGGAACCAGTGCCACGACTCGAGGCGACCCTGCGCATGACCCGACAGTGCCAACCGAGCACATCGGTCACGGGTCAGTCGACCGCGGGAGAAGGCGCGATGGTCGATATGGTCAGAAGTGGGCCGGCAGTAATGGCGATGGCAGGCGGGCGGAAGCAGCGGTCACGTCGTCAGCAAGCTCACGTCCCCTCCTGGGACAGCGAGAGAGCCCTCTCCCACGGCGTGAAGACGACGCGCCCGTGTTCCGTTCCTCGAACGGCTCGCGCATGCACAACAGCTGCCCCACGAACCACTCGTCCCGTCGCATTAACTCTGCGGCCGGACAGGCAGCACCTTTGGCAGGCAAAGCAGGCGACGCTTCACCTCCGCCATAATGACCGCGTCAAAAAAGGTGCGCCACGTCATTCGATTTCGTATCCTTTTCCACTTCCTCTTTCTCTCTCTTGCCATAGGGACCGGAAAAGGGGATACTCCGAAAGGGATCCTTCTCCGCGAAGGAAGCGAGCCCCGAGCCCCCTACTGATCAGAGGTTCAAAGGCTGGCCCCTCAGAAGGGTTCAACAGCCACCTCAGAGCACTCGGGCTCCGCGCCCACTACTGGTCAGAGGTTTGAAGGCTGGCCCCTCGGAAGGGTTCAACAACCGCCTCAGGCCACTCGGGCTCCACGCCCACTACTGATCAGGGGTTCGTAGGCTGGCCCCCGAAGGGTTTGACAGTCGCCTCAGACGCAGAGCGAGGGATGACCCTGGGTACGTTCGATGCATAACCAAGGCTCGGGCTACGCTCCCGAGGTACCCTAGGACATTTCTGAGACCAACGGGAACAATTTTGTAACGGAATCCCACCAGAGGGAGGTATCGAGCCCTCGGACCCCGTCACAAGGGGACCGGGTCCGGCAAATCACCCGCAGGTACTTTTGGAGCGCGCCTTCGGGCCACTAGCCGACCCCTAACGAATGGGGCACGGGCGTCCACTCGGATTACCCGTTAGCAACTCACTGGAGACACCATGTTCGGCGCCCTCCGAGGGCAACATGGCGCTTTCCCCCCCCTCCTCCTTGCGGAAAGGCGACGCAGGGGCGTATGAAAAAAAAGCCGAGTCTGTCCTTGACCGTCCTCTCGCTCTGTGCGGAGGCTCGGGGCTGCTTTCGCAAACCCGGCTCCGGCTGAACCGTTGACAGCGTCAACATACCAGCCCGAGAACTTGGGACTCGACTATGCACCCGGGCTACGGCCAGTTTGCATGAGGGAATAACCATGCCAGCCGAAGCATTACGAAACGCACTAAGACCTCGAAGGAGTCAAACCACTCATCCGAGGCCTCAGGGGCTACACCCGGCGGGTGCGCTCGCGCGCACCCACCGGAACGAAACGCAACCGAGAAAGGCCGGTCCCCTTGCAAAAAAGTGCGACAAAAGCCTCCAAGCGAGTATCAACACTCCCTTCTAGGCTCGGGGGCTACTGTCGGGGACCATAATTAGGGGTACCCCCAAGACTCCTAATCTCAGCTGGTAACCCCCATCAGCATAAAGCTGCAAAGGCCTGATGGGTGCGATTAAGGTCAAGGCTCAGTCCACTCAAGGGACATGATCTCGCCTCGCCCGAGCCCAGCCTCGGGCAAGGGCAGCCGACCCCGGAGGATTCAGGTCTCGCCCGAGGGTCCCCTCAAGCAACGGACACACCTTCGGCTCGCCCGAGGCCTAGTCTTCGCCGAGAAGCAACCTTGGCCAGATCGCCACGCCGACCGACCGTATCGCAGGAGCATTTAATGCAAGGATCGCCTGACACCTTATCCTGACGAGCGCTCTTCAGTCGACAGAGCCGAAGTGACCGCAGTCACTTCGCCGCTCCACTGACCGACCTGACAAGAAGACAGCGCCGCCTGCGTCGCTCCTACTGCTGTGCCATTCGACAGAGTGAGGCTGACAGCAGCCAAGTCCGGCCTCGGGCGCCATAGGAAACTCCGCCTCGCCCGACCCCAGGGCTCGGCCCCCGTCTCGGCCTCGGACGATGAACTCTGCCTCGCCCGACCCCAGGGCTCGGGCTCAGCCTCGGCTCCGGAAGACGACGAACTCCGCCTTGCACGACCCCAGGGCTCGGACTCAGCCTCGGCTCCGGAAGACGACGAACTCCGCCTCGCTCGACCCCAGGGCTCGGACTCAGCCTCGACCCCGGAAGACGACGAACTCTGCCTCGCCCGACCTAGGGCTCGAACTCAGCCTCAGCTCCGGAAGACGACGGTCTCCGCCTCGCCCGAGCCCAGGGCTCGGACTCAGCCTTGGCCTCGGACGACGGTCTCCGCCTCGCCCGACCTAGGGCTCGGACTCGACCTCGACCTCGGAAGACAGACTCGACCTCGACCTCGGAGGAGCCTCCGCCTCGCCCAACCCAGGGCTCGGACCGACCACGTCACAGGGGGGCCATCATTACCCTACCCCTAGCTAGCTCAGGCTACGGGGAACAAGACCGGCGTCCCGTCTGGCTCGCCCCAGTAAACAAATAATGATGGTGCCCCGCGTGCTCCATGACGACGGCGGCTCTCAGCCCCTTACGGAAGCAAGGATACGTCAGCAAGGACTCGACAGCCCCGACAGCTGTCCTTCCGCAAGGCTCCAGCGCTCCTCCGACGACTACGACATCATATGAACAGGGTGCCAAAACCTCTCCGGCTGCCACGACGGCATGTACTTAGGGCTCTAGCTCCTCTCTGCTAGACACGTTAGCACACTGCTACATCTCCCATTGTACACCTGGGCCCTCTCCTTACGACTATAAAAGGAAGGTCCAGGGCTCTCGTACGAGAAGGTTGGCCGCGCGGGAGAACGGGCCGGCGCGTAGGGCTCCCTCTCGCTCTCTCCCACGCGGACGCTTGTAACCCCCTACTGCAAGTGCACCCGACCTGGGCGCAGGACAACACGAAGGCCGCGGGTTTCCCCTTTTGCCTGTCTCCTTCCCCTCCCCCCTTCGTGCTCCGTCTCGCGCCGACCCATCTGGGCTGGGACACGCAGCGACAATTCACTCGTCGGTCCAGGGACCCCCGGGGTCGAAACGCCGACAAATACTTAAACAAATACAGTGCTATTGCATACCACTTGATGGATTGACGAACGAAGCAGGGAGGTCGTCGCTGTCTCCAAAGGAGGATGCAGTTAGATCGATTTCTCCATTATCGGCCATCTGCCTATGGGGGACCTAGCTACCGATGGATTGTGGTGGCCGATTCAGAGTAGTGTTGCGAGCAGAGAGCATCTCGCGCTGTCGGAAGTCGATGCCGCCTCTGTCTCTGCCTCCTCCGCTCATCTGTATCCCACCGCCTCCACCGCTGCCGCTAGAGCATATCCCGCCACCACCGACGCTTCCCGCCATTGGAAACAACAAAGCTGCGCGCGGAGGCCAGAAATAGCATGCGCTAGGGCGATTGGGGAAGGATTTGGCTCACGAAAATATGCTGGAGGGAGAGCCACGGATTCGGGATGTGAAGCTTTTGGGGAGAAGATAAACATGATGTTGGAGGGCATAAAAATGCCCCCTAGCCTGATAAATGCTTTTGGGATTCTTTTACACCTTATGTTGGAGGTGCTCTGACAGCCTAACTCTGCAATGGCTACTCTCGTGGAGGATGGCTACTCTCGTGGAGGATGAAAAGAGAGAGAGAGAAAGTGCTTAATTAATAGTATACTGTAATTATTAGGCCGGAAGATTTCCTCAAATATTGCCAGTGCCAGATTTAGAAAAAACGGGCCCGTAAAGGCCCAAATAGAAAGCCGATTCTCTTTTCTTGCCCGCCTCACTTCTGAGTTCCGACTCTGGAGCGGAGCGCCACAGCCCCGAGCGGCAGCCAAATCCCGACCACGTCCGGCAACCGCGCCCCCTCGGCTTTGCGCCCACACCAAGCCACCCTCTGTTCTCCTCTTCCGTGGCGGACTAGCGGCGCACTGGTGTGGTGCTCCTCCAAGCTCTGGTCTGCTCCGCGCCCCGCCTCCCCGTCGACCGGCGACTCTGGCCCCGGCCCCCGGGCTAGGAAGCGAGTTCACCGGTGGATCCGCGCGTGTCCCTCCCTGTTGCCTGCGGGTCGCCCCAGCCGGCCACCCGCGCCCCCGCACCCTACTGACTTGGGCTTGCTGTATAGCACGGACCAGATCAAGGGTCGTCGTCGACCACGGTGAGTGACTGGTTTGTGAGTAATGGACTATTTATTGATTTCTAGTTTCCATCCACTGTATATTCGCATTCTGAAATTCTCTTCAAAAAATGCCAAAGTGCCAATGTCTAGTTTTTATTTGGACTCGACGAATGCGACAGAACTAATGTTCACGTTTGAGGCATTGGGCTAGTACATACAGAACTATGTCTGCAATCCTAGATATTTTCTCCCACAGTCACAAACCTGATTGCGTTTCACCTCGTACATTATCACTTAATAAGCTTATCTGGCAACCACTTTTGTGTGGAACTATATTTTTTTTAAAATAATGTAGAATTATATATGGTCACCAAACTTATGTGAAATTATGAAGGCATGTGAATATGTGATCTTTTAGTCATAAGATGTTCTTGTTATTTTCCTATCCACAACGTTCTATATATTCTTTAAGCATTTTGAATTGATATCACTGTTAGTGTTCTTGGTTATATCTATTATAGGTTATAGTGCATCACCAGTAAAATTTCTAGGCTTCAATTATCAGCCCCCTTGCAGCCTTGCCTCGTTTCTGGGTCCATCACTTAGGGAGTATCTGTTCATCACCCAAGGTTCAGCTAGGCGCTAGGCGGAATCTAGGCGGTGACCCATTGCCTAGCGCCTAGTCGGGAGTACCCGGTCTTAGGCGCTTCTAGGTGTTTTTCTAGGCGTTTTGGCAATATAGCCATAAATTATATATATATTATGTATATAACTATATATACGTATATAACTACTATATAAATTAGAAACAAAAGCATTTTCAGTTCTGAATTTTAATCATAGTACTGCTGAAATGATTAATAGATAGGTACTAACCCCTTCAAACTGTTATGACTGGAAAAGTATATGGGCGCCGGCCTAAGCAGCCAGGGGAAGATAAGCTAAACTGAGCAGATAAGTACTCAGATAAGATAGCTAGAGTTGTTTAGATTTTCCTTAAATAAAGGTAGTTTGTTTAGATCCCTTAAAAGGAGGAAGTCTTGTTAGGCCAGGGCAATATATAAGCCCTCTATGCCTTTAGTTTGTAATGAGGAAAGATTAATCAAAGAAAGAGATTGAGTCTTGCCTCCCTGCTGTTCTCAACTCCATTGCTGCGCCTGAACCCTAGGTCAGGCGTCACCACGGCAATCTCTCACACCTCTTCCTCCAACCCTCCAACCATTAGCCACCCATACAACCTCCGCAGCCGGGGTAATCCTAACAACCTGGTATCAGATATGCCAGGATCTGCTGAAGCTGAAACTGTAGCTTCAGCCCAGCCGTCGGAGTTGACAGCAATCACCACCGCCCTTGCTGAAGTCCAGCGCCAACTGGGGCTCTTCGCCACGCAGATGGCCTCCATGTCCTCCCGCATTGCCGCGGTGGAATCCACACCAGGAACATCGGCCATGGCGCCGCCACCAGACTGCCCCTACGGCATGCCTGGATATGGTGGACTGCCACCGGCTATGACAGCGGCCGATGGCCACCTTCCACCACCACCCACCACCATATCCGCACCAGCACACACCACCACCTCACTTCCACCGCACCTGCTGCCGTTACCACATTCACCGTCTCCCATTCCATCCTTTCCCCCACTACCGCACACCATACCCAGTGCTTTCTCTCCACCACCATCTGCTGCTGTTCCTCGCTTCCACCGCTTGGAGTTTGCAACCTTTGATGGCAAGGAAGATCCAATGCACTGGTTGACTCGATGTGAACAATTCTTCGAGGGACAGCGCACGTTGGAAGAGGAGAAAGTCTGGTTGGCTTCATATCACATGCTCGGTGCTGCACGGACTTGGTACAGCCAGCTCCTACATGATGAACCACCCCTGTCATGGGGGCGTTTCAAGCAGCTATGCCAACTCCGATTTGGACCACCGCTTCGCAGCAACCCACTCGGGGAATTGGCAAGGCTTCCATTCCGGACAACAGTGGAGGATTATCAGGAGAGGTTCTGGGATTTACTGGCCCACACCACGCCACTCACTCCGGAACAGAAGGTACAACTCTTCACGGCAGGTCTTCCAGAGCGTATCAAGATCGATGTCGAACTTATGGCTCCTCGGGATCTCAATCATGCATTAAGTTTGGCAAGAGCATATGAACGAAGGGCTCAGGCACTCGACGTCCACCAAACATCAACTACCAGCAAGCCGTCGAGGCCTCCCCAGCGGCCGTCATTTCCTATTCCAGCACAACAGTCCACTATAACAGTAGCAGCACCAACTAGCACGGGGGCACAACGTCCATTTAAGAAGCTCACCCCCGGCGAGATGGCTGAGCGCCGCAAACAGGGACTGTGTTACAACTGTGACAAACAATACGTTCGTGGTCATCGGTGCCCGCGTCTATTCTATCTGGAGGTCACAGATTTTGAAGAGGATACAGGAATCGAGGATGAATCCAATCCAGAGGATCCAGCACCCATTATTTCACTCCACGCCTTAACAGGCATCCGCTCAGAGGGCACCATGCAACTGCAAGTCAACATTCGGGGATACACCCTCACAACTCTTCTTGACACGGGCTCTACCCACAATTTTGTCAGCCTCAAAACTGCAGATGGGCTGCAGCTAGCCTACAGTTCCAACCAAGGTTTCCAGGCCACAGTAGCAAATGGCGACAAGATTCACTGCCGACAGATTGCTAACAGTATTGGTATGTCCATTGCCGGTGAAGAGTTCTTGATGGACGCATATGCCATTCCTCTTGATTCCTTTGACATTATATTGGGTATCACATTTCTGCGCACTTTGGGACCCATCCTTTGGGATCTTGAAGATCTGTGTATGGCATTCTGGAGGAGAGGACAGCGTATTCTCTGGAAGGGACTGGGTTCGCAGCGCTGGGACATTTCCATGAGACCTGCAGTCCGGTCACTCAAGGCAGAGCCCAAACCTATGATGGAATGTCTGCTACAGCAGCTTCAGGAAGTGTTTGAGACACCTAGTGGCCTTCCCCCAGCTAGGTGCTGTGATCACCGGATTCATCTCCTCCCAGGAACAGCACCAGTAGCAGTACGACCTTACAGATATCCACAG
This sequence comes from Zea luxurians, assembly GCA_029449295.1. NCBI lineage: Eukaryota > Viridiplantae > Streptophyta > Magnoliopsida > Poales > Poaceae > Zea > Zea luxurians. The sequence goes on along the minus strand of JAOPSE010000040.1, from coordinate 1,581,697 downwards.
CTCCAGAAAGATGAACTTGAAGCCCAGTGTAAGGCCATGCTCCAACAAGGCATCATCCGTCACAGCACATCGGATTTCTCAGCCCCAGTATTGTTAGTAAAGAAAAGTGACAATTCTTGGCGCTTTTGCATTGACTACAGAGCCTTGAATGAGAAGACAGTAAAGGATAAATATCCTATACCTGTAGTGGATGAATTGTTGGACGAACTTCAGGGTGCAAGATTCTTCACCAAATTGGATCTGCGTTCAGGTTATCACCAGGTCCGTGTTCACCCCGATGATGTGCACAAAACAGCCTTCCGGACACATCATGGTCATTTTGAATTCTTGGTCATGCCATTTGGTCTCTCCAATGCCCCGGCAACATTCCAGGCCCTCATGAATGAAGTGTTGGGACAGTTCCTTCGGCGATTTGTGCTCGTATTTTTTGATGACATTCTCATTTACAGTGCATCATGGTCTGACCACCTAATACATGTCAAGGCGGTTTTGGAGTCCCTGAAAGCCAACAAGCTGTTCGCCAAGCAGTCTAAGTGTTCCTTTGGAACCACAACCGTCACCTATCTGGGACATGTGATTTCTGCAGAGGGAGTCGCCATGGATAGTGCCAAGGTGGAGGCTGTCACTTCCTGGCCACAGCCACAAGCACCACGAGGACTGCGAGGATTTCTGGGGTTGGCAGGCTACTATCGCAAGTTTATCAAGGGTTTTGGAGTAATAGCTGCACCACTAACAAAACTCCTAAAAAAAGAGGGTTTCCAGTGGAGTTCGGAGGCAGACAAAGCATTTGAGGCACTGAAAAGAGCTCTCTCTACAGCCCTGTCTTGCAACTCCCAAATTTTGCCAACTCATTCATTGTTGACTGTGATGCGTCCGGCTCAGGTTTTGGCGCTGTACTGCATCAAGATGAGGGACCAATTGCCTTCTTCAGCCGCCCCTTTGCAGCCCGACATGTCAAGCTCGCTGCATATGAGAGAGAACTCATTGGACTGGTACAAGCAGTACGCCATTGGCGTCCATACTTGTGGGGCAGGAAATTTGTGGTACGTACAGACCATTTCAGCCTCAAGTATATGCTCGATCAACGGCTCTCAACTGTACCTCAGCATCAGTGGATTAGTAAGCTATTTGGTTTCGACTTCAAGGTGGAATATAGGGCTGGCCGACTAAATACAGTAGCAGACGCTCTTTCGCGCAGGGAAACCACCAGTGGATCGGTCTATACGATCTCAACACCAACCTTTCAACTCTACAAAGACCTCCAACAAGACTGTGCAAGCAACCAAGAGTTTCAGCTCCTGCACAATCAGATCAGCACAGGGCAGCAGGGTGCGCCATGGCAGATCAGAGATGGATTCATAATGCATGGCAATCAGATTTTTGTACCACAATCCTCCAGCATACTTCCTGCTATCCTGCACACAGCCCACTCCGCAGGCCACGGCGGCATCCAGAAAACCCTGCAAAGGTTGAGGACAGATTTCTTTGTTCACAGGGACAGGACACTGGTTAGAGATTGGGTTCGTTCTTGTGCAGTTTGCCAGCAAAACAAAACAGAAACACTCCATCCAGCAGGACTATTGCAACCCTTGGAGGTACCAACTCAGATTTGGTCAGACATCTCAATGGATTTCATCGAAGCCCTACCAAAGGTATATGGCAAATCAGTCATTCTGACAGTCGTCGATCGATTCTCCAAATATGCCCACTTCATTCCATTGAGTCATCCATACACAGCAGCCACAGTAGCAAGGGCATTCTTTGATGAGATTGTCCGACTGCATGGGTTCCCAAGCTCTATAGTCAGTGACCGAGACCCAGTGTTCACGTGACACATTTGGAGGGACCTTTTCAAGCTAGCCGGCGTCAAACTAAGGATGAGCACAGCCTTTCATCCACAGACTGATGGGCAATCCGAAGTGGTCAATAAAACTATCGCCATGTACTTGCGCTGCATCACAGGGGATCGTCCGAGGGCCTGGGTTGACTGGATTGCTTGGGCTGAATATTGCTACAATACCTCTTATCACTCAGCCCTGAAGACAACCCCGTTTAAAGTGGTCTATGGCAGAGACCCCCCCTCCACTCATCCCATACCAGCAAGGAGCAGCAGCTACACCAACTATAGAAGAAATGTTTCGCGAACGGGACTGCTTTCTCGCGGAAGTCAGAGACAGACTCCTACAGGCCCAGGAACATGCTAGACGGTTTTATGATGGCCATCACCGAGATCTGGAGTTCAAGGTGGGCGACTGGGTTTGGCTACGCCTGTTACACCGACAGGCACAATCACTGGTCAGCCGACCAAAAGGGAAACTGGGACCAAGGTATGCAGGGCCCTTCCAAGTTCTGGAACGCATCGGCTCAGTGGCATACCGTTTGGAATTGCCTAAAGGAGCCCGCATCCATGATGTTTTCCACGTAGGACTACTCAAACCTTTCAGAGGATCACCTCCTGTTCTACCACCAGCTCTGCCAGTACTGGAAAACGGCAGGCTTCTGCCCATACCACAAAAAGTTCTCAAAGCTCGACTTAAGCGTGGTAAATGGTTCATCCTGGTTCAGTGGAATGCAGAGCAGCTAGAGCAGGCCACATGGGAGCCCCTGCAGCAATTCAAAACTTCCTACCCACAATTTCAGCTCGAGGACGAGCTGTTCGTCGAGGGAGGGAGAGATGTTATGACTGGAAAAGTATATGGGCGCCGGCCTAAGCAGCCAGGGGAAGATAAGCTAAACTGAGCAGATAAGTACTCAGATAAGATAGCTAGAGTTGTTTAGATTTTCCTTAAATAAAGGTAGTTTGTTTAGATCCCCTTAAAAGGAGGAAGTCTTGTTAGGCCAGGGCAATATATAAGCCCTCTATGCCTTTAGTTTGTAATGAGGAAAGATTAATCAAAGAAAGAGATTGAGTCTTGCCTCCCTGCTGTTCTCAACTCCATTGCTGCGCCTGAACCCTAGGTCAGGCGTCACCACGGCAATCTCTCACACCTCTTCCTCCAACCCTCCAACCATTAGCCACCCATACAACCTCCGCAGCCGGGGTAATCCTAACACAAACCCACTCCAATTTCTTTCACAACCAGAAGAGCTTGATGTCAAAGATAATATCCTTGTAGCCATCTTCTGTAAAGCTGCCGATTACCAATGTTTTCTTAACAAAATGTCATTTTCTATCACAAATTTGTGCACAAGACTATTCTAACAAGAAATGCCAGCATATATATTACAGGGCTAACACTGAACTTAGAGATGGATCTGGATGTTTATTTGAATGTTATTTTTGGTCTTTTTTCTTCAATTATAGATACATAAGGTACTATAGCAATGCACGAGTATCTAACTATCATAGTAATATTTGTCATTCTGCATCTAAATTTTATACTAATTTTTAGCTTTCCTAACAACGCGAGCACATATTTCCTACTGGTATGGTCGAGCCCCCGCAGCACAAATCCACAAGCACCCCCAAAACGGCAAAACCCATCAGGTCCCCGCCACACCTCGATACTCTAACTTCGGCCGCCGCCGCCGCCGCGAATGCCGGAGCCCCAGGCCATCCTCCCGCTGCGCGCTCTCCCGCCGGACGCGCCGCTGCCCTTCCCCGTCCCCGCGCCGTTCCACCCCCAAGCCCCCGGCCCCGGTGGGACCGCCCCGGCCACGCCCCCGAACCTGACCCCTCCACAACCGTTAATCCCCGCCGCGCCGCCTTCCTCCTCTTCGACGCGGCCGCCGCACCCATGGGAGATCTCCGCGCGAGCCTGGCTAGAGTCCTTCCCCGACGGACGGCCGCCCACCGAGCCCGAGGTCGACGCCTACATCGACGTGCACCGCCCCGAGCTCCCTTCCCTCCCCCGCTCCCAGCTACACCTAGGCGATGCGCCTGCCTAAACAGCGCACAGCGCCCTAGGCTACGCGGTGGGCTGCCGATTAGCGCCTAGGCGCCGCCTAGCCGAACACTGTCATCACCTAGATACACAACTTGTGGGTGGGGTGTTCTACTGTAGGGTGCTGCTAATCCCTTGGTATCCATCAGGAAGCCACCACAGGCTCATAGCATAAGTTCTGTCAGCGTTCAACGCCCCCTCCTGTCCTTCCCTTGTGATTCTCCAGCAATTGGTCCCTGTCCATCATTTGTTCAGATACTGAACAACTATTGCCATGTTAAGTTAGTCAACACAAGGATTTTGCGTAGTGTTGTCACCATGGCACTCTTAGGTTGGTGGTTGTTAAAATTGCTTTATTTATTTACATCTCCATTGCACGCTGCTGGTTGTTGGTGATTTCTTGTTTTTATCTCCAATCGACTGAACTTTAGTTTTCTTATACAGTTTGAGGCTTGGCCATGCCTTTAAATATAGATATTGATCTGTTCAAGCTGGATATTGATGAGCTGATAGCTGATTATTCCAAGGTAGTTTTTCAAATTCTCTCCATGCGTGCACATATTAACTTTAGATGAATGATAACATCTCTGTGTTCCTGATTGGTAGGAGAACTGTACATCACTCTTTGAATTCAAACGAGTATGGATGGGCAAGAAATTTTCTTATATCTATGAAGGCAGACCTAAGACAAACTCAGGTTTATTCATGCAGTCCCTCTTTCTGCATTGTATTGGTAGGTGCTGGCTTCCTGAAAGAGCATATTTTTGAACTGAATCCACACTTACCGATAATCCTTTTTGTGGTCACAGCTGAACTATTTTCCACTTAATTTTGTGTCCAGGTCATTTGACTTCTCAAAGTTCACTGCACCAAAGATTGGCTGGGCTATACTGCCTTTACTGTCTGTATGAGTGCCAGCCATACAAGCCGCAGTTCAAGATTTACTTGTCTCTTGGTAAGGCACATATTTGAGCCAATATCTGGTGCATGCTGGAACTATTCTTTAACACATTAAATATTTTCTCCTTTTGGAAACAGAGGAGTGCAGGCAACTGAAGGATATCGTTGTTATGGCGAAGCAAAATGGACTGCAGCTCGTGCCTGCACTTGTCAAAAGGATGCTGGATAAAGACATGTTTTTGTTTGGCTACATGAATTTGATCGACGACAACGGGGACAAGCAGGTCGAGGAATTGACCGCATTGCAGAACAAGCAAGTAAAATTTGCATGTGACAAGTATGTCTGACTTTTGCTACTGGGATCTTCAGCATTAGTATTTTGTTTTGAGTAAATTGCACCAATATATGTCTAAATAAGATATAGCGTTACTGTTTACTTTAATATGATGTTCATGTGAGTGTTTTCTACTTTTCTTTAATATTCACTAAGTTCCTTTGCCTTGCTACAGCCTTGCATGTTGTTCCAAAGTGCAGTTTATTACTCATGTTTCTTGCTTTGAAAACAAGGCTATAATTTGGTCAACAAAAAAAACAAGGTTAAATCTGTTGCCTGCTCATATTTTCCATGTAACCTCTATGTTTGCAGGTTATTTGCAAATAGCCAAGCAGAAAGATATATGCACATGGACTTGGTAAGTTCAATGCTTTTATTATAGTTCTACTACTATCATGCTGGCATGGCGGGGACACGGTGCCGTGGTTGGCACACATCCGAGAACGTGATCCTTATAGTTTATGTTTTAGTACAAGCTGTGTAAAGTGGACCTGTGCTTGCGCTTATTTTTCACAACATCTTATTAAAGAATTATCATGCTGTCTTGGGTTGGAAATATATCATAAAAAAGGCAGCCTGCCAATCCTTTGTTTTTTATATATACTACAAACATTACGCAGGGTATGCTTCTGTTACTGATTTATCCATCTTCCTGTAGGGTGTTGAGTTCGAGCTTGATACCATCAAGAAATTGTCAAAGGAGTATGCAGAAGCAAAGGAACTGGCCCTTGCAGGTGCCTGTCCATTGCCATTGTCGGATATGTGCATTTTCCTTCTCCTTTACGTAAGACTCTGGACACAACGCCGTTCCTAATCTAACTGCTATCTGTTTGCCCCTATCACCTGGACAGAGGCAAGCCAAACTGTCGAAGTTGACGATGCTAAGCACCTCCTTCAGAGTGAGAGGCTGTTGGGCGACAAGATAGATGAAGTCGTCAAAGAATGGGATGTCCAGAAGGAGGGGTTCTACGAGAGAACTGGATTATCCTCATCCCCTGGCGACCAGCTCATGGCGGTCGACAACGATGAATCAGGAGCTCAATGTCACGAGGATGGATCCCGTGGCGATCAGCTCATGGCGGTCGACAATGATGAATCGGGAGTACAGGATCACGAGGACCTCGACGACGAAGACGGCTTTGCCGAGTTAGAACTGCTGCTAGAGTGAAGAACATATACAAGTCTGTAAACTCTTACTGCCGCCGTATAACCGTGTAATCAGAACACCGAGAGATGAAATCCTCGCTCTAGCCTCTCCTTTTTAGGTGCCAGACCTTCTGTTCATCTACACTGGCTGCAGTAACTGTACATTGAAATAATCCAGTGCGCCAGCCTATGCAGGGGAGGAAAAAAAAAGAGGTGAGCTTGATTAAAAATGTACATGAACAGTGACAAGAAAAAACGCTGGCTGCAGTAACTGTGCATTGAAACGATATAGTGTGCCAGACTATGCAGGGTGAAAATGGTGGACCTGAGTAAAAAATGTAGGTGAACAGTGACGAAAAAACGCAAAAAATAGGGAAACAGAAAAAATTCCATTGCCGGGATTTGAACCCGGGTCGTCTGGGTGAAAGCCAGATATCCTAACCGGACTAGACGACAATGGAATCGTTGAAGGAGAGACCAACTAATTCTACTAGTTGCATTGCTTCTCAACCAGACGTCCCATCTGCGTACAAAATGCAATGCCGTATTTTGTGAGAGGTCCGCAGCAGAGCTCAACTTTGCGAGAGGTGGTGGTGGTTTGTTTGGTAGAGCTCCTCCGAAGAAGAAGATCCGGAGTCAGCCAGAAAGAAAGAAAAAAAAAAGAGAAGCAATTTGCAAGTGGGCAGGTGCACTGGTTCACCTCCTTCTCTGCGCTGAAACTACCGTGCCATGGTTCAAGCTAGGCACGCCATGAACCACGATGCACCCTTTCCTTAATTTTCATTTATTTTTCTGCTTCTTTTCAGGAAAAAAAAGGAGAGAGGAAGGAACAGCCTCCCTGGCTTTTTCGTTCTTGTTATTCTATCTAATGAAAAGCAATAGAGAGAGAGAGAGAGGAAGAGAAGGCAGCACGCACGCATGGTCTGGGTCTGTTGAGAAGCCCAAGCTGGGCGTGGCCGCTGTCGAAGAGGAGAGGAGAGGTCTCCTGCACCGGGGCGAACGACTGGGAAGGAAGCCAGACAGACAGACAGGCTAGGGCGACGCGAAAGCTAGCTCGACACGGTTCAAGATTTCCTCAGATTCAATGATACGGTCCTCCTCCATGCACACTTGCACAGGGCCACAGCCACAGGCACAGCTAGCACTGTAGCACAGCGGTTGGTGGTAGCTGGTAGTAGTTCATCCGTGCTCCTTGCTGTCTGCTGTGGTGGCCTCGCTGAGTCGCAGGACCTCCATGGCGCCTGCACTGCAACGGCCAACGGCAACCTCATGTGATGACTGATGAGTGACTAGTACTGACAGTGGCCCCACGCATGCTCCCTCCCTGATCTATCCACCTGCTTTCCATGCAAAGGCTGACGCTCCCACATCTTCTTTTTCATTTCCACACTGAACGCTGAGCGACGGGCGCTCTTTCTTGGCCTCTGAGGCTGTGGCTGTATGTAGGGGTACGCGGTATACACGCCCCAAGAAAGATGTTTCTTCTTCCATGGCGTCGGTGATCGGTCTCCGTCCGCTCTCCCCAACCTCCCATGCTTTCAGTTTCAGGCGGCATGCCCCATGGTGACTCGGTGAGCAGGACGATTCGTTTTCGTCCACGAGTCACAACGTACGTCTTGGTAAACGTCCTGGAACAGTGTGCGCACACAAAGACCCACGCGTGCTCGCCTCTGGTTCTGGGTTCTTCACCCAAACAGCAAGGACAACAAGGCATTGGATTCGGGGCAACGATAGCCTGCTACTTCTTCCTCTGCCATGGGCAATTGGGGCATGGCAGCTCGCTTCTGCGCCACTTTACACTCCACTGACCACTGCCTCTCGCCTTTGTAGCATACTACACGTACAAAGGAGTAAACAGCTTCACCTACCGGAATGTACTCCTATCCTAATTCTTGGTAGAGTAGAGTACAGTACTCTAGTAGCCTGGTAGACCAGCATCTCGGGCGGTGAGCCGGTGAGTCCGTTTCGCGGCCAGTCTGGGTCGTTGAGCGGCAAGTCGCTGTCGAGAAGTGAGCAGTAATTGCAGGAGCCTTGCAGGTGTTCTCGCTCGACTGTTCAGAGCCACTTGATTGATCGTAGAATGGATAGACTAGATGCGGGAGGGGGCATGTGGTTTACTTTTTTTATTTCTTCTTCTTTTTTTTCGATGCAATGCAATCATCATGGACCTGCCACCTTTCGACGTTGCGGTTGTTCAATTCCTTCTTGAGTGTCTCTGATCCTGCAACCCGTTCACTCACTCGCCCGCGCAGGTTCTTCCGGCGAGGTCGGATGTGAATCCGGGCTCCGGCCAGCACGGGGAGGATGATGGACGGATCGAGGCAGCAGCGGCAGAGGAGGGGATCGCCAGCGCCGGGGAGGCCGCGCACCGTGCCGATCGCTGTCACGCCGGAGGGCTTCTGGTGCTGCCCGTCCCCCGCCGCGCTGCACAAGAGCCTGCTCAAGAACCCGCACCACCACCACCACAACGCCAAGCAGGCGCCGACGCCTAAAACCCCCTCGGCCCCTCCGTCCAGAGCCCCCTCGGTCCAGACCGCGACGTCCGTGACCGACGACGTCGACGACCCCGCGCCCGCCGTGGCTGTGGCCGACCACCACCACAGCCAAGCGGCCGCCGAGGCTCCGGCGCCAGCCACGCCACCACAGCACAAGGTCTGCGTCGGGTTCGGGCGGCCGGAGACCAGCGACCTGACGGTGGTGCTGTACGGGAAGGAGGGCGTCGCGGTCAGTATGAGCGTGCACAGTGACGTGCTCGCCCAGAGCAGCGCCTTCTTCGCGCGGCGCCTCGCCGCCGACGGCCAGCCCTGCGTGGAGATCCACGACTGCGAGGACGCGGAGATCTACGTGGAGACGGTCGGCCTCATGTACTGCGACGACGGGGCCAACAAGCACCGGCTGCTCAAGCAGAGCGTCCCGCGCGTGCTCCGCGTCATGAAGGCCGCCGACGCGCTCGGCTTCCCCGCCTGCGTCAGGTCCTGCCTCGACTACCTGGAGGCCGTCCCGTGGGCCGGGGAGGAGGAGGAGCGCCGCGTCGTGTCCTCGGTCCGCCGTCTCCAGTGCACGGACGGCGCCGGAATCAGCCCGCTGCTGAGGAGGGTCGCCTCCTCCGACTCCGGCTGTCTGAGACCGCCCGCCGACACGTTCGCGCACATAACGGAGATGGTGCTGGCGAGCACCGACGAGCGGGGCCGGCGCGAGACGAAAGCCCTGGTCTTGAGCCTCCTGAAAGACAGCACTCGCGGCCACGTCGGCGGCGGCGGCGGCGCCGACGGATCACCACCAACACCGGGCATCTCCTCTTCCGAGACGCTGTACGGCTCGTGCCGGAGCTGCCTGGACCGGCTCCGGCGGCTCCTCGCGGAAGCGTCGTCCGAGCCGGCGTACTCCGCCGCCGTCGCGCGGCGGATCGCGCTGGAGGCCGACAACCTCGTGTGGCTGGTGGAGATGCTGTTGGCGGGCCAGCGCGCCTGCGACGGCTTCGTGGCGCTGTGGTCGGGCCAGGCGGAGCTCGCCGCGTCGCACGCCGGGGCGCCGGCGGCGTCCCGCCACGCCGTGAGCCGCGTCACGGCGCGCCTGTTCGTCGGCGTCGGGAGAGGGGAGATGCTCCCGCCCAGGGACGCCCGCCTGCGGCTCCTCCAGGTCTGGCTGCAGCCGCTCATCGACGACTACGCGTGGCTGCAGCGCGCCGGCGGATCCCGGCAGGCGGCGGCGGCGTTCGACAGGAGGCTCGTGGAGGACGGCATCGGGCAGACGATCCTGACGCTGCCGCTGGAGGACCAGAGGTCCTTGCTGCTGGCGTGGTTCGGCAGGTTCTTGAAGCTCGGCGACGATTGCCCGAATTTGCAGAGGGCGTTCGAGGTGTGGTGGAGGAGGACTTTCGTCAGGCCGTATGCATGTTCTTCGTCAGGCTGATTCTGACGCGGGTGATATTTTGACATCAGATCAGATAGAAGCTCAGCCTGAAATGCTAGCGGCACTTAAGCTTAGCTGTTGATCATAGATTGTTTGGGAGAAACCCTTTCTGAATGTTGAGTGTATTGTCTTCGTTAGTCCATCTGACATGAGAGTTGGCAAGAATTTGGCTGTGTGTGTTTTTGTTCTCAGCAGCATTAACATTAGGTGGGTCTACTCGGATAGTAATGAATTCTTGAATGGAAAAAGATATTACTTGCTCATGTTTAAGGTCCTCTCCGTAGATTATATAAGTTGAATTATAGAAAAAAAATAGAAAGGTAAAATATCATTTTGTGATTACAAATAAACTGAAATAAATTATCCAATACTAACTTATTTCAGCTTATTTATAGTATCAAAGTGATATTTTATGGTATGTTTGGTTCGTAGCTAAATATGTTATATTTTACCTAAGTTTAGTCGTTTGAATTGAAAAACTAATTTTAGTCAGAAAAGTTAAACAAAATATATAAGTTAGGCAGCGAATCAAACCGGCCTTTAGTCTCCTATCTTTCTAGCATCATCCAACTTATATAATCTAGAAGGGAAACAAACACATCCTAAATCTTGTAAGTTTGAATGAGGTTGTTTGGGGTTTAGGGACTAATTTTTAGTCCCTCCATTTTATTTATTTTTAGTCTCTAGTTTGCCGCCAAATACAGAAACTAAAACTCTGTTTTAGTTTTTGTGTTTAGCAATTTATGAACTAAAATAGAAATAAAATGGATGGACTAAAAATTAGTCCATAGAACCAAACAACCCCACAGTTGCAAGGAAAAACTCTATCCTGCATGCTAATGTTCATATCTCCAGGCAAAAATGTTTCACTATCGGTTGCTTTCAGGTACAACCATATCAAACCACACACCCTCAGCAACCCGTGGGCCGGTCCGCTGCATGTGACTTCGCACACCAGGTAACTGTGATAATCTCATTGACTTTCCTCATGAATTCATCTTCTCCTTGTTTGCTGTGATGCATAATCTGCAGTGAAGAAGACAGCACCCAAACGTTTGCGTCCAGTGTCTTGAGGGCCTCTGGATCACGGTCATAATCCTGCATGCCCAAACAAAGGGCAGTTTGGAATTACAATTACAATGGATGACCACGCAAAAGATTAGACATTAAGGACCCAAAAGGCGCTACCTTCTCAGTAACTAAGACTATGGTATCTTTGCTGTGCTCGTCCATGAGATTCCTCGCTGTTTCTTGAATTTTCTCTAGGTCCTATTGGAGGTAAACAAGAATAAGAGGAAGGCAACCATCACATGGTGAATGGAAAATAGTCACCCCCAATCAAATACACAACCACATAAACTACGAGTATTATGTTGCTTTAGCAGAGAACCGAAGTAGCTGGCTGCATTGTTGCGAGTAGTGGTTCATATATTTTGCAGAGAATTAGGCAGTGCACAGGTTTCATGTACATGCTGGACTACGTATCGCCGTATCGTATCGCATATCGGTGTGGTTTCTGATTCATGGCTCATTAGGCGTCTTGATTTGTTCGTGCAAAATTTAGCAGTGGTGAGAAAAATAAAAAGAGATGGCTGCACTTACATGAGCACTGAAGAAATGATGGTCACTGAAATCCAACCTGGCGATTTTGAGTGGACCAATCTGCAGCAGCAAGGATGGATGTTACAATTGAATAAGGATAGTGTTAAAGCTAGCCGCTAGCCATACAACCTTATTGGGCCTTGTAGCTGTAGTTGGGCTAGGCTCTTTTCTTGCCGCTCAAACTACTCAAAACTACCCAGTGCTGCATATATGTAGATATGAATTGTACCGTATTATCTACTAACATAGAGTGTTACTCCTATGCACTGTATATAATCAGCTCATGGGGCTCAATATAATACAACTATAATTTACATGGCATACCTTCTCTAACATGGTATCTATCGCCTTCTCGGTCCTTTGACATATACTGCTTTTGCTCCTACGGCAGCAGCAGCCATTATGCCTTCCTCCGACTCGAAGCTCACCGCCACCTGTACCTCCAAGCAGGAAGCTGCTGGCCTGCTGCCAAGCAGCGCGCGGAAGATGCCGTCCGGCTCCAAGCTTGATGTGAAGAATATCTTTCTTCGTGGCACCCTGTCTAAGATGGTGTACTCCCATCCACAAGGTTTCGTTGATCTAACTCACCCCGACTACATCTGCCGGCTCACGAAGTCCCCCTATGCTCTCAAACTGTGTTTGATACGCCACATAATGTCTAGTCCATCGGCTTTGTTGAGGCTCGGTATGGCACTTCGTTGTTCATCTATAGTCGAGATTACAACAAGGCTTACTTGCTCCTTCATGTTGATGACATTGTCCTGACAACTTCCTCCATGTTGTTGCATCATATCATCAACGCCTTGCAACATGAATTCATGATGAAGGATCTTGGAGAGCTAAGTCATTTTCTAGGAATCTTTGTTCAGTGTCAAGTCTAAGGGGCTACTTCTGTCGCAATGTCTCTATGTGGAGGACATAATTAATCAGGCCGGTATGGTAGTGTTAGCCTATCTCTACTCTTGTTGATATGGCATCCAAGGTTGCTATTGTTGATGAGCCACCTGTCTCTGATCCCACTACTTTTTGCAGCCTCGCTTGAGCACTTCAGTAATTGACTTTCACACCTCTGCCTTCTGAGATGGTTGTCTATACTGATGTTGATTGGGTAGGCTGTCCGCACACTCATCAGTATCAATCTCACCTCCTAGTTCTCGAAGCGACACCACAATGTTTCTTGTTGCAGAAATTTGCTGGCTCTATTAGTTACTTAGTGAACTTTGTCATCCTCTCAGCCATGTCACACTGATCTATTGTGACAACGTGAGTGTTGCCTATTTGTCCTCCAATCCAGTTCAGCATCAACAAACAAAGCGTATAGAGATTGATCTCCACTTTGTTCGTGAGTGTGTCACCATTGTAGATATTAGGGTACTCCACGTGCCGACTATGCAGTTTGGCGATATCTTCACCAAAGGTCTTCCATGTCGGATCTTCTTAGATTTTACATCCAGTCTGAATCTCCTTCTTGTGGCTAGTTATGATCAGACTGCGGGTTGGGAGGGGTATAATTAGCCATACAGCCCTATTGGACCTTATAGTTGTAGCTGAGCTGGGATCTTTTCTTGCCGCCCAAGCTACCCAGCGCAGCATATATGTGATTTGAATTGTACTGTGTTAGCTATTAACATAGGGTGTTAGTCCTATGCACGACATATAATCAGCCCATGGGGCTCAATGCAATACAACTACAATTTGTGTGGCATACCTTCTCTAATAGATACAATGGACTTGGATTTTATGCTTTCAATAAATTACTACAGTTTATTTTTAGTATAGAAAAGGATCAAACACTTCTGATCGATTAAGGAAATAGATGTCATAACTAGTGCAGGTTACAACAAACTTCTAAGCACGGCATTCACGGGTCTAGCCTCGCTAACAATAACATGTTGCCAACAGTGCATATTGTATTCCCACCACAAACAGGATTACAACAGAGGATATGTAATGCCAAGAGGTTCTGCACAATGGAAGGAAACACAAGTAAAATAAAAAAATGGTACCTCTCTGGCTGTATGAATGAAAGCATTTGGGCAGCCAATTGCAGAAACACATAGCACGATCTTATCATTCAACACATTAAGAGGGAGTCTCTGTGATGGTTGCTTAACTTCAAAAAAATGTGATGGAGCCAATCTGCTGTAGAACACTGAACATGTTGCATTATTATCCTCTATTGCGGACCTTATTGCTTTAAGTTGCATTTCAGAAGCCTGTTAGGTAGAACATGGTAATTCAGAGAACAATTCAAGTAACGATCAATTATTCTGGTCTGGTAAACATATTCTAATCTACAACAGTCCCTCATATATTAACAACAATATTCTTTGTAGAAAGGAAAATCTCAAAGGGAAGGTGGCAGTTACTTTGCATATTGATTCAGTTCAAACAGATAATCCACAGAAAGGGAAAATAAGACGGGAAACCTTTCTCCTTTCTTTAGGCCTTCTTATCTCTCAAACTACTTTAACTTAGCTGGTCCCTCAAGGTAATTATTATTTATTGTATGGAGATTTAATTTTCAATTGAGGAGGATGCAGTTTAGAATTTTGGAACAATTCTATGCTCTTCCATACTAATTGAAAACAAAGAAGCACAATAAAAAATAAGAATCAGTAACATGTCCCTCAAATTTCTTGTCAAGGTCAACTACGCACTTCAACAACATATATTTTTATTAAGCATCTGCCAGAGTTGTGACCCACACCATGAGTGTTACACAGTTACAGTAAATGTTATAACAGTAAGCTGTAAAGTGAAACAAGATAAGAGATGGCAATATCTCTATTACCACATACCATGTCAGCATTATGAATGACCACAATATCAGCTCGACCGAGTGCACTCAGAGGTTCTCTCATGGGTCCTCGCGGAATGAAATGTGAGTTTCCCCACGGAGCCAACCCATTAACCATCACAATCTCCACATCTCGGAGCAAGCTCCAGTGCTGCCTAAAGGGAAGAGAGATATGGAAAGAGCATATAAGTAAACTGCCATAATGATAGCTTAATCCACAATTCCATATAACGTTGTCAAACAATTACTAAATCAGAAAACAGAAGACAAAATGCATCTCCATATTTACCTGCATACCGTCATCTAATATGGCTACTCCAATCCTATTACCAGATTCCAGTTTGCAGACTGAAGAAAGCTTCTTCTCGGCAAATGTGTTCTGAAAATGATGGATAAAGCCATATTCTTGAAGCATGGAAGAAGCCACTGCCGTTCTATTTGCACCGACCCCGATCTTGGCCGAAGTATCGGAAAGGCGCCTCCGGAGCATCTTTGGCTCATCTCCGCCTGCATAACCCTGCGACACCAAGTGTCCGGATTGTTTACCAACAGAGACACAAAAGGCAATGTAGCCTGAAGAAAGCAGGAGCTTAACCCTTGTCAGTAGTAGTGGCGAGACGCCGAGGCGGTGGAAGCTGCGGGCCAAGAAGTCTACCATGGGTGTCTTGCCATTGCCACCCCAAGTGAGGTTGCCGACGCTGACGACGGGCACGGGCAGCGCGCGGCGCGAGCGGAGCCGCGAAAGGAGCAGGGACAGGCGGAGCACGGCGGACGCGGCGGAGAGGAGGGGGAGGGTGAGAACGCGGTGGAGGAAGGGGAGGCCCCGCAGGGCGGAGTCCGGGGTGGCGGCAAGGCGAGCGACGAGCTGCCTCGCCATCTCCTCCATACGACCATACTCGCCGCCGTTCATAGGCAGCGCGGCGGCCGGATACAGGATGGGCTGGCTGCCTTTGCTTTGCGCAGCCGCCGGGAAGTAATGGGCTAGCATCATCGTGGGCCTTTTTTTTTTTGCAACAGTTTGCTTTTGGGCCTTGCCCAGGTTAGTCTAAGGATATTTGAGATTTTTTAGTATAGTTTTATTGTGCTGATAAATAAAATAACGAATGATTATCTAGAAGATCAACTAGGCATATAGAAGATGAAGAGGCTATTATCTGTACTAACTATTAAGACTGTATTGTAGACTGCCCCCGCCACAATCGTCCGCCCGATCCCGCCGCGACCCCCGCCCCCGCCAACCGCCCGTCGCAAACCGCGCCCGCCGCGACCGCTCCGCAAGGCACGAACGCCCAACCGCCGAACCGCGCCCGCCGCGACCGCTCCGCAAACGCCGCTAACCCCGCGGAGGCGGAGGCGTGCGTGGCAGCGTGGGAGGGGCAGAAGACGGTGGCGCAGGAGAGGCAGACGTAGAGGCGGGAGGTTGGGGACGGGGACGCGGCGGCGCAGGGCGAGCAGCGCGGGAGCTCGCGCAGGTCCCGCCGGATCTCGGGGCGGTCGAGCGGGCGCACGCGCAGGCAGCAGCGGGCGCGAGGACAGGCGGTGCGCGGCGAGGTGCGGGCAGGGCGGTGGTATGGACGGGGTGCCAGCGAGCGGAAGTGGAAGCGCGTCCCGTAGCTTCTCCGTGCTAGCTGTAATTGACGCGCGCTGTTGTCTGTGCATGGGCGCCGCCCTCCCCGCTGGATCTGCAGCCACCCCACTCCCCGTCGCGCCGATTCCATGAGAGGTCTCTCGCTCGATCTCTTTCTCACTGCTTTGAGTTGCCCGGATTTTATCTCGTGTTTTCTGGGTTGAGTTGCCCGCTGGATCTTGAGTTGCCCAGATTTATCCTCGCCCAGGGGTGCGTCTCCGAGCAGCACCCAAACACGCCGTACCAGCAGATGGCGCACAGGTTCCAGGAGTGGGGGCTGGAGAAAGAATGGGGCGACATTGACAGAGCGTGCGGGGTCTGGGTGCCCGAGGACGACGACGAGGGTCTTAACACCGTACCCACTCGAAGGCTTCCACCATGGCCTCCACCTGTTTGGGAATTCTAGATGTCAATGAAGATTACTGATCCATTGAGCTTCAAGTTGGGTCATAGATGGCGAGTGGAAGGGCTTGTCTATTGGAATTATTGCAGTCCACAGTATACAATCATTTTCCATGGTCACAAATGTGCTGGTACCATTCAGCTTCGTGCCATTGAAGAAGTTTGGGACCTCCTGATTGAGGAAGAGCTGACAAAAGTGGTGCCCGAGCCTTCTTGAACATCTATGGATGTCAATTGTTGTTACTGCTTGGACTGGTTATGCTACAGGAACTACCCTTTGTCTCAAGGGCCAACTTAAGCAACATGCACTCTTGATGTTGGTCGACTCTGGATCCTTGCAATCAGTCTTGACCAGCGTTCAATCATTGGAGCCGGCGTTGTCCGTTAGGGTGGACACTATGAAAACACTCTCATGCCGACATCAGTTACCAGTAACCACCTGGAATATATCGGGATGCCAGTTTTCAGCCAAGTTTAAATTTCTTACCGTGCCAGTAGTGGAACTGTTGTTACTCTCGGCAACCTCCCATCGAGACCATTTTCCTGACAGCAACATCTGGGTCGGGCTGGATACTTCCTTGGTGAATTGTTGTCAACTGGAGTTTGTACGCAACCTGACCAATGCGTTGAAGGCTAAATTCCTACACGCCATCGAAGAGGGCTGGGATTTGTTGTCTTTGGATGAAGGTGCACATGTGATGCCAGAAACCATGAAGAAACTCATGATGGCGCTGTCGGCAGCAGCATGGTCAGGAACAGATGCTGTCACCACATTGCGACTACATGGACAGATACACCAACACGATATTGTGGCGCTCCTTGACTCCGGATCTTCACATACTTTTATCAATGGTAAAATGAGATCCGTGTTGGTGAGACCATTGGTGACACTGATCACAGTGCAAGTAGCAAGTAGTCAAGTTATTGCTTGCAGTTATCAAGGATCTTCGGTGTCATATGTATTAAATTTCAACTGTCTGAAGACATCACTTGCAATTCTGTTGTGGTGGTGGTACTTGCTGAGCCAAAGCCAAAAATTTAGTACGCCAAAAAGGCCATTGCAGGAAGCCTGCCTGCAGTTCCTGGACTATCTAACATGATTGAGGACACTATCCATTTAATGGTTTCTGGGCATGGAAGAGGGTCGCAGTGGCGTTGACGCTGGCCTTGTTGGTTCAGCTTGGGGACAAGCTGCATTTTAAGCGGTGGGGAATGTCAGCACCAAACCACAAGACGAACAAACGCTGACAAAAGAAGCTCTAGGCAAACGGAGCCAGCAAGACGAAGACGAACATGTAAGCGATATGGGCTAGAGTGGGCTGTGTAAGCTATATGGGTCAGGCTGTGTCCGCCCAGTAGCACAGTAGCTTTTATATACTTGCAGCGTCGGTTGGAGGGGTATGGAAAAACAGAGAACAATATCAACTCTTTGCCGTGACGAGACCTTCTTCTTCCCCACGTCTCCAATATCTGCTGCTTTCTCCCTTCTCTGCTCTATACTTCTAGAAGGTGCTAACATGCCACGGCCGGACGATTTCTGGGGAGAGACGTCGTGCGCATTCGTGAGCCTCAAGGAGGAGGGATCGACGGCTGCCGATGTCATCGCGATATGGTTTAATATTGAAAGGGTGAGCCCCTGGAACCAATGGTATAGTGTGGTCGCATGTTCTGCTTGGTGGTTAGCCGACTGGATCCTCAACTACCTCCACGAACTGATCCAGAACTGCTTGGACTTTTGGATCGACCGATTGTCCAGCAGGTGTAGCCTGTGATTCCACTGACAAGAGCAAAAGTTCGATGACAGCGCCGGCTGGTAATGTCACCTGCACACCTTGCAAGTATGCTGACGATCCATTATATGGAATGACTGCCCACTTGTTCGCCCAATCCACCTTCATCGGACTGTATTGCTGGAGCCAGTTCATGCCCAATACTACATCAAACACTATAAGAGGCAAAAATTTCATGTCAGTGACAAATTGGCAATCAGACATACTCCACTCAGCTGCTGGGAGATGATAACGGCATGGAAGCACTTGACCGTTGGCTACTTGCACATATATGGTTCTAGGCAACTCTTGAACACCAGACAACTGTGGCCGTAAGCGGTCACTTACAAAAGTGTGAGAAGACCCTGAGTCAACTAATATGAGGATGTCGTGTTGCTGCATGCGATCAGCAAATCATGTAGTGGTTCCTTTGTCAATTCCTTCCCATGTTGCTGGTGATAGAGATAGTGCCATCATGATTTGTTCCGGCTGGTCAGGTGCGTCTTCGACACTTTCTGGTACTGCCAGTAGATCCCATACCTCCTCGATGGCATGTAACTGTACCGTGCTGGCACATTTGTGACCGGGAAACCATTTCTCTACACAGCGGTCGCACAAACCGCGAGCACGGCGATAGCTTTTGAGCGATGCTACACGATCAGCTGGTGAAGATGCTCGACTGAAGTCACCAGTCGTTTTGTCAGTGGATTGATTTTGTCCGCCTGGTTGTTCCTTCTTGCTGAATTCAGACGACGCCATATGCGGCCAAGCCATCCGGTTGGAGAAAGGCTCAGCATGCTGACGCCGAAATGACTCCAGCGCCTCTTCCTGCATAAGGGCGAGTGCACAAGCAGCATCAAGATTTGGAGGTCTTTGTACCATTATAACAGTTTTAATATCATGTTTGAGACCATCGATAAATCGCATTGTGTAGTACAAGGGATCAGTATGCGACTCATATGCAGCTAACTCATCTATCAAGGATGCAAAATGTTGAGCGTAGTCTGAAACAGACCCTGTCTGACTAATATGGAAGAGCTGACGAATCAAGGATTCATGTTGTTCACGAGCTGGATGGGCTTGGCCAGCATCGCCTTCGACCCCTCCCCCATCGTCGTCGCTCGGGGTTGCAGGCGAATTTTGGGCAGAGAACGTGCTGCGTCTGGACCGCCGGTGTGGAGGCATGCGATGTTGTCCCAGACCATGCCGAGCACGGGCTCATTCTGCGCGATGTTGGGGAGCCCTCGCAGGTCGCCGTCACCGTCGTCGTCCTGTGGGGACGAGACCCGGATGAGCCAGGCGATGTCCTCGAGCGCGGTGTTGAGCAGGGCGAGGGTGCGCGGGAGCCCGGACACCGGGTTGAGCTTGAAGAAGCGGCGGAGGCGGGAGTGGCTCTGGAAGCAGCGCGCGGCCATGCCTGCGGCCTTGTGGAGCGCCCGCTCCGTGTCGGCCATGACGCGCGGCGGGGCGCTCGTACAGCTCGACCCGCGCCGCCTGCCGCAGGAGCTCGGCGAGCTTCATGGCGCGGGACCGTAGCTCCATGCAGTCTGCCCTGAGGCACTGCCAGCCCGCCTGCTGCGCCACCTGGTTCGCGAGCTAGATGGGCTTGGCCAGCATCGCCTTTGACCCCTCCCCCATCGTCGTTGCTCGGGGTTGCAGGCGAATTTTGGGTGGAGAGCGTGCCGCGTCTGGGCAATCGGCAGGATATGTCGATCACCCCCCACGAACTGAACTTTAAATCGGGGGCTATAGCTCCCGCGGCGTTGGTACGGCGCCGAGGGGCAGAGGGGCCAAGACGGCGGCAAGGAAATGCAAGGAAAAATCCCGCCACTAACGAACCGTCGCACGCCCAGCAAGGCCAAGGCGTCGGGCGCGTGGGTTCTTAAGCTGCTTGCTTGGCTTTGGTGTGGCCGCCGGTGTGCTATGGGCTATGGCGTTGCCGTCTTGGGTTTCGTGCTTGGCGAGCACGGATGAGGATCGAGGAGCGCTTGGGGCAGGTGGGTCAATCAGTCGTGCGACCGAGTACATAAATTACCATGATATTATATGTTCCCGTTGCAACGCACGAGCAGTCACCTAGTTATCTTAAAATTCAAACAAGTTGGCTGAGAGTTAAGTTTCACTAGAAAAAGTTACGCGCTTGGCGGCGCCCTATCGAGCCTAAGGGCGGATATTTTTAAAATAATCTAAAATAATTTTGTTCAAAGTCCATTTTTGATAGCCACATGTGACCACTAAATGTTTTTTGTCTGTTAAAAGTTTCATCGTCGTCTCTTATGTCACGACTGCAACACTGACACGATTTCTATTTCAATGATGAAATCAATAACAGCAAAAAAATAGAATGATGTTAATCTTTTGCGGTTTCAAGATTGTCCAAATAAAGAACGTGTGCATAAAATTTACATTGTTCTCCATAAATTCAGAACTTAAATCTGGATTCCACTTTAATTGGCTTGTTTTTATTTTCATCGGAACTTTTAAAACTTTTTGTAGAATGGTTAAGACCAGATGAATCATGAGAAAATGCTAGTTCAGCAAAAAGCTCCTTTAGTTGTGGCAAAACATATATAGAAGTGTTTTCTGGTCCAATTGGTTGACAAAGGTCAATGAGTGTTGTAGCAGCCACCTAATCAACAATGCAGTTTTGGTAGCGAAAAAGTTTCGGTTGTACAAGTAAAAGTAATATAAAATAGTAAAAAAGATAATTTGCACACGAAGATCCAAAGGAATCTGCATAAGAACTTTTATATAAAGACATGCTTGGTCCTGCAGATGCAGTAGAAAACAATGAGATGATTAATACATAAATATTATGCAAAAAACACACATATTTAGAAGAGAGACATTGGCACCAAAGCATTTCAGTTGACTAATATCCAAATTTTGACATTAAGTTTTTAAGGTCAACATCAAAATTCACAAGTCAAGGAACACTTGAGCATTTAAATCAATGTGTTTGGTGAAAGGGCCTTGGGTGGGGGACTATGGTGGTATTGGGAGGTAGGACTGTTGCCTGCCATGTCTTTGCTTCTAGTATTTTTGAAGTGGATAACGCTGATTTTAATTTAAGAAGGCTAAACTGTGCTATTTTGTTTCATCTTTAGTCCAATCATCGAAATATTTTTGTTTGATCTTTTATTCCAGTCATTGGCATCCCTGTGGATCAGGTCAGAGCAAAATTTCCTTTGGGTAAAACTAACTGATCGAATGTTAGAAAGTATTTCTTCATCTCTAACCATCAATGGAGCAGCGTTTGAGAAACTGTGTTCCACTGGGAACTACAGATATTATTGCATCATCTCAGGCATTCAACAGTGTCGTACAGTTTGCTCAAAACCAAATAGCAGACCACAATTTCATTGGCAAGTCAAAATTGACGCAAACTTTGTCATTAGTCTAAAAAATAGATCGAGACACACACAAGTTTTAAAAAAAGAGTAACGAAATCTTGTCAGAATCAGGGTCCCTGTCAAAATATCTGGCATAGAGTCTTCAGACTCTAACCCAATTCCAGACTACAAACCAAACAATTCCGTAAAGCTGGTTGAATGGGCCTCTGGCGGCTGGCGCTTCATGGTTGCTTCAACCAACACCTGAAACAGCACAAGCTTCACCTACTTTGGCTCTTGTTGTTACTCAAACTCAAGTCATCACAAACGGTGCTGATCAACTTTAAAAAACTAAGAAGAGGGAGAAATCAGACATCATAGGACCCAGGTTTCGATGACTGGGAATCACACATCAGATATGGTTAAATCATATCTTTTGTGATATGGTTAAATCATATATATCCGATCCTCTCCTTCTTCTTTTGTGATATGGTTAAAATCAGATACAAAAAAAATCACACATCAGATATGTTTTAACTATGTTATTTTGTTTCATCTTTATTCCGGTCATCAAAGCAAATCGACACCATATCACAAAAGGGGATCAGATATTATATCATGCAACATCAGATGAGAGGAACACAGATACAAAGAGGACGAAGAGGGAGAAACCACACATCATATAGGATGTCGCCTGAGCTCCTCGGAGACATACAACAGCAGACGCCACCGATGATGCCGATTTGTGATAAAGAAAATCATATGCAAGTATAGAAAGTTCGGGCGCTAACACCTCATGCATGGGGGAGCTGATGCTAGACCTAAGCACGACTACACGAATGAGCCCAGCTTCACTGCCTCGATGGCGTGGAGGTCAGGATGAGAGATCGTGGGTTTGGGACCAAAGCGTGGTGGGCGAGGGGAAGGCGGCGGCGGAGCGAGAGGAGGAGGAGGAGGTTCTGCGGACCCAAAATTGGAGAGGGAGCGGCGGACAAAACTCGACTGTTCAGGGAGCCTGTGGTCCTGTTCGGCGGAGTGCGGAGAGGCGCTGGCCCTATCCCTGTCCCTGACGTCCGGCGGAGTGCGGAGAGGCGCTGGCCTACGCTGGGACCCACGGAAGAGTGCGAATCCACCGAATGCGGGGAGGCGTCCAAAAGGCTTCACGTTTTAATAACTTAGATGAGCTGAGCTCCCGTTCAACCAGATGTTTAGTGCCAAACTAGATATCCGCTAGAAACCAAATATCCGATCAAACATCATACATGACATTGGTACAAAGTCGACTTGCTCTTAGGGCTAGTTTGACAATTTTATTTTCTCAATGGATTCTCATTTTTCTAAAGGAAAAATGAATTGATTTTTTAAGAAAATGGAAATCTCTTAGGCCCCGTTTGTTTCCTTTCATTTTGAGGAATTGGAATCTTACTAATAGAATAGTCTATTTTTTTAGAATGTGTCATTCCACCACTTTCCAAAGTTATCATATAAGCCTATCTCAAATTCATGGGATGAGAGATAGAAATTGATTCTATAGATTTACATGCTATGTTTCTGATGTACAACTTATAGCATACTCTTCTACTTGCTTCGTTACAACATAAATATAGTCTATAACTATCTCTCACATATAATTTAGAATAATATACAAATATATTACATATATAAACACATGAACTTAATTAGTTTTGTCTAAATTATAATTATTAAAATAGAATTCAATTCCAACGAAACAAATGGGGCCTTAGAAAAATGAGGCTACCAAACTAGCCCTTATTGTATAGTTTTTCAGCCGAAAAAGTGGTGCCCAATGTGCACCGGATATGTCTGGCAAAGCACTAGATGGCCCATCGGACATAACACTCAAAGAACATGTCAAACATAAACCACTGCTATATAGCGGACCAAGCGTGTCAGGTGTGGCACCATATATCGCATTGAACATGGCACTCAGAGATCATGTATATTGCCTGTTTCATCCCAACACACACTGAATATGTCCGATGGTAAGTGTCCAGCGAATACACCAGATACCTGATATAGCTAATGGTTAGTTTATAGTCGTTGAAATTATAGCCATTGATTTCAGCCCACTAATAAACAATTGTTAGATTCCTTTGAGGTGTTACAAATAGACCTCTTAGAGGTCTTGGCTGCTACCTCTAGACTTCTACTTGTGCACCTCTTAAGACTACAGAAACAAACTTCACTCATTTGCAACTTGTAGTTCATCTTTTCAGTGGCATTGGAGGGCTCTTAATGTATTGTATATAGTTTTTGTATCCTATGACACTAGTTGAGTGGATTGCTTGGCTCTACTCATGTTACTCTTAGCGATTATTGTCACCAAGATTCCCTATTGTTTTTAAGATCATTGAGCCTAGGGATGACAACATGTTTGAAACTCGTGAGTATAAGATTCGCAAACCCCATACCTGTGAGGTAAATACTAAACCCATAGACGAACTTGTTACTTATGACGGGTACAATATGTCATCTATGCCCGCTATCCACGGGTACACCCATGGGATGCATAGATAAATAATTATAGATATCCATACATATACATATATATCCAATGCGGGGATCATGGGCACGAGTAGAACATTTCCATACCCTCGAGAAAAATCTTATCGGGTTGGGAATCAAACCTGCACCCATATCTGCAGGTATAAACTCACACCCAAACCCACACCTTGTAAGTTTTTTACCCATGGACACACAGGTAAAATGTGTCGGCCACCACCTTAGTTGGGAAGATATTAGATATCGTGTCTCTAATCATCAATTGTGAAACGCTCTTATGCTATTTCCATGCAGGAGATCAGTGAAGAGCATCTCTAGTAAAATCAATGCTAGATACAGTGTGTATATATAAAATGATTCTTACGACACCCGCCCTTATATAGAGCTTGGCTTGTAATGCTAATTGAAAGTTGCCTAGAGGGGGTGAATAGGCGAAACCTGAAATTTATAACTTTAAACACACACTAAAAGACGAGGTTAGCGTTAGAATTAAATTCAAGTCCGAAGAGAGGGAAAACAAATCAAACAAGAATCGAGCAAGTGGACACGATGATTTGTTTTATCGAGGTTCGGATCCAAAGAACCTAGTCCCCGTTGAGGAGGTCACGAAGACTGGGTCTATTTCAACCCTTTCCCTCTCTCAAACGGTCACTTAGACCGAGTGAGCCTTCTTCCTTAATCTCATAGGTCACTTAGACCCCGCAAGGACCACCACACACTTAGTGTCTCTTGCCTTGCTTATAAAGCGCTTGAGAATAAGAATGAGAAAAGAAAAAGGCCAAACCAAGCGACAAGAGCAACAAAAGAACACAAGAGATCCTCTCACAAGTCCTAAAGCACTAGAGTTGATTCGAGGACTTTGAGTGGATCGATCGCTTTGATTGTGTCTTGGAGTGGAGTCTTTTGCTCTTGTATTGAATGCAATATTTAGAATGCTTGGATTGATATGAATGAGGTGGTTAGGGGGTATTTATAGCCCCTAACCACTTCCATAGCCGTTGGGGAGGCTGCTGGCGATGGGCGCACCAGACAGTCCGGTGCGCCACCGGACAAGCACTGTTCTTTGTCTGGTGCGCCGCCACGTCACCCAACCGTTAGGGTTTGGAGCTGGGTCGATCGTTGGAGCTTTGTCTTCTTGCGGCACCGAACAGTTCGGTGCCCCTCTGACTTCGTTGCTCTGACTTCTGCGCGACACTGTTCATCACTGTAGCACTTTGCAGAGTTAACCGTTGGCGCAGGGAGCCATTGCTCCGCTGGCACACTGGATAGTCTGGTGGCACACCGGACAGTCCGGTGAATTATAGTTGATGGCACCCTGGAATTCCCGAGAGTGGCTGGTTTGGATTTGTACGGTCATGGTGCACTGGACACTGTCCGGTGCGCCATTCTTTAGCACACTCAAGTTCTTTTGCTCCAATAACATTGCGCCTCTAACTTGATTTCTTTCTTGGTTTGTGTTGAACATTATTGTAACGCCCTTAATTTGGGGGTATTTTTTTCTTCTTTAATACTCACCAAATTCAGGCGTTACTCTCTTTCCTCTTCCCGTTTTGCTCATTCTTCCCATTTTCAAAGCAGTATAACGACTGGTGTACATATCGCGTGTAAACAAAAATCTAAGTTTACATGGGTGTTGCATCATGCCGAAGCATATTTCTTTTGTCTGATGTTGTGTTTAATCGCACGTCCGTCTCGCCTCGTTTCAGATTTCGATTCGCAATTGGTTTCCGATCCGTGGTAGTGTGTGTGTGGGCTTCCGTCCCAGCTCGCGACTCAGCCCAGCCCGACCTGCCCCAGCCTAGCCTGGCCCTGGCCGCGCGCCCCTGGCGCCCCCCTCCCCATGCGCGCGCCGCCCTCCCTCTCTATCTCATTTTGTTTCCCACGCAACAACCTCCTCCAATCTCTCTCCCACCCCTCTCCCACCTCTCTTCCACCTCCTTTGCCCTAGGTGTGATCCGATGGACGGTTGCCGCGATCGTCGAGCCCTGAGGTGAGCTCCCTCCTCCCTCTCTCTTCCCCTCCCCTCTCCCTCCTCCTCCCTTCCCCGCGTGCCCCCTGGCCGCCCCTGGCCACCCCTGGCCGCGCTCGGCTGCGCCCCCTGGCCGCGCCCCTGGCCGTGCCTAGAGATGGCAATGGGTACCTGAAACCCGAAACCCGATGGGTTTTTACCCCATTAGGGTACGGGTTTGGGTCAATTTTCATACCCATGGGTTTGTTAATGGGCATAAATCTATACCCGACGGGTTTATGGGTACGGGTTTGTTCCTATAGTACCCAAACCCGTGAACCCGTGGGTTTTTTAAACCCGACCAAACCTAGTGCATATTGTCATTTTATTTTATAAATGAACAACAAACTTGTTATTCCTTATTTACTTCCTAATTTTTATCAAATGGTGAATGTATAAGTAGTCGGTTAGAGTGTTGCTTGCTTGCTATTATAGTTTTTACTAGAGTTATATATGTGGTGGATGGATAACTTAGTGCAAGGTTACTTAATTATACAACTTATTATTTGTATTCCATTCTCTCTACTAATAATTTTTATACCAAATCATGAACTCGTTGTTCATCACATAAATTTTGGAGTTTGGACCATAATCTCATTAATCATTACGATACTTATTGATTATAGGAAGAACAAGCATATTGGAGATGAAACGCGTGGGTAACCCACGGGTACCCGCTAACCCGATGGGTACGGGTTTGGGCAAAATCTCAAACCCGTCATGGGTACGGGTTTTTTAATGGGCATATATATTTTTCACGGGTATGTGTTTGGGACGGCAAAACCCAGCGGGTTTGTACCCGTTGCCATCTCTAGCCGTGCCCCAGCCGTGCCCTTGGTCACGCGCCGCCACGCCCTGACCGCGCGCCCTAACCGCGCGCCCTGGCCGCACCCATAGCCCTAGTAGATAATGTTTAAAATTCAGTTTGAATTAGTTGTAATTTTAATTTAATTTAGTGAGTTGCATCGCGCGCTTCGTCGCGCGACGGTCCAGTTTAATTTCAGATTTATTAGTGTGCTGTGTCGTGCGCTTCGTCGCGCGACGGTTCATCTTAAATTCAGATTATTTAAGGTGTGGCGTCGCGCGTCTAGTTGTGCGACGTGTCGTTTTAAATTTAGTTTAAGTGACGTATGCTGTCGTGCGCTTCGTCGCGCGACGCTTGACGTTATTTCCATAATTAATTCAAGTGTTTCGTGGCGCGCTTAGTCGCACGACGATTTGTTTTATTTCAGTTCAGTCTAAGTGTTGAGTCGCGCGCTTCGTCGCGCGACGACTCATTTCATTTTCGGTTTAGTTCGCGTGTGCCGTCGTGCGTTTTGCCGCGCGACAATTCTTTTAAATTTACCTTAAAATTGTTTATAATAATTAAACATGTAGCATAACTTTATTATATGCATAACGTGATTGTAAAATTAATACGATTATGTTTAGACGGGTACTTTAATCTATAATCACTTAACGTGATCGCCTTTCGACCGTAGTCTTGACCGTTGCTTTCTCGTTCTCGCTTAGTCGTAGGTGCGAGCCCTGCGCCGAGCGTTTGCTTATTTATTGTATTTTACTATCTGGTATATTGTTCCTTTTATATTAAATTTGTGGAATGTATGTTTGAACTCGTATAGATAACGGTCAGTTGGCGGAGTCTGAAAGAGTTGCAGGTGAAGACCCTAAGTACCAGCTGGTTGGTGAAGGCAAGTGTCCCTTGACCCTTTTATATCCTATTCATTTTATAATTCACTCCCCGCATTTACACAATTTATATCTAAGGATTGACTAACTTTTGTTTATCATATCCTTGTTTACCTATTTGGGTTTGGTTATTTTGGTTTAGCTCTATGCTAGTGTTTTACATTAATCAATGAATATGATGAGATTATTTATAATACACTGTTTTCCCTTTTGATAATGATGATATACTTGTGGCATTTAAGGGGGCTCGAGCTGTTTCTCGAGTGCCTCTCCGTAAGGACTGGTTCGTTGGATGACCGCCCGGGAAAACAGTGCAACCATGAGGATGGAATGAGGCACCCTTAGCTGAATAATTAGAGGAACTGAGGTGTAGTTCGCTTCGCTGTTGTGCCGTCAATGGGGCTCGGTGTATGCGGCTCACTCTGCCGAGTGTAAATTGCCCCTTGGGGAGGAGTGCGGTACATTTAGGAAATCTAACGGGCGGCTACAGACTTAGGGAATCTTTGTAAAGGCTACGTAGTGAAACCCTGACTGTTCACCTTGGTAGTGTTTAAGGGCTTGATCAGCCCGAGGCAAAAGGGAATCACGGCTTGTGGGTAAAGTGCGCAACCTCTGCAGAGTGTTATGAAACTAATATATCAGTCGTGCTCGCGGTTATGAGCAGCCAAGAGAGCTCCATTGATTAGAGATACATTGATTAGAGATACTTTGATTAGAGATGTTTGGTTTACAAGTGGTAATGAGGATGATGGTTTTGATTATAACTATGGTAATGGTAAGTGGTATTTTTTCCGTTTGGAAAGGGTACTTTTGGGTTAACAAATTGGGTTAAAGCTAAAACCTGGCTCTCCACTAGTAATAATAACCTAACCAACTAAAAGCAATTGCTTGACTTAACCCCACATAAAGCTAGTCCACCACAGCCAAACGAGACAACTGCTGAGTATGTTGATGTGCACTCACCCTTGCTTTACACACCAAACCCCCCAGGTTGTCCACGTTGCAACCACTGCTCAGGAGAAGATGAAGTTGTGGAGGAGGACTTCCAGGAGTTCGAAGAGTACGATGAGTTCTAGGCGTGGGTTAGCGGCAAAACCCCTAGTCGGCTGCCTGTGAAGGCCGCGTTTATCTACGTTTCTTTTCCGCACTTTGATTATTGTTAAAGACTATGTGGATGTCTCAGACATCATGATGTAATCGACTATTACTATCTTTTATGTTATTATTTGAGCACTGTGTGATGATGTCCAGTTATGTAACTGTTGTGTACGTGAATTGCTAATCCTGACACGTACATGCTTCGTATTCGATTTGCCTTCTAAAACCGGGTGTGATATGAATGAGGTGGTTGGGGGGTGTTTATAGCCCCCAACCACTTCCATAGCTATTGGGGAGGCTACTGGCGACAGGCGCACCGGACAGTCCGGTGCGCCACCGGACAACCACTGTTCCTTGTCCGGTGCGCCGCCACGTCACCCAACCGTTAGGGTTCGGAGCTAGGTTGATCGTTGCAGCTTTGTCTTCTTGCGGCACCAGACAGTCTGGTGCCCCTCTGACTTCGCTGCTCTGACTTCTGCGCGACACTGTTGATCACTGTAGCACTTTGCAGAGTCGATGTTGGCGTAGGCAGCCGTTGCTCCGCTGGCTCACCGGACAGTCCGGTGAATTATAGCGGAGGGCGCCCTGGAATTCCCGAGAGTGGCTGGTTCGGATTTGTACGGTCATGGTGCACCGGACACTGTCTGGTGGTGCACCGGACAGTCAGGTGCACCATTCTTCAGCACACTTAAGTTCTTTTGCTCCAATAACATTGCGTCCCTAACTTGATTTCTTTCTTGGTTTGTGTTGAACCGTATGCACCTGTGATATATGAATTCTAGACAAACTAGTTAGTCCACATGTTTGCGTTGGTCATCAACCACCAAAATTAATTATAGGAAATGGTTAATCCAATTTCCCTTTCAATCTCCCCATTTTTGGTGATTGATGCCAACACAAACCAAAGCAGATATAAAGTGCAGAAATGTAACTAGTTTGCAATTGAGATGATAGTGCATAGGTTACTTGGAATTAAATCAATTGAAAGTCTTACTAAGTATGATTGGATTGGCTTTCTTTTATTTAACATTTTGGACCACTTTTGCACCACATGTTTGTTTTTGCAAAACTTTTGGAAAATCTTTTCAAAATCCTTTTGCAAATAGTCAAAGGTATATGAATAAGATTGCAAGAAGCATTTTCAAGATTTGAAATTCCTCCCCCTGTTTCAAATGCTTTTCCTTTGACTAAATAGAAATCTTCCCCTGAATGAAATTCTCCTCTTAGCTTTCAAGAGGGTTTTGAAATAGATATCAATTTGAAATTTTATTTTCACAAGCCAAGTGAAACATAGATACCAACTGATACTAATTGAAAATATATTAATTGAAAATTTCATTTAGAAAATTTTTGAAATGGTGGTGGTGCGGTCCTTTTGCTTTGAGCTTAATATTTTCTCCCCCTTTGTAGGGCTGGGCATTCGATTTTTTTCTAAACTTCGGTTCGGTTTTTCGGTTTTAAAAAACTTCGGTTTTTCAAACATTAGAAACCGATCGGTTTTCTAGAAAATGAAAAACCGAGAAGTTCGGTTTCGGTTTTTTACTTCGGTTTTTCGGTAAAAACCGAATACCAAACTTATAATCAAGACAATACATACAACAAGTTTACATGATAGATTACACATAATTTTAAAAAGTAAAAATTATATAGGTACAAATATTTAGATATACATCATACATCACATACAAATAAGTGAATAACAATTTAATTGTATCACACATTTAGTTCACATAATTGAATAGTCAAATTTGAGAATTGATAAAGTTTGGTATTCGGTTTTTTCGGTTCGGTATACGGTGAAAACCGATTACGATACCAAAAACCGAACTTCTTAGATACAAAAACCGAAACCGAACCGAACTACCAAAAAAACCGAAATTTCGGTTCGGTTTGGTACGGTTCGGTTCGGTTTTCGGTTTATGGTAAAAATGTGCCCACCCCTACCCCTTTGGCATTAAGCACCAAAAACGGAGAGCTTTGGAGCCCTTGTTCAACTTTCTCCCCCTTTTGGGGCCTAATACATTCTCCTAAATGGTGAAATAAATATAAGTGAAGATCATACCATTGAGATTTTGTGGAGTAGCGGCAAATGTTAAGTGATACCGTCAGAGTTTGGAGTGGAAGCCTTGTTTTTGCCGAAAACTCCATTTCCCTTTCAATCTACGACTTAGTATAGAAATACACTTGAAAACACATTAGTCGTAGTCTTGACACAAGAAGAATAAGAAGTAGGCATTTGTACCAAATGAAAGAGACATGATCAAAGGTATATAAATAAGCTATGTGTGCAATGTTTCAATCAAAATTCCGAGAATCAAGTATATTTAGCTCATTCCTAAGTTTGCTAAAGGTTTTCTCATCTAGTGGCTTGGTAAAGATATCGGCTAATTGGTTTTGGGTATTAACATAAGCAATTTCGATATCTCCCTTTTGCTAGTGATCCCTCAGAAAGTGATACCGAGTATCTATGTGCTTAGTGCGGCTGTGTTCAATGGGATTATCCGCCATGCGGATTGCACTCTCATTATCACATAGGAGAGGGACTTTGCTCAATCTGTAGCCATAGTCCTTAAGGGTTTGCCTCACCCAAAGTAATTGCGCACAATAATGGCCTGCGACAATGTACTCGGCTTCGACGGTGGAAAGAGCTATGGAGTTTTGTTTCTTTGAAGCCCAAGACACCAGGGATCTCCCTAGAAACTAACAAGTCCCTGATGTGCTCTTCATATCAATTCTACACCCTGCCCAATCGGCATCAGAATATCCTATTAAATCAAAAGTGGATCCCTTGGGATACTAAAGCCCAAACTTAGGAGTGTAAACTAAGTATCTCATGATTCTCTTCACGGCCCTAAGGTGAACTTCCTTAGGATTTGCCTGGAACCTTGCACACATGCATACTAAAAGCATAATATCCAGTCGAGATGCACATAAATAGAGTAAAGGTCCTATCATCAACCGGTATACCTTTTGATCTACGGATTTACCTCCCGTGTCGAGGTCGAGATGCCCATTTGTTCCTATGGGTGTCTTGATGGGTTTGGCATCCTTCATTCCACACTTCTTAAGTATGTCTTGAATGTATTTTGTTTGACTGATGAAGGTGCCCTCTTGGAGTTGCTTGATTTGAAATCCTAGGAAATATCTCAATTCCCCCATCATAGACATCTCAGACTTTTGAATCATGATCCTACTAAACTCTTCACATGAGGACTTGTTAGTAGACCCAAATATGATATCATCAACATAAATTCGGCATATAAACAAGTCTTTTTCAATAGTTTTAATGAAGATGGTAGGATCGGCCTTTCCGACTTTGAAGCCATTAGTGATAATAAAATCTTGCAGGCATTCATACCATGCTCTTGGGGCTTGCTTGAACCCATAAAGTGTCTTTGAGAGTTTATACACATGATTAGGGTACTCACTATCTTCAAAGCCAGGAGGTTGCTCAACATAGACCTCTTCCTTGATAGGTCCATTGAGGAAGGCACTCTTCATGTCCATTTGATAAAGCTTGAAGCCATGGTAAGTAGCATAGGCAAGTAATATACGAATTGACTCAAGCATAGCTACGGGTGCATAAGTTTCATCAAAGTCCAAACCTTCAACTTGTGAATAACCTTTGGCCACAAGTCGGGCTTTGTTTCTTGTCACCACACCATGCTCATCTTGCTTGTTGTAGAATACCCATTTGGTACCTACAACATTTTGATTAGGACGTGGAACTAAATGCTATACCTCATTCCTTGTGAAGTTGTTGAGCTCCTCTTGCATAGCCACCACCCAATCCGAACCTCTTAATGCATCCTCTACCCTATATGGCTCAATAGAGGAAACAAAAGAGTAATGTTCACAAAAATGTGTAACCCAAGATCTAGTGGTTACCCCCTTATGAATGTCACCAAGGATGGAGTTGACGAGGTGATCTCGTTGAATTGCTTGGTGGACTCTTGGGTGTGGCGGTCTTTGACCTTGAATTTCTTGATCATCTTCCTTATCTTCATCTCCCCCTTGATCATTGACCTCTTCTTGAGGTGGCTCATCCTCTTGATCTTCATCTTCATCATCTTGAGCCTGATCCTCATCTTGAGTTGGTGGAGATGCTTGGTTGGAAGATGACGATTGATCTTGTGCTTGTGGAGGCTCTTTGGATTCCTTAGGACACACATCCCCAATGGACATGTTCCTTAGTGCGACGCCCGAAGCCTCTTCATCATCTAGCTCATCAAGATCAACTTGCTCCACTTAGGAGCCATTAGTTTCATCAAACACAATGTCACAAGAAACTTCAGCTAGTCCAGTGGACTTGTTAAAGATTCTATATGCCCTTGTGTTTGAATCATAACCTAGAAAAAACCTTCTACAGCTTTAGGAGCAAATTTAGATTTTCTACCTCTTTTAATAAGAATAAAACATTTGCTCCCAAAGACTCTAAAATATGAAACATTGGGCTTTTTACCAGTGAGGAGTTCATATGATGTTTTCTTGAGGATTCGGTGAAGATATAACCGGTTGATGGAGTAGCAGGCGGTGTTAATCACCTCAGCCCAAAACCGGTTTGGAGTCTTGTATTCATCAAGCATGGTCCTCGTCATGTCCAGTAGAGTTCTATTCTTCCTCTCCACTACACCATTTTGTTGAGGTGTGTAGGGAGAAGAGAACTCATGCTTGATGCCCTCCTCCTCAAAAAATCCTTTAATTTGAGAATTTTTGAACTCCGTCCCATTGTCGCTTCTTATCTTTTTGATCCTTAATCCGAACTCATTTTGAGCCCGCCTTAGGAATCCTTTTAAGGTATCTTGGGTCTGAGATTTTTCCTGCAAAAAGAACACCCAAGTGAAGCGAGAACAATCATCCACAATAACTAGACAGTACTTACTCCTGCCGATGCTTATGTAAGCGATCGTGCCGAAAAGATCCATGTGGAGTAGCTCAAGTGGTATGTCCGTCGTCATTATGTTTTTTGTGGATGGTGGATTCCAACTTGCTTCCCTGCTTGACATGCGCTACAATCCTGTCTTTCTCAAAATGAACACTGGTTAGTCCTAAAATGTGCTCTCCCTTTAGAAGTTTGTGAAGATTCTTCATTCCAACATGGGCAAGTCGGCGATGCCAGAGCCAGCCCATATTAGTCTTAGCAATTAAACAAGTGTCAAGTTCAGCTTTGTTATCATTAAAATCAACTAAATATAGTTGACCCTCTAACACTCCCTTAAATGCTATTGAATCATCACTTAAAGACAGTAACACCTACATCTGTAAATAGACAGTTGTAGCCCATTTTGCATAATTGAGAAACAGATAGCAAATTGTAATCTAATGAATCTACAAGAAAAACATTGGAAATAGAATGGTCAGGTGATATAGCAATTTTACCCAAACCTTTGACCAATCCTTGATTTCCATCCCCGAATGTGATAGCTCGTTGGGGATCTTCATTTTTCTCATAGGAGGAGAACATTCTCTTCTCCCCAATCATGTGGTTTGTGCACCCGCTATCGATTATCCAACTTAAACCATCGGATGCATAAACCTACAAAACAATTTTAGGCCTTGTTCTTAGGTACCCAAACAGTCTTGGGTCCTTTGACGTTAGAAACAAGCACCTTGGGTACCCAAACACAAGTTTTGGAGTTCTTGTGTTTGCCCCCAACATATTTGGCGACTACTTTGCCTGATTAGTTAGTTAAAACATATGAAGCATCAAAAGTCTTAAAAGAAACATTATGCTCATTTGATGCAGCAGGAATTTTCTTTCTAGGCATTTTAACATGGGTGGTATGCCTAGAGCTAGTGCGACAGAACCTCTCAAGTTATTGGGCCCACATGCACCTGTCCTTGTCTCAAAGACCTTAGACTGCTATGCATGTGCACCAGATAACTTAACAGGATCTGTCCGATTGCCCCAAGGACATCGGATAAACCACTTACAACCAAGATCGCGAGATTAAGTAATACAAATCACACACACCAATATTTTGCAGCGGAAATCTTATTACCAACTTTTACAAGTTGCAAAAAATTTACATTATTTTATCGAAGTGATTACAAAAGTACAAGTTTGAAGTATATGCTAGCTCAAGTGACCATCCTCAATAAGAAGTATAGAAGAGTTACTTAGACTTATAAGAAGGCCGAGCCCACCAGCACTTAACACCATCACAACAGCACAAGGTTAGAACCTGAAAAACAACAGGGAATAAAACCCTGAGTATGGAATTACTCAGCAAGACTTACCCGACTAAAGAAAAGACTCTCAAGGGTATGCTGGCTAGAGGGAGTCAAGGTATGGCTTATCAAGAATCAAAGACTCTATTTGCAGAAAAGCTTACTAATAGTGGATCCTTAAAAATCCATTTTTAATTGTCAGGTTAAGTAAAGTTACCTACATCTAGAGTTCTTTCTACCCTAGTTCAAGCACTTGGCCTATACTAGCCGTCTTTTATCATCCCTTCAGTTCACTGGATTTCTACGTGTAGGTCAGTGACCAAGTCTTCATGTCCGAGAAGTAACGGCGATCCGAATCGATTAATACCCAGCTGGGGATCTCCGATCACACGACATATGTAGCACTTAACCCTTGCATATGTCAACTCGCCACTGGGGTTCTTAAGACCAGATCAGGTTCACGCCAACTGAGAGCACAGATACACCACCGTCCAGCCTCTTGCCACGGAGGGTACACGCTACTCTCGCCATCTCTCCACTCCCATTGCGTGTTATATTATTCTGGTATTAGTCTGCCTGAGGCAAAGCTTACCCATGATGAGGCATGTTACCAGTTAAAAGGTCCTCAATCATCAAGCCAACATCGACACGGTCCTTAATTGACTCAGACGAAGACACTACACCGAGACTCCTTTCTCGTGCAAGTCAACCGCCCGGTCTCAGCTTTATTATTTTCAACCCAAAGTTTGGTACCTGGCAGAGGTACATCTTTTCCGATGTTGAACCCATCAAGGCCTTTGACGGATCCACCATCACAAGTTTTATTTTTGAAAACATTCCCACCCACTGAAGCATCACTTTTGTTTTAAAACAAAACATTTTTGTTTACTAAAGCAAGGCTAAGCATCAAAAATTCTTTTCAAAAAGGGTGTCAAGGAAGGGTAATCAATTTTCCAAGGAAGGAAATGCATCAACGGTTTAGCACACAACTCCTATCACCTAATGCATCAAACAAGGTGATAAAGATTTTAAAACACAAGGAGGTGGCAAATGCACCGGGGCTTGCCTGAATAACACTAGGTTAGTGTTTGTTAGGCGACGTCCACTTGACGATCATCCTTGTCCTAGCACTTGATCGGGTAGGTTCGTCCATAAGCATCCTCTTGCGGATTAGCCCGAGCTTGGGGTCGACTTGGGTCGTCTTCCGCATCACACGATTAATTATCGTACCTCATGAGATGCACGATGCACATGTATGAGCACGAGTATAACGAGTATAAATAGTACAAGATAGATAATCTATGCTAAAAAGGATGAATCACTTATAACCTATAACCAAGCATATTTTATACAATATACTAATTACAACTTTAAAACTAAAAGACCTAAAGTGTTTATACTCATTACTATTAGACAGACCCTAGATTTTGGTTGAAACAGATATATCGAGGTTACTTGATCCTAAGTATTTGAAGTAGCGATCAACATTCATTCAGATCATGAAATCGACCAACACACATAGAATATCATACCTAGTTTAGAGAATACACTAAACGACTTATAACTTTAACTTTAAAATTCTTGAACACCTATCACTTATAAAATTTTATAGAAGAACTTTCGTTAACTTTCTAAACAAATTTACCGGTTAACCTGGGTATCATATATATTAATAAAATTTCCCAATTTTAACACCTACAGTCCCGCAAACACTGTGACCTCTTTCATCCTACGACATCGACCAATTACCAAAGCGACTCAGGCAATCTAATAAATATTATACCTAGTCAAACCATCCATCAATCCACTAACACGAAAAACAAATGAGCTTACCCTGACTAGTTCGACGCGATAATCGGAAGTACGGTGACGGTTTCCAGTTGACGTCGTAGATCACACACATCTGGCGAGCGATGTACACAATTTCTATTCTTGACCAGATATCCATGGGATTCCTTTTGTTGAGCTGGTGACACGTGGCCAACACCAGAGTGTCTTCACGGCTTGGGGGCTTGGCGTAGACGGGGATGGCGATCGACGGCTTGTTCGAGCTTCTGTCGAGCACTTGGTGAATATCACCCTGCTAGCTTCGTCTTCACCCGATGCTTTGTATTTCTTGAGGATGCACAAAACGACGACGAGATTGAGTCAGGAGCGAGCTGGTGAGATGGGGGTTGAACAGAGGATGACGGGTTCGACGACTCGACTGTGAACGCAACGACGAGCTAGGGCAGGATTTGAGCTAATAGGCGCAGTATGGGACAGCGACCAGCACGACGGACAGACTAAGTCGCAGCGAGGTCGACGACGAGAGAGGGATTTTAAAGCCGAGCGAGCTGAGAGGGCACGCTGGCGAGCTAGAAAAAGATTCGGCGCGCGAGCTCGACGCGCACGGATTTTTGTTTCGTTGCTCTACGCACGACGCGTGGACAGACAGCAAGCAGGGACACGCGGCAAAATCCCGGGCACGACGCAGGAAACCAGCCACGGCGAGCATAGGGACACGGCTGCGCGCGACGTGTGCGCAGAGAGCTCGACCGGGTACGACGAGCTGGGGACTGAACGTGGTCCGAGCTAGGAAGAGCCGGGATACCACGGCGCGCAGGGAGACGGCAAGGCGGAGCGCGCGTCAGGGAGAAACACCGGCGAGCTCACCATGGGAGTGATTCCGAGCAGAGCAGGCGTAGGGGCGTGGCAAGACCAAATCTGGGCTGAAGCAGGCGAGCTGAGGGGAAGAAGGGTAGGGATGGAGCTCGGCCATGGGGAGCGGACAGAGCTCGACAAGCTGGAGCCAAGCGCCGGCCATGGGAAAGCAGGCGCGGCAGGGCTGAGCGAGCTGGGGGCCGGGAGGAGCGCTCGGCCATGGGCGCGGTAAGACAAGGGGAGATCCAGCCGGGCGCAGGAGCTGGAGCCGCACAGTATGGAGATGAGCGCAGGGAGGAACTCCGAGCTGGGCGAGCTCCGACGTGCAAGGAGCTTGGGCGCCGGAAGGGATGGACGCCGAGCAGGGAGAGCGAGCGTGGAGCATCCCGGCAAGCTATAGAGGCGCGGGAGAGAAGAGCAGAGATCGAGGAAGGAGCCCCACGCGCAGAGAGGAATTGGGGAACCATGACCAGGGAGTTTAGCTGCCTGTAGATGGGACCGCCATCGGCGAGC
Organism: Zea luxurians; assembly: GCA_029449295.1. Taxonomy (NCBI): domain Eukaryota; kingdom Viridiplantae; phylum Streptophyta; class Magnoliopsida; order Poales; family Poaceae; genus Zea; species Zea luxurians. The sequence continues at coordinate 1,543,344 of JAOPSE010000040.1, read as the reverse complement.
GTAGGAGCAAGCCAGGAGCTCCGGCCATGGAGATAAGGAGAGAGAGAGGAACGCCGACCAGGGCAGAGGATGCGCTGGGGGAAGAACCGCTCAGCTGCCACGGCGACGAGCGAGCAGGGTGGAGGGGGAGGAGCACGACACCAGGGAGCCGCGCCATGGGGAGAGAAATGATGGGGGAGGGAGCTACGGTGCTGGAGCAAGGCACCGAGCATGAAGCCGGAGAGAGTTTCGGGTGCGCCAGGGAGAAGACGAGAGGGAGGGTGGCGGTAGAGATAGGAATGAGAGATATTTTTTTGTTTCTTTCTTTTTATTTTAAAAAAATTCGCTGATATTTTGGAATCAAGATTTTAGTGATATAAAAGCAGTCGTGACAGACGAAACCGATGCGATATTAAAATCGAGATAGACGAAGACGATTAAAATTTAACATCCGTTTCATCCACTAATATTACGTGCTTAAATCCGTACTCGTTGTCGAGCGGAATATAAACACCTGGGGTGTTACAGCCCTCTCCCCTTAAAAGAATCTCGTCCCAAGATTCAGAGTGAAAGACTTTTAAGAGTAGAGAAGCATGTGTAAGGAAAATGGACCCCAGGCCATTTGGCTAATTGAGTTTTGGTGTTTGATGAACAACACAATCCGTGAACTAATAAGTTTTCTAGTTTGTAGTTCACAGGATGCAAGATGTACTTGGACTAAGGAATTGAGGAAAGTAACACCTCAAAAGAAGACATTAAGAAGATCCAAGAAATGTCCAAGTGTGCTATTGCGGACTGTCTGTGCGAAGGCGCACCGGACTGTCCAGTGGCACACCGGACTGTCCGGTGCCCACACGCCGGACTGTCCGGTGCACCAGGGAACTCCAGCCCAATGGCTAGTTCCAGGTGGCACTCGGAGAGAAGACCACCGGACTGTCCGGTGTGAGCATCAGACTGTCCGGTGTGGAAAAGCCTGCGGCGCCAACGGTCACCTGCTCTGACTGAGCAACGGCTAGGCGCACCGGACAGGCTACAGTGCGCTGTCCGGTGCACCACCAGACTGTCCGGTGTGCCGCAGAGAACTGCAACTTTTCTCCAACAGCTAGAATTGAGTTGGGGCCTATATATACTTCACCCAACCGGCCATTTGAAGGTGTGGGAGCCCAAGCAACATACCAAGGCATATAGTGCACATTTCCAAGAGCTCAAACACCCAAGTGCTTAATAGAATCACTCGGTGATTAGCGTAGGTGCTTTGTGAAGTGCTTAGGTTAGTTAGACAGCTTTAGCGCTTGCTCTAGGTAAACCCTAGTTAGTTGAGTGAGTTCTGTAAAACCACACAACCCCTCGGCTCTTCGTGAGTCGTTGTAGTTGTACCGAGTGGGGCGAGAGTCTTGCGAGACCGTGACAACCGCTTTTGTGTCATGGCCGCCACCGTGTACCGGAGGGAACAAGGCCCGCGGCGTTTCGGCCGGAAGCTCGATAGTGGAGACGGCGGGGAGCGTCCGAGAGGAGCCGGAAGCGGAGCACCACTTGTGCGTGGAGAAGGCCCACGGCTCTCTATGGAGTTACTCGACCGTGGTGCTTGGCCACCGCGTGGGCTTCCCTTTGTGTAGAGGCACCAACGAGGATTAGTCGGGACCTTGCGTGGTTCCGGATACCTCGGTAAAAATACCGGCGTCATCCACGAGAGTTTGCTTCTCTACTTTGCTCTTTAAGTTTTCGCATTTATATTAAGCATTTAAGTTTCAATCTTATATACATACTTATCTAGTGTAGATTGAAACTTAGCCTTTGCGGTAGAGATAGCAACACTTAGACAAAACCTAGTTTGCACATTCTAGTTTGATTATTTGCATAGGTTTTGCTCTAGGGATTTAATTATGGCCTAGTTTAGTAAAAGTTTTAGAAGTCCTAATTCACTCCCCCCTCTTAGGCATCACCCGTTTCCTACAAGTGGTATCAGAGCCCGGTTTGGCTCATTTGAAACGCTTTAGCTTCACCGCTAAAAGAGCCGACGCTTTTTAGAGGAAGGGATGGATACCCATGGCCACCACACTTTGACGGCACTAACTTCCCATATTATAGTGGTAGAATGGCCTGTTACCTAGAGGTCGTTGATCTAGGTGTTTGGAGAGTCACTCGTGACGGGATGAAACCCCTCAAGAATCCCGAGAAACCCACCACGAGTGAGGAAAAAGAAATTCATTTAAATGCTAGAGCCAAAAATTGCTTGTATGAATCTCTTAGCATTGATATTTTTAATCAAGTATTTACCTTGAAAACTGCTAATGAGATTCGGCTAAAATTGCATGAGCTCCATGACGGCACATCCAATGTCCGTGAGCAAAAACATTGCCTAGTCTTAAATGAGTATAATTCTTTTGCTATGAAAGATGATGAGCTTGTTAGAGACATGTATTCTCGTTTGAATCTAATTATCAATGAGCTCAATTCTATTGGCATTAATAAGCTAGGTGATGCGGACATTGTGAGGAAGATTATCTCCCTGCTACCACAACAAAGATATGGGAGCATCATCACCATCCTTCACAACATGGAGGACTTGAGCAACATGACCCCGACCATTGTGATTGGGAAAATCGCGGCTTTTGAGATGTCGCGAAAAATGTGTCGGGGAGAGGAGCCAACTTCCTCAAGACCATATGCTTTTGCATGTGATGAAAGGAAGGGCAAAAAGAAGGCTCCCACTCCAAGTTCCTCAAGTAAAGAAGAGGAGGAAGAAGAAAGTGATGATGATGAAGATAATCAACCATGCACATCATCCTCCGAGGATGAAGAAACAATCCGACACATCAGAAAGGTAATGAGGATGATCCGCAAGATTAATCTAATGGGTGTGCCCCTGCAGGTCGAGGATCTTCTCTTTAACATTGACAGGAAAAAGCAAAGGAAGAGAGGATGCTTCACATGTGGGGAGAAGGGCCACTTCAGGGACAACTATCCAAATATGGCCAAACCCAAAAAGGAGAGGAGCAAAGGCAAGGCGCTAACAAGTGTTAGAACTTGGGATGATTCTTCAAGTGAAGATGAACCTCCAAGGACGCGCAGCCACCGGTCCTCATCACGCTCATCACGGTCATCACACAAATGCCTTATGGCAAGAGGTAACAAAAGCATTCCATCCTCTAGTGATGAAAGTAGTAGTGATGATGAAGGTGAGAGAAAGCCCTCTCTAGATGAGCTTGCAGAAGTCGTAGAATTTTTCTAGGATGTTTGCACTAAGCAAAAAGCTCAACTTAAAACTTTGAAAAATAAGTTGGTTAGCTCTCAAAATGATTACAAAGGTTTGCTAGAAAAATTTGAAACTTTTGCAAACTTAAATTGTGAGCTATCAACTAAAATTGAGATATTAGAATCTAGTGCTCCATCCACTGCTACCGATGATAGCCTTATTAAAAAGAATGAAAAACTTAAGGCTAAGTTAGCTAGCTCCTAAGAAGCTATTGAAAATTTGCTAGAGAGAATGGAAATTCTTAGCGTACACAACAATGAGCTAACTACTAAGCTAGAAAACATTGGTAGCACCCCAGCAACATCTTTAGTTGAAATACCTGAAATTATTAAGAAAGATGCTTCTACTTTCTGCTTTGATTTAATTGATGATTCTAACCCTTGCAACCAAGTTCTTAAGAATATTGTTGTAGAAACATGTTCGGATGAGGTTGCAAAAGAAAATGAACAATTAAAGCAAGAAGTGGCTCGCCTTGGCAAGGCTTTGTATGACAAGAAAAGCAAAGCCAAACAAATCCAACCTCCATAGGATAACACCACGGCGGGAGTGAACAAGCCTATGGAGGGAGAAACTGTGATTTGTAGGCTAAAAGCTCAAGCAAAAGCCATCAAGCAAAATCTCCAACACCTACATCAAAAAGGTGAATAAAAAGGATGCTACACCATACTTGATCAAGAAGAAAAGGAATGGAAAGGTGATAGCAATCAAGGCCAACAAGCAAGCCAACAAAGGAAAGGGAGCCAAACGCATCTGGGTGCCAAAAGAAATAATTTCAACCATGAAAAGCACCAAGAAGGTTTGGATCCCGAAAGGGAAGTGAGTGGACCGAACGTCCTCGGGAAATTTGGAGATTTAGCAAACTTGGGATGTATATCATGGGATACATCATATTGGATCAAGTTTACTTGCCAAGTGGGTTAGTGAAAATTTTGGACCCAAATTTCCCACCCATGACTAAGGTAACTAGATTAATTGTATTTCTTGTTTTTAGATATGCGTATCTATTTACCTTGTATCTAGTTTACCTTTCTTGCCTAGTATTACATTTGTTATTTGCCTTTGTTTAAAATTATGCATACTAGGTAAATCATATGGTAGGATTGCTTGTTTTTAAATTCATATACTTAAGCAAACCTACATGGCTTAAAATGTTTACTTAAGCACGACACATAGCTTCTATATCACTCCATAGTAAATGATGCATCAATTGAAAATTTTGATTTCTACAAGTTGTATCATTTTACTTATATGTGCCAAAGTTCGGATTATAGATAATTTACCCCTCTTGATATCAAATCAAAGTGCAAGTCTCCTACAAGTATTCAAAACTTGTATGCACATCTTCAGGGGGAGGTTACTCTATAATCTAATATTTTGAGACTAATACCTTTTCAAGTCTATTTCATGTGATAGTCTCATTGTAAGGAAAATGAGGTCCCCAGAGAAAGACAACAATCTTCCACTGCAAAATCTCCAAGAAATCTCATGTCTCTCAAGCTCGCCATTGACTTTCAATTGGTATCTTTTGAGACTACATCTAGTATCATTTACATGTCTTCTCCAATATTTGATTAGACTATATTTCATATCATATACTTCCATGTTGCTAAAAATGCATAAGTAGTTAACTCATATTCTGTTACCTATGCATAAGTGAAGTTAGTCTTTTCAAATCATGTCTTGCACCTCTAATTTTCACATGCTTTTTCCTAAGTAGAGGATCTCTGTCAGGGGGAGTATTTCTTCATCTCTAAAAAGGGGGAGAAAATTCTTTCTAAAGAGAACACTCGTTTAGGGGGAGTAATCCTTTCATCTGGTACCATTCTTGTGGTTTAATTTAGTATCCTTCAAGTGGTATCATCTGATAAATTTCTTGATGAGGGCAAGCTTTTATTTACTTCCTACATGCTTTTAATGTCTTCCTTTTCGGTGGTTGATGCCAAAGGGGGAGAAGTTTAGGGACCAAAGCAATAAAAACTATATCGAACACCAAACCCCACAAATTTAAAATTTTATATCTACAAATGGTTTCTCAAGTGGTTTTGGTTATTTGGTCCTAAAATAGGAAGTAAGTGGATTATGGAGTTAGGGGGAGGCTTAAGTCCATAATTTCACATTGTGGGGACAATCATGCATCCTAGCAAGTAGGTTGCATATTTTCATTCAAATACTTATTTGCTTGCTTTGGTTGTGTTGTCATCAATCACCAAAAAGGGGGAGATTGTAAGGAAAATGGAACCCAGGCCATTTGGCTAATTGAGTTTTGGTGTTTGATGAACAACACAATCCGTGAACTAATAAGTTTTCTAGTTTGTAGTTCATAGGATGCAAGATGTACTTGGACTAAGGAATTGAGGAAAGCAACACCTCAAAAGAAGACATTAAGAAGATCCAAGAAAAGTCCAAGTGTGCTACTGCGGACTGTCTGTGCGAAGGCGCACCGGACTGTCTGGTGCCCACACGCCGGACTGTCCGGTGCACCAGGGAACTCCAGCCCAACGGCTAGTTCCAGGTGGCACTCAGAGAGAAGACCACCGGACTGTCCGGTGTGAGCACCAGACTGTCCGGTGTGGAAAAGCCTGCGGCGCCAACAGTCACCTGCTCTGACTGAGCAACGGCTAGGCGCACCGGACAGGCTACAGTGCGCTGTCCGGTGCACCACCGGACTGTCCGGTGTGCCGCAGAGAACTGCAGCTTTTCTCCAACGGCTTGAATTGAGTTGGGGCCTATATATACTTCACCCAACCGGCCATTTGAAGGTGTGGGAGCCCAAGCAACATACCAAGGCATATAGTGCACATTTCCAAGAGCTCAAACACCCAAGTGCTTAATAAAATCACTCGGTGATTAGCGTAGGTGCTTTGCGAAGTGCTTAGGTTAGTTAGACCGCTTTAGCGCTTGCTCTAGGTAAACCCTAGTTAGTTGAGTGAGTTATGTAAAACCACACAACCCCTCGGCTCTTGCGTGAGTCGTTGTAATTGTACCGAGTGGGGCGAGAGTCTTGCGAGACCGTGACAACCGCTTTTGTGTCACAGCCGCCACCGTGTACCGGAGGGAATGAGGCCCGCGGCGTTTCGGCCGGAAGCTCGATAGTGAAGACAGCGGGGAGCGTCCGAGAGGAGCCGGAAGCGGAGCACCACTTGCGCGTGGAGAAGGCCCGCGGCTCTCTACGAAGTTACTCGACCGTGGTGCTTGGCCCTCGCGTGGGCTTCCCTTTGTGTAGGGGCACCAACGAGGATTAGTCGGGACCTTGCGTGGTTCCGGATACCTCGGTAAAAATACCGGCGTCATCCACGAGAGTTTGCTTCTCTACTTTGCTCTTTAAGTTTCCGCATTTATATTAAGCATTTAAGTTTGAATCTTGTATACATACTTATCTAGTGTAGATTGAAACTTAGCCTTTGCGGTAGAGATAGCAACACTTAGACAAAACCTAGTTTGCACATTCTAGTTTGATTATTTGCATAGGTTTTGCTCTAGAGATTTAATTGTGGCCTAGTTTAGTAAAAGTTTTAGAAGTCCTAATTCACCCTCCCTCTTAGGCGTCACCCGTTTCCTACAGCATGTAACCCATGTCCATATCAGCGATAATCGTAAAACAGCTCCAAGCAAAGACGAGTGTCTTAGGATATGGTTTCTCTAGTGGACATATCATGTATCTCCTTAGGCTAATTTAGAAATATCCACCAATAGAGATGATGTCTGCCAGAGGAACACATAAGGTTCCTTGTGTGTAGTTTGCTTTTTCTGATGACACTGTACTATCTGAGTCTGTTGAGCGAGCGGTAAATACATGACTTTACTCAAACAGAACCAGATGCAACCTCTTGGGTAAAACACACAGAAAGAGGTTTACCAACAAGTGGTCGCGATAAGTTCATAGCACACGAGATGGGTGTGAATGTCGAACAACATCATAGTTAACTCGTGTTAGCCAGAGAATCCAAGTCCAAGAAAAATGATAGAGACTCGAGAAAATCAGCAGCGAAGGGATCTATAGATGTGGCCTTTGCAACCAATCCATTTTATCGAGCACTAATCATGGCTCGACTTGATCACACATGCTAGAAAAGCACATGTGAGGCGATCAAGGCATGACTAGAGCGATGATTAGGTGGTTACTAGTCAACTTAATCTCGATTCTTGAAAGCACTTCCTTAAGATGGGTTGAACCAAAGTGAGTTTAGATAACTCGATAAAACGATCTCTAAACTCAAACTTTGTTCAAAATGCAGTTACAAGTTAGTAACACCAACTTGTTGAACTACTTTTGACATTGAGCAGGTCCTCTCAGTACCATCGGTAAGCCAAGGGTTGAGAGTTCACATTTACTCGCAAAGGTCATGCATTTGGGTAGAAGTCCATTTGGTCAGATTGTTCATCCATTTCTTCATGCAAGATGAACAGACTTGGTTCGGGAATACATGGATTAAACAGGAAAGCGAATGAACAAACTCCTGCATCTCAACAGCAGGGGAAATCCAATTTGAGAGCTAATCAGTTGCTTTCTAACACTAAAAAGCTCCAAGGCTTCACCTTTACACAAATGATGTAAAGGGAACTTGTATGAGTAGTCACTACCAAGATCAAAGGAATAAGACCACACATGAAAGTGGTATGCCCTTTTGATCCAACGGAGATGACAATTGTTGCTTGATCACTTCACAAACAACATAGAAATTATTTCAAGGAGGAGGTCTACAGAAGATAACATATTGATATAATCTCATAATGGATTATGACTACTAACTATGATACTAGCGTGTGCCGAGTAGCGCAACCATGTGCGCACACACAGAAGGCCCTCGGTTTTGTCACGACACCACTGGTTTTAGTCATAACACCACTATCAGACATAACCAATAAGAAATCTCACGTGACACAAATGAATTGGGCAAGGGTGGCAATGTACAAAGAAACTCTACCTATCAAAACGGTTACAAGTAGAGAGCCAAATAGATTATGGCCTGATGAAATGAACAAGGCATGGCCATAACCTAAACTGGGGGTAAAGGAGTACGATGGGAGACTGATACTTCAGCCCCGAGCATATTTCTATGCCCATCGCAGAGATTACAAGGTCAAGAACTAAGTTGGTATGCCTTCGATAGGTATGAAGAAACCAAAGGCATCAAGTTAAGAAAAATGATCGAACATGTCTTTCCTAGGCTAGGTTGATAAAGCAACATGGCGATCCTCAAGAACAGGCAAACTGGAATGGAGACATTAGCTTGCACAAATCGAACAAGGGAATGGAGTGATAATGAAAAATTCAAATTTGGGTCATGGTTCACTAATTAAGAACATGGCCTGGTTTTGGGTTTAGGCAAACAGTTCACCAATATTCTACCGGCACATCAAGCACAAGGGCAAACACATATACACCTAAACATATTATCTAAAGAACGGAGGACAACTATTTCACTGAAGTCCATACTACAGTATTACACCACATTATCCACAATCATTGGTTACTAGAATAAAGATGAGAGAAGCATTTTGGGTATATAGGTGACAAACATGATGCAACAATCAGGATGCATGCTCGTCTTATTCGTCCTCACTGATTTTGCCAACATAATGTGGCAATAGCGTTCTATCTCGGTGGCATACTTACGTTCTCTCGGTATTTTGCTAGTCGTCAGCTACACCTACGTTTTTGAGGTTAGTGTACCTGCAGAAAAATCCATTACAGCCCAATTTCCCATGATGCAGTTCACACATGTCAGTTTATCACAGTTTATACCCCATATATTGCTATATGGAGGCCAGCTCATCATTAAGCGCCGAGCCACGCATAGGCGCCGTTGCCACACTTTAACCATAGGGCAACTCATTATGGTAACTCACCTTCTTACCCGAGCGTAGATGCGTCATTACAAGTACATTACACTTCTCAGTATTCCCATGTTTGTATACCCATACACATCCATGGGGTACTGAATTCCTGGAAAAGTAATTACTCCACATCGCAGCTTTCATATATACATATGTGGAACATGTATATAATCAAGCACCACAATTAAGCACTTCTCTAGACCGACGTTTGTTCGGTCATGCTCTCACATCTCACCTTACCTTGAGCGTCGATCCATTCAAGACTGAATGGCCTTAAAAATAACAATACACATGTATGCAATACCCCCGGTTGTGGGTTAGTGGTTTTTAAATAAGCCACCTAATAGTCCTTAACTTAGGGCTTAACAAAGGATGTCGCTAGCATTATAGTTTTTCAACACTGTTTTTCAAAACCAAATAATGTGTTTAGTTGAAAATAGGTTTTTCAAAACCAAAACTTTTGTTTTGAAAATACGTATGTGACCGTATATACTTAATCTTGCTCCGATACCAGCCTGTGGCAGAACCTCTCAAGTTATTGGGCCCACATGCACCTGTCCTTGTCTCAGAGACCTCAGACTGCTATGCATGTGCACCAGATAACTTAACAGGATCTGTCCGATTGCCCCAAGGACATCGGATAAACCACTTACAACCAAGATCGCGAGATTAAGTAATACAAATCACAGACACCAATATTTTGCAGCGGAAATCTTATTACCAACTTTTACAAGTTGCAAAATTTTTACATTATTTTATCGGAGTGATTACAAAAGTACAAGTTTGAAGTATATGCTAGCTCAAGTGACCATCCTCAATAAGAAGTATAGAAGAGTTACTTATACTTATAAGAAGGTCGAGCCCACCGGCACTTAACACCATCACAACAACACAAGGTTATAACATGAAAAACAACAGGGAATAAAACCTTGAGTATGGAATTACTCAGCAAGACTTACCTGACTAAAGAAAAGACTCTCAAGGGTATGCTGGCTAGAGGGAGTCAAGGTATGGCTTATCAAGAATCAAAGACTCTATTTGCAGAAAAGCTTACTAATAGTGGATCCTTAAAAATCCATTTTTAATTGTAAGGTTAAGTAAAGTTACCTACATCTAGAGTTCTTTCTACCCTAGTTCAAGCACTTGGCCTATACTAGCCGTCTTTTATCATCCCTTCAGTTCACTGGATTTCTATGTGTAGGTCAGTGACCAAGTTTTCATGTCCGAGAAATAACGGCGATCCGAATTGATTAATACCCAGCTGGGGATCTCCGATCACACGACATATGTAGCACTTAACCCTTGCATATGTCAACTCACCACCGGGGTTCTTAAGACCAGATCAGGTTCACGCCAACCGAGAGCACAGACACACCACCGTACAGCCTCTTGCCACGGAGGGTACACGCTACTCTCGCCATCTCTCCACTCCCATTGCGTGTTATATTATTCTGGTATTAGTCTGCCCGAGGCAAAGCTTACCCATGATGAGGCATGTGACCAGTTAAAAGGTCCTCAATCATAAAGCCTACATCGACACGGTCCTTAATCGACTTAGATGGAGACACTACACCGAGACTCCTTTCTCGTGCAAGTCAACCACCCGGTCTCAGCTTTATTATTTTTAACCCAAAGTTTGGTACCTGGCAGAGGTACATCTTTTCCAATGTTGAACCCATCAAGGCCTTTAACGAATCCACCATCACAAGTTTTATTTTTGAAAACATTCCCACCCACTGAAGCATCACTTTTGTTTTAAAACAAAACATTTTTGTTTACTAAAGCAAGGCTAAGCATCAAAAATTCTTTTCAAAAAGGGTGTCAAGGAAGGGTAATCAATTTTCCAAGGAAGGAAATGCATCAACGGTTTAGCACACAACTCCTATCACCTAATGCATCAAACAAGGTGATAAAGATTTTAAAACACAAGAAGGTGGCAAATACACCAGGGCTTGCCTGAATAACACTAGGTTAGTGTTTGTTAGGCGACGTCCACTTGATGATCATCCTTGTCCTAGCACTTGATCGGGTAGGTTCGTCCATCAGCATCCTCTTGCGGATTAGCCCGCGCTTGGGGTCGACTTGGGTCATCTTCCGCATCACGCGATTAATTATCGTACCTCATGAGATGCACGATGCACATGTATGAGCACGAGTATAACGAGTATAAATAGTACAAGATAGATAATCTAAGTTAAAAAGGACGAAACACTTATAACCTATAACCAAGCATATTTTATACAATATACTAATTACAACTTTAAAACTAAAAGACCTAAAGTGTTCATACTCATTACTATTAGACAGACCCTAGATTTTGGTTGAAACAGATATATCGAGGTTACTTGATCCTAAGTAGTTGAAGTAGCGATCAACATTCATTCAAATCATGAAATCGACCAACACACATAGAATATCATACCTAGTTTAGAGAATACACTAAACAACTTATAACTTTAACTTCAAAATTCTTGGACACCTATCACTTATAAAATTTGATAGAAGAACTTTCTTTAACTTTCTAAACTAATTTACCACTTAACCTGGGTATCATATATATTAATAAAACTTCCCAGTTTTAACACCTACAGTCCCACAAACACTGTGACCTCTTTCATCCTACGACATCGACCAATTACCAAAGCGACTCAGGCAATCTAATAAATATTATACCTAGTCAAACCATCCATCAATCCACTAACACGAAAAACAAATGAGCTTACCCTGACTAGTTCGACGCGATAATCGGAAGTACGGTGACGGTTTCCGGTTGATCTCGTAGATCACACACATCTGGCGAGCGATGTACACAATTTCTATTCTCGACTAGATATCCATGGGATTCCTTTTGTTGAGCTGGTGACGCGTGGCCAACACCAGAGTGTCTTCACGGCTTGGGGGCTTAGCGTAGAAGGGGATGGCGATCGACGGCTTGTTCGAGCTTCTCTCGAGCACTTGGTGAATATCACCCTGCTAGCTTCGTCTTCACCCGACGCTTTGTATTTCTTGAGGATGCACGAAACGACGATGAGATTGAGTCAGGAGCGAGCTGGTGAGGTGGGGGTTGAACAGAGGATGATGGGTTCGACGACTCGACTGTGAACGATGCAACGACGGGCTAGGGCAGGATTTGAGCTAATAGGCGCAGTATGGGACAGCGACCAGCACGACGGACGAACTAAGTCACGGCGAGGTCGACGACGAGATAGGGATTTTAAAGCCGGGCAAGCCGAGAGGGCACGCTGGTGAGCTAGAAAAAAGTTCGGCGCGCGAGCTCAACGCGCACGGATTTTTGTTTCGTTGCTCTATGCACGACGTGTGGACAGACGGCAAGCAGGGACGCGCGGCAAAATCCCGGGCACGACGCAGGAAACCGGCCACGGCGAGCATAGGGACACGGCTGCGCGCGGCGTGTGCGCAGAGAGCTCGACCGGGCACGACCAACTGGGGAGTGAACACGGTTCGAGCTAGGAAGAGCCAGGATACCACGGCGCGTAGGGAGACAGCAAGGCGGAGCGCGCGTCAGGGAGAAACATCGGCGAGCTCGCCATGGGAGTGATTCCGAGCATAGCAAGCGCAGGGGCGCGGCAAGACCAAATCCGGGCTGAAGCAGGCTAAGGGGAAGAAGGGCAGGGATGGAGCTCGACCATGGGGAGCGGACAGAGCTCGGCGAGCTGGAGCCAAGCACCGACCATGGGAAAGCAGGCGCGGCAGGGCTGAGCGAGCTGGGGGCCGGGAGGAGTGCTCGGCCATGGGCGCAGCAAGCCGAGGGAAGATCCAGCCGGGCGCAGGAGCTGGAGCCGCACGGTATGGAGATGAGCGCAGGGAGGAACTCCGAGCTGGGCGAGCTCCGGCGTGCAGGGAGCTTGGGCGCCAGCAGGGATGGACGCCGAGCAGGGAGAGCGAGCGTGGAGCATCCCGGCAAGCAACAGAGGCGCGGGAGAGAAGAGCAGATATCGAGGAAGGAGCCCCGCGCGTAGAGAGGAATTGGGGAACCGCGGCCAGGGAGTTCAGCTGCCTGCAGATGGGACCGCCATCGGCGAGCGTAGGAGCGAGCCAGGAGCTCCGGCCATGGAGATGAGGAGAGAGAGAGAGGAACGCCGACCAGGGCAGAGGATGCGCTGGGGGAAGAACCGCTCAGCTGCCACACGACGAGCAAGCAGGGTGGAGGGGGAGGAGCACGACACTAGGGAGCCGCGCATGGGGAGAGAAAAGCTGGGGGAGGGAGCTGTGGCGCTGGAGCAAGGCGCCGAGCAGGAAGCCAGAGAGAGCTTCGGGTGCACCAGGGAGAAGACGAGTGGGAATTAAATAGAGAGAGGGCGGCGGTAGAGATAGGAATGAGAGATTTTTTTTGTTTCTTTTTTTTATTTTAAGGAAATTCGTTGATATTTTAGAATCAAGATTTTAGTGATATAAAAGGGGTCGACAGTATTTGTGACACATTTGATTCTATTCGAAATCTGATAAATTTATCTATAGTCTGAACATCTGATTTCACGGCCATAGATAATTTACCAGCGAATCGAGGCTCAAATTTTGGATCCTCATACGCGATTTCACGTTTAACGAATGGGAACCGAATTATGTGCACCGAAAACCGTAGTCGACGAGTTCTGACTAATTTGTTTGGCGTGATTCGACCGAAATTAGCCGAAACCCGATCCGCTACAGAACACACGTTTTTGTCGCCAAAACAGCGTGCTGAGGGATAAATTGGGTCATAACCTCGCGCAAGGTTTCTCGCGATTCGAATTGTTTTACCTCGAATATTTTAGTCGTTGAGTTCAAATTCATTTGTCTCGGATAAAAAGCGTAAAAGGAGGTCGACCTTCCGAATTCGGATTCACGCAGCGATGAATATTAAATAATCATCGGACGCACCAATTTTTGGAACGACTATGTTCCGAACATCACGAAAATTTAGGATGAGCCCGGATAAATAAAAATAAAAATTATGTCGCACTCGCGATAGACGAAACTGATGCGATATTAAAATCGAGATAGACGAAGACGATTAAAATTTAACATCTGTTTCATCCACCGATATTACGTGCTTAAATCCGTACTCGTTGTCGAGCGGAATATAAACGCCTGGGGTGTTACAGCTAGAAGCCTCACTTTTATACATGAATGCATGATGAGAGACATTGTGAGGTTTTCTAGCATGAATCTTCCTAATTTTGTGTTCAGGATAGTTAGCAGGATAAAATGTAACCCTCACTATCCTAAACCATGGGAGCCTTACCCTTGACAAAATTAGATAATTTTTTAGGGGCATTAAGCTTGACATTGGATTGATTCCCATGTTGGAACCCAATGCCATCCTTAATGCCAGGGTGTCTCCCATTATAGAGCATGCTACGAGCAAATTTAAATTTTTCATTTTCGAGCTCATGCTCGACAATTTTAGCATTTAATATAGCTATGTGATCGTTTTGTTGTTTAATCATAGCAATGTGATCATTAATAGCTTCTACATTAACATCTCTACATCTAGTACAAATGGTAACATGATCAACAATAGATATAGATGGTTTGCATGCATTTAATTCCTCAATCTTAGCATTTAATTTAATATTCTCATCTCTAAGACAGGAAATATAATCATTGCAAACATTCAATTCTTTAGCCTTAGAAATTAAACTAGCATTTTCAGTTCTAAGACTAGAGATTGAATCATGACAAATGCTAAGCTCCTTAGTTAAGTTTTTATATTTTCTACTTCCTGAGCATAAGCATTTTTAGTTTAACAATTTTTTTTGTTTTCTTTAATGAGGAAGTCCTCTTGGCTTTCCAAGAGTTCATCCTTCTCATTAATGGCTTCTATTAATTCATTTAATTTTTTTCTTATGGTCCATGCTAAGGCTAGCAAAGAGAGACATTAAATTATCTTCATCATCGCTAGAGCTACCCTCATCACTAGATGTTGTATATTTGGGGGTTGCTCTAGATGTACCTTCTTCTTCTTGCCATCCTTAGCCATTAGACACTTGTGGCCGACGTTGGGGAAGAGGAGGCCCTTATTGACGGCGATGTTGGCGGCGTCCTCGTCGGAGGAGGAGTCGATGGAGCTCTCATCGGAGCTCCATTCCTGGCAAATGTGGGCATCATCGCCCTTCTTCTTACAATATCTCTTCTTCTCCTTCTTCTTCCGCTTCTTGTCTTCATCCCTGTCACTTCCACTAGAAATTGGACATTTAGCTATGAAATGATCGGGCTTACCACATTTATAGCACACCCTTTTGGAGCGGGGTTTGTAGTCCTTACCCTCTGTTTGAGGATTTGGCGGAAGCTCTTGATGATGAGCGCCATCTCCTCGTTGTCGAGCTTGGAGGCGTTGATTGGAAGCCTACTTGGTGTAGACTCCACCTTCTTCTCTTCCGTCGCTTTGAATGTGATGGGTTGCACCTCAGGTGTGGAGGTGGCACCTTTCTCCAAGTTGACAATGTGTTTGGAGTCTTTGATCATAAGTTCAAAGCTCACAAACTTGCCAATAACTTCCTCGGGAGACATCTGTTTATATCTTGGATCTCCACGAATTAGTTGCACTTGAGTGGGATTACGAAAAATAAGAGATCTAAGAATAACCTTGACCATTTCATGGTCATCCCACTTGGTGCTCCCGAGGTTGCACACTTGGTTCACCATTGTCTTTAGCTGGTTGTACATTGCTTGCGGCTCTTCTCCTTTGTTGAGAACAAATCGACCGAGTTCTCCCTTGATCATCTCACGCTTGGTGATCTTGGTCACCTCATCCCCTTTATGTGCCGTTTTGAGGACGTCCCAAATTTATTTGGCACTTTTTAACCCTTGCACCTTATTATACTACTATCGACACAAGGAGGCGAGGAGTATAGTCATGGCATGGGAGTTAAAGTGCCTAATTTGGGTGACCTCATCCGAGTCGTAGTCTTTGTTCCCCACCTTAGGTACCTGCGCTCCATACTCAACAATATCCCAAATACTTGCGTGGAGTGAGATTAGATGGTGCCTCATTTTATCACTCCACATACAATAATCTTCACCATCAAAATATGGTGGTTTGCCTAGGGGAATGGAAAGTAATGGAGCGCGCTTGGAAATACGGGGATAGCGAATGGCATCTTATTATACTTCTTGCGCTCATGGCACTTAGAAGTAATCGATAACTCGGAGCCGGAGGTGGAGGGTGACGAAGAGTCGGTCTCATAGTAGACCACTTTCTTCATCTTCTTCTTCTTGTCACCTCTCTGATGGGACTTGATGGAGGAAGAGGATTCCTTCTTGTGTTTGTTACGGACTCCCTTGAGAGGGTCCTCCCCGAGCTTGCGGGCTTGTCGCCGGTCATTATCTCCCTCTTGGCATGATCACCAGACATCACTTCGAGTTGGTTAGACTCTTAATGAAGCACTAGCTCTAATACCAATTGAAAGTTGCCTAGAGTGGGGGGGGGGTGAATAGGCGAAACCTGAAATTTATAACTTTAAACACACACTACAAGCCAGGGTTAGCGTTAGAATTAAATTCAAGTCCGAAGAGAGGGAAAACAAATGAAACAAGAATCGAGCAAGTGGACACGATGATTTGTTTTACCGAGGTTCGGTTCCAAAGAACCTAGTCCCTGTTGAGGAGGTCACAAAGACCGGGTCTATTTCAACCCTTTCCCTCTCTCAAACTGAGAGCACCTAGAGGGGGGGGGGGGGGTGAATAGGTGATCCTATAAAATCAAACACTAAATAGCCACAAAACTTAGTTATTAAAGTGTTAGTGCGACTAAGTAGCTTTGAAGCGAGTTCTTGTGAACAAAACAATCACAGAGAAAGCAACACAAGAGATACGCGATTTTTATCCCGTGGTTCGGCCAAGTAACACTTGTCTACTTCCACGTTGTGGCGTCCCAATGGACGAGGGTTGCACTCAACCCCTTTCAAGTGATCCGATGATCAACTTGAATACCACGGCCTTTTCTTTTAGAGTATTTTCCCGTTTGCGAGGAATCTCCACAATTTGGAGCCTCTCGCCCTTACAGTGACGATCACAAAAGAAACACAGAAGTAAGGGAGGGAAAAGCAACACACTCAAGATTCAATCCGCAGCACACACACGCACACAAGTGAAGACTTGAGCTCAAATGACAACACGGGGAGTTCACAACTCGAATGGAGCTCAAATTAATAACACGACGAAGCAAATGCATGGGAGCGGAGTCTAGATGTCTTAGTATGCTTAGAGAATGCTTGGTGTCGTGCTCCATGCGCCTAGGGGTCCCTTTTATAGCCCCAAGGCAGCTAGGAGCTGTTGGAGATCAACATGGAAGGTTATCCTTGCCTTCTGTCGAGTGGCGCACCGGACAGTCTGGTGCGCCACCGAACATCTACTGTAGCTTGTCCGGTGCGCGATTTCCTTCCAAATTGGGCACAGTCGACCGTTGCTCCTCGGAGCCGGTTGGCGCACCGGACACTCAGCTGACCGTTGGAGTAGCCACGTGTCGCACGTTGATCGCGCGGACGACCGTTGGCACGGGCGCCGTTGGCTCACCGGACAGTCCGGTGCACCACCGGACAGTCCAGTGAATTTTAGCCACGTCACCTTCTTGCTTTTCCCGAGAGCGACGAGTTCGCCGTGGATGACTCACCGGACAGTCCGGTGAATTATAGCCGTACAACTCCATCGATTCCCGAGAGCGGCCACTTCACCGTTGACCAGCCTAGCGTACCGGACACTGTCCGATGCACCACCGGACACTGTCCGGTGAACCACCAGACAGTCCGGTGTGCCGGGCCGAGCTTGAGTTTGACTGCACATAGCCAAGTCTTTTCCATTCCATTTCTTCTCTCCTCGACACTGTTTCTAGTACTTAGATAACCATGTTAGTCTTCAAAAACAATTCACTAAGTCTAGAAACATACCTTGTCTTTGATTTGCACCTTTTGCTTATTTAGCACATAAGAGTTCAAAACATTTGTGTTGGACACTCAATCACCAAAACAATTATAGAAATGGCCCAAGGGCACATTTCCCTTTCAATCTCCCCCTTTTTGGTGATTTATGCCAACACAACAAAAAGCAACAAAAAGAGTGCAGGATCAATGCAATTGAAGACCAAATTATTTTTTGCTTATGATTTGGCATATTTGGATCACTCTTTGCCACCACTTGGTTTGTTTTTGCAAATTAAATTCATTTTTCCTATCTCTAAATCAAACACACTTGTTTGGGCACAAAGAGAGATATTCCAAGAGTGAAATTGATCAAGTGCCAAACACTCCCCCCTTTTTCCCATAATCAAAAATCTCCCCCATAAGAGACCGAATTTTGCAATAAGAGCATTTTGGGCAAAATGCAAATTCTAGATCTAGTATTTTTGAAATTCACAAGTGGTAGCTGATCCATTTGCTTTGGCCTTAATTTCTCCCCCTTTGGCATGAATCACCAAAACGGGATCATTTTTGGCCCTTTAACCCCATTGTCTCACCAAAAATGACAATCAAGAGCTAAAAGGCAATGAGAGCATAAGAATGAACTTGGAACTAAATACACTAATACCGGAGTGCAGTGGAAGTCTTTGCATCGTCCAAGTCCATTTTCCCTTTCAATGTACCTTCGAGACTACAACAAGTGTACTCAACCAATAGATTAGTCTCAAAGGGATCAAGTTGTAGCACACTCCCCCTAAGCACGTGCATCATTTGCATACGGACTTGTGAGGTCCGAGGGGTGACTTGTACAACTTGAGCACCATAAATAGACAATAATGGATTTAAAATGCATAAAGTGACATGATCAAAGGCATAGAACACATGTATGCTATAGATCAATCCAAGTTACGCGAATCTAAGACATTTAGCTCACTACGCAACCTGCAAAACCTTTTCTCATCTAAAGGCTTAGTGCAGATATCAGCTAGCTGGTTCTCGGTGCTAATATGGTACACCTCGATATCTCCCTTTTGCTGGTGGTCTCTCAGGAAGTGATGCCGGATGTCTATGTGCTTAGTGCGGCTGTGTTCAATAGGATTATCCGCCAAGCGGATTGCACTCTCATTGTCACATAGGAGTGGGACTTTGCTCAGATTGTAGCCAAAGTCCCGGAGGGTTTGCCTCATCCAAAGTAGTTGCGCGCAACACTGTCCTGCGGCAACGTACTCGGCCTCAGCGGTGGATAGGGCAACAGATGTTTGTTTCTTTGAACTCCAGGACACCAGAGACCTTCCTAGAAATTGACACGTCCCCGATGTGCTCTTCCTATCAACTTTGCACCCAGCATAATCGGAGTCTGAGTATCCAATTAAGTCAAAGGTAGACCCCTTTGGATAACAGATCCCAAAGCAAGGCGTAGCAACTAAATACCTTAGAATTAGCTTAACGGCCACAAGGTGACATTCCTTGGAGTCGGATTGATATCTAGCACACATGCATACACTAAGCATAATATCTGGTCTACTAGCACATTAATAAAGCAATGAACCTATCATGGACCGGTATGCCTTTTGATCAACGGACTTACCTCCTTTGTTGAGGTCAACATGCCCGTCAGTTCCCATTGGTGTCTTTGCAGGCTTGGCGTCCTTCATCCCAAACCTCTTGAGAAGATCTTGAGTATACTTCATTTGGGAGATGAAGGTGCTGTCCTTGAGTTGCTTCACTTGGAACCCAAGGAAGTAGGTCAACTCGCCCCTCATCGGCATCTCGAACTTTTGTGTCATCACCCTGCTAAACTCCTCACAAGACTTTTGATTAGTAGAACCAAATATTATGTTGTCGACATAAATTTGGCACACGAAGAGATCACCATCACAAGTCTTTGTAAAAAGAGTGGGATCAGCTTTCCCAACCTTGAAAGCATTAGCAATTAAGAAATCTCTAAGGCATTCATACCATGCTCTTGGGGCTTGTTTAAGTCCATAGAGCGCCTTAGAGAGCTTATACACGTGGTCGGGATACCTGTCATCCTCAAAGCCAGGGGGTTGTTCTACGTATACCTCCTCCTTGATTGGCCTGTTGAGGAAAGTGCTCTTTACGTCCATTTGAAATAGCCTAAAAGAGTGGTGAGCGGCATAGGCTAATAATATTCAAATAGACTCTAGCCTAGCCACAGGAGCAAAAGTCTCCTCGAAATCTAAACCTGCGACTTGGGCATAACCTTTTGCCACAAGTTGAGCCTTGTTTCTTGTCACCACCCCGTGCTTGTCTTGCTTGTTGCGGAACACTCACTTGGTTCCCACAACGTTTTGCTTTGGACGTGGCACCAGGCTCCAAACTTCATTTCTTTTGAAGTTGTTGAGTTCTTCCTGCATGGCCAATACCTAGTCCGGATCCTGCAAGGCCTCTTCTACCCTGAAAGGCTCGATAGAAGAGACAAACGAGTAATGCTCACAAAAATTAGCTAAGCGTGAGCGAGTAGTTACTCCCTTGCTGATATCACCCAGAATCTGATCGACGGGGTGATGTCTTTGGATCGTTGCTCGAACTTGGGTTGGAGGGACCCGTGGTGCTTCTTCCTCCATTGCTTGATCTTTTCGTGCTCCCCCTTGATCATGCCCTTCTTCTCGTGGTACATGTTCATCGTCTTGAGTTGGGGGTTACACCGCTGTCGAGGAGGATGGTTGATCTTGTTCCTGTAAATCCTGTGGTCGCACATCACCTATTGCCATCGTGCGCATTGTGGCCGTCGAGATTTCTTCTTCATCTACATCATCAAGATCAACTTGCTCTCTTGGAGAGCCATTAGCTTAGTCTCATCAAATACAACATCGCTAGAGACTTCAACCAACCCTGATGATTTTTTGAAGACCATATATGCCTTTGTATTTGAGTCATACCCTAGTAAAAACCCTTCTACTGCCTTGGGAGCAAATTTGGAATGTCTACCTTTCTTCACCAGAATGTAGCATTTGCTTCCAAATACACGAAAGTAAGAAACATTGGGTTTGTTACTAGTAAGGAGTTCATAGGAGGTCTTCTTTAGGAGGTGATGCAGGTAAAGCCGGTTTATGGCGTGGCATGCTGTGTTCACAGCTTCTGACCAGAACCGCTCGGGTGTCTTGAACTCTCCAAGCATCGTTCTCACCATGTCGATTAGCGTCCTGTTCTTCCTCTCTACAACACCGTTTTGCTATGGTGTATAGGGAGCGGAGAACTCATGCTTGATGCCTTCCTCCTCAAGATACTCCTCAACTTGCAGATTCTTGAACTCGGACCCGTTGTCGCTCCTTATCTTTTTCACATTTAGCTCAAATTCATTTTAAGCCCTCCTTAGAAAGCGCTTTAGGGTCCTTTGGGTTTCTGATTTGTCTTGCAAAAAGAACACCCAAGTGAAGCGGGAAAAATCATCACAAATTACAAGTCCATACTTACTTCCCCCGATGCTGAGGTAGGCAACGGGTCCAAAGAGGTCCATGTGAAGAAGCTCCAGTGGTCTTGATGTTGTCATCACGTTCTTGCTGTGATGAGTGCTTCCCACCTGTTTCCCTACCTGACATGCTGCACAGGGTCTGTCTTTCTCAAAACAGACATTGGTTAGTCCTAACACATGTTCTCCCTTTAGAAGTTTATGAAGGTTCTTCATCCCAACATGTGCTAGACGGTGATGCCAAAGCTAGCCCATACTAGTCTTAGCCATTAAGCATGCATCTAGATCGGCATTCTCTTTCGAAAAATCAACTAAATAGAGCTTACCGTCTAATACACCCTTAAAGGCTAATGAACCATCACTTCTAAAGACAGACACATCAATATTTGTAAACAGACAATTGTAACCCATGTGACACAAATGACTTATAGACAGAAGGTTGTACCCAAGCGACTCTACTAGAAATACATTCGATATTGAGTGCTCGTTAGCAATGGCAATCTTGCCCAAGCCTTTGACCTTGCCTTGGTTCCCATCTCCAAAGATGATTGTATCCTGGAAATCCTTGTTCTTGACGTAGGAGGTGAACATCTTCTTCTCCCCCGTCATGTGGTTTGTGCATCCGCTGTCGATTATCCAGCTAGAGCCCCTAGATGCATAAACCTACAAGTAATTAAGCTTGGGTTTTATGTACCCAACTCTTGTTGGGTCCTACAAGGTTAGTCACAATAGCTTTTGGAACCCAAATACAAGTCTTGTCTCCCTTGCATTTGGATCCCAATTTTCTAGCCACTACTTTTGTATTTTTGCATGTAAGTACAAAAGAAGTGTTGCAAGCATGAAAAACTGTAATAGGTTCATTGCACATTTTCCTAGAAGCATGAGTAGCATAATTTCTCCTAGGCGCATGAGACACAACATGATTGCGCCTAGGCCTATTTCTACTATAATCATAAGTAGAGCTGAAAGCAATCATGGCATGATCATAGTATCTATCATTATGAGCATTCCTAGTAAATTTTCTATCATAAATGTAAGCATGATTCTTTTGGGAACTATTTGCCATAGGGGCCTTCCCTTTCTATTTATTGAGAACGGAAACCCTTTGGCTCGTCAAGTTCTTGGTTTTCTTTTGAAAACCAAGGCCATCCTTAATTGAGTGGTGTCTACCAATGGTGTAGGCATCCCTAGCAAATTTCAATTTATCAAAATCAACTTTGCAAGTCTTAAGTTGAGCATTAAGACTTGCCACCTCATTGTTCAATTTAGTAATAGAAGCAAGATGTTCATCACAAGCATCAACATCAAAATCCTTACATCTATTACAAATAACAACATGCTCTGCACATGAACTAGTTTTGTTAACTTCCTCTAGCTTAGCATTAAATTCATCATTTAAACTCCTTAAACTAGAGACAGATTCATGGCAAGCAGATAACTCAGAGGATAGCATTTCATTCCTTTTAACTTCTAAAGCAAGAGATTTTTGAACATTAACAAACTTGTCATGTTCCTCATATAAAATATCCTCTTGCTTTTCTAACAATCTATCCTTTTCATTTAGAGCATCAATTAATCCATTAATTTTGTCTACCATAGCTCTATCTAGTCCTTTAAATAGGTCAGTGTGGTCTACTTCATCATCAGAAGATTCTTCATCACTAGATGAAGTGTACTTATGAGTGTCTCGAATGTGTACCTTCTTTTCCTTGGCCATAAGGCATGTATGGCGTTCGTTGGGGAAGAGTGAGGACTTGTCGAAGGCCGAGGCAGCAAGTCCATCGTCGTCGGAGTCTGATGAAGAGCAGTCAGAATCTCATTCCTTTCCTAGATGCGCTTCGCCCTTCGCCTTCCTGTAATTCTTCTTCTTCTCCTTCTTCCCATGTCTTTCTTGTGCCTGGTCATTTTCATTATCGGGACATTGAGCAATAAAGTGACCAGTCTTACCGCATTTGAAGCAGGAGCGTTTTCCCCTTGTTTTATTCTTGTTGGGATACTCCTTGTGTCCCTTGAGTGCGGTCTTGAAACGCTTGATGATAAGCGCCATCTCATCTTCATTTAGCCTAGCAGCCTCCACTTGTGCTACCTTGCTTGATAGCGTCTCCTTGCTGCTAGTTGCTTTGAGAGCAACGGGCTGTGGCTCATAGACGGGTAGTGGACCGTTTAGAGCATCATCCACGTATCAAGCCTCCTTCACCATCATGCGCCCACTCACGAATTTTCTGAGGATCTCCTCGGGCGTCATTTTGGTGTACCTGGGATTTTCACGAATAAGATTGATAAGATGGGGGTCAATTACAGTAAAAGACCTTAGCATGAGTCGGACGACATCATGATCCGTCCATCTTGTGCTTCTGTAGCTTCATATCTTGTTGGCCAGGGTCTTGAGCCTGTTGTAGGTTTGTGTTGGTTCCTCTCTCCTGATCATCGTGAACCTCCCTAGCTCACCCTCTGTAACACCCGGTTTTAAAGGACAAAGCCGGGTGCATCTCATACATGCGCCAAGAAGACAACATATATAATAACAGAGTGTATAGAGATAAATGTCATAAAACATCAGAGTATTTATTACATAGCGGAAGTCTTATTACAAAATAAAGATAAATGTAAAACGAACTAAGGATCGATGGCGCCAATGTCGACTGAGAAACGCCACCTAGATCAGATCGAACTCCTCAGTGTTAGGCAGCTCCTCTTCAACCACCTGTTCTTCTCCTGTGGGGGGGGGGTGTGAGACAGCAAGAGTGAGCTCACATACGTTCATAGCTCAACAAGTCGTGGGGAATAATGTGGCATGTACTCACCAAAGGTGGGAGTCCAAGTAGTGTAAGGCTGATCAATGAAATAAAGGCTAAGGCTGAGCATTGCTTTTATAAGTTGGTCAAAATTTTATTAGCAATTACTAGGTGTAAGTAAATACCAAACCTTAATAATAATAAAGAACAGTAATAATAAAATAATCCCAAATGCGATGCAAATGTCAAATTAAACTTAAGTTCCATAGTTAATCATGTGAGGGTCCGAGCCGCTCATGACCGTGAGCACGGCTAGTATACTAGTTTTACACTCTGCAGAGGTTGCACATCTTTACCCACAAGTCGTGTATCCCATGTCGCCTGGGTTTGCAAGGCCCTTAGACACTACCGAGGTGAATGGCTAGGGATCCACTACGAGGCCTTTACAAAGTTCCACTAGCTTCCGAAAACCCGCTACAGTTTATGGGAAGATCCAGTAAAGGGTTCCTGGCTGATAGCCATCGCAGCAAAATCAACCAGGGACCTCCCCGCACTGACCTCTCCCCTACTGCCCTTGCCCCTTTCGGGTAAGGTAGTCTTCCACTAGCTTTCCTAATTAGTCAGCCAAGGGCGTCCCATTAAACCCTTGTGGTAGCACTGTTTTCCCGGGTGGTCGCTCCATGTTCCCATTAATTTAATGATCTTAACATGAACAATAATAAAACAAGATAATAACAGAATAATCATGAATAATGAATCTCCATACCCAATCCACATAAAGCAATAGCATGTACTACCCAAAAATATTCCAGGGGTGAACAAGGTATAGTGGTAATCAAAACTGGGGTACATAAAGGCTCCCATCAAAAATTAACCTATGCAGATCATTAAAATTAATAAGAACATGGCTGGGAAAAGTAAGTGATCAAGGGCACAACTTGCCTGTAATGAGCTCCTGCTCAGCTATCTCTACCTGCTGAACCTCAGTTTCCACAGTGGCTTGCTCGTCTACTCGCATCAACACAATACATACATAGTATAGCCAAAATCAACATCACACCAAACAGATGAATGAAATATACAGTAAAAATCTACACATTAAAATGAAACCATAGGAACTGGAATCACTAAATTTGGAGTTATAGAATTTAAGTTATGAATTTCCTAAGATTTAAGGTGATTATAATAGGATTAGATGATAAATTTATTTTCTAACAGAGTTCATGTCAAAACAGTGATACTAAATGATAAAGAATATTATTACAAAATTTTAGAAATTGGAATGACTCAATTTGGAGCTAAAATGCATTTTCTATGAATTAACTAAGTTTCTAGATTTGTTTTTGTATTAAAAATGAATTTTAATATTAATTTCTCTGTTTTTAATACCCTCTGGACTGGGCGCCAAATTCCCGAAAACTCAGGGGGTCTGGCGTAATTTATCCAAGACACAGGGAACAGTGACAAATGGACGGCGGGTTGGTTTTATGATTCTGCGGGGGCTCTTTAGAAAAACTGCCCCGCGAAGGGGTATGGGCGAATCTCGGCCGATGGATCAAGATTGGATGGCTCAGATTTAAATAAACGAAGGGGTAAGTTATGTCTAATCTAAGACGCTCATTATCAATCGGACGGTCCAGATTGGATCGCCCAGGGGGGTATGCGTGATCAAATCTGCTCCGCCCATCTAAGATCCTACGGTTGGCATGAGGCCAGACCGAGGCGATGAATTCAGCCTAATCTACACCGTCCATCCTAATCGGACGGTCGACGGTCCTTTCCCCCAAACGCTACCGACGGCAGCGGCGGCGCTCACCAGAGTCGCGCGGCGGAGAGCCTCCGGCGAGTGATTTCCGGCGCATAGATGCCCCAATCCCCGTTCCTAAGGGTGCTACGTGAATCGCAAAGCACAGACAACAGGGAGGTGTGATTCTCACCGACGGCAGAGACTCGGTCGATGCAGTCCACGGCAGAGGGCGAGCCCGCGGCGGCGTAGGAACTCCGGTGAGAAATCGCGTGCACCCCAGCCCTTAATCGCGCCAGCCGAGCAAACCCCGAGCACCAGCGAGCCTCAACGAAGGCCCCAGAAGCCTAGTCGAGGCCAAAGAGACGGCCAGAGCGCGGGTCCGCTTTGGTGTGGTCCGCGCCAAGTTAACACGGCGTCAATGGCGTTAGTAATGGATGGCTCGGTTTACTGGTGGTTGAGAGGGGAGCGGAGGGGTCTAGCTTCGATGTTAAAGGGCGTCCGCGAGGTGGTTCCACGGAATCCGAGTCCTCCGGCGAGAATCGCGCGCACGGCGAGCTCGCATTTGTTGCGGAGGGCGATTGACCAGGCGCGCGGGTGGATAATTTACGCACCACGCGGGCGAGTCGGGAGGAGGACCGCGGACTCGAGCGTGATCTAGGCGCGAACTTGGCCACTACGGCCGATTCCTACGGCGAGGACGGCGGAGGTCGTTGAATCGCGCGGTGTCCGCGCGGAGCTGGGTGATGACAACACGGGCCCGCGCGACAGCGAGCTAATCACGCGCGCGCGCGGCTGACGGGTCGGCCCCACAGCGCAGTGAAGGGAGGAAAAGCGGTGTGCGCTGGCGCGACTGACCTGTGGGTCCACCATGTCGGCGCCGAGGGTGAGTGGTGGGCTGCGCGGGTCAAAAGGGGTGGTGGGCCGAAATGCGAATTCAGGGCCCAGGTAAGGTTTTCTCCTTTTTCTTTTTATTTTTCTGTTTTCTTTCTTCATTTTCAAACCAAATTTGACTTAGTTCAAACTTTTGTGGATCCTCTTTTATAAACTCTATTTTTGCATCTAAAAATAGTAAGCCTGAAGATATTTATGTATACATTTTATTTATATTTCCATATTTCTTTTTTTTTCCTTATTTTCAAAACCCTAATTTCAAATTTAGGGTTAAATCAAGCTTCAAATAATTAATACCTCATTACTTTTATCATCATGGTTTTATTTAATGCACAACACATAAAACTCCAACAAATGCACTTTTTCTTTATTTTAGTATAATTGTTTTATTTAGTCACTCTCCATTACATAGGTGCTCTTTTTATGATGCAAATAAGACACACAAAATGAGGGTCTCTCTCTATTACACTTGGTATACAACTTGAGTATTACAAATCCTACCCCCCTTAAAAATAATCTCGTCCTCGAGATTTAAGAAGATCTAGGGAAAAGGTGGGGAAAGTCTATACGAAGCTCTTCTTCTCTTTCCCAAGTTGCTTCATCTTCACCGTGGTGGCTCCATTGAACTTTGCACATCTTTATAACCTTATTCCTCGTAACTCGAGTCAAAGTATCCAAAATCTTGATGGGGTACTCAGCATAAGTCAAATCCTCTTGAACACTAAGGTCTTCCATTGGTAACTGTTCTTCAGGCACCCTGAGACATTTCTTCAGCTGAGATACATGAAATACATCATGAACATCCGCGAGATGATCCGGTAACTCCAATTGATATGCAACTTCTCCCACTCGCTTTAAGATTAAGAAGGGTCCAATAAAGCGAGGGGACAACTTTCCTTTGACTTTAAATCTTCTCATGCCCCGGAGTGGTGACACCTTCAAATAGACATAATCTCCCTCTTTAAACTCAAGCAGTCTTCTCCGGGTGTCAGCATAGCTTTTCTGCCTGGATTGTGCAGTTCTCAAATTCTCCCTGATCTGTTGAACTTGTTCCTCTGCTTCTTGTATAATCTCAGGTCCAAACAACTGTCTTTCACCAGTTTGATTCCAATACAAGGGAGTCCTGCACTTTCTGCCATATAAAGCCTCAAACGGTGACATCTTCAAACTGGCCTGATAGCTATTATTGTAAGAGAACTCCACATACGGTAGACTCTTATCCCAACTTCCACTATGCTTAAGAGCACAAGCTCTTAACATATCTTCCAGTACTTGGTTAGTCCTCTCAGTCTGCCCATCAGTCTGGGGATGATAAGCCGAACTAAAATTCAATCTCGTATCCAATGACTCGTGCAACTGCTTCCAATATCGAGAGGTAAACTGTGATCCTCGATCTGACACAATCTTCTTTGGCACACCATGCAGGCATACAATCCGTGCCATGTACAACTCTGCCAACTTAGCTCCTGAATAAGTGGTCTTCACTGGAATAAAGTGGGCTACTTTAGTTAGCCTGTCCACAATCACCCATATAGAATCATATCCAGCAGACGTGCGGGGTAATCCAACAATGAAGTCCATGCCAATCTCTTCCCATTTCCACTCAGGTATCTTCAGTGGGTGCAATAGTCCGGCTGGCCTCTGGTGTTCAGCTTTAACTCTTTGGCATACATCGCACATAGCCACATGTGCAGCCACATCTCTCTTTAGTCCATACCACCAATACTTTTGCTTCAAATCCTGATACATCTTAGTGCTCCCAGGGTGTATAGAATAAACTGAGTCATGCGCTTCCTTCAATATGGTTTCCCGAAGACTATCAATATCGGGAACACAGATCCGATTCTTGAACCATATCGTGCCTTGCTCATCTTCCGTGAACTCTGGGCCTCTGCCCTCTGTTATCAGATCCTTGATCTCCTGGATTTTGGCATCACCAATCTGACCTTTACGAATTTCTTGCTCCAAGGTAGGCTCCAATTCAATAGTCACTCCTTCCGTATGTGTAACAATTCCCAGGTTGAGTCTCTCAAAATCCTTTGCTAATTCATCAGGTAGCTGGACGACGAAAGCGGAGTAAACATGCTCCTTCCGACTCAAGGCATCTGCAACCAAATTCGCCTTGCCTGGGTGATAGTGAATCTCTAAGTCATAATCCTTAATGAGCTCCAACCAACGACGCTGTCTAAGGTTGAGATCCTTCTGAGTGAATATATACTTCAAACTCTTATGATCCGTGTATACTTGGCACTTAGTTCCCATGATGTAGTGTCTCCAAATCTTAAGTGCATGCACAACGGCAGCCAATTCCAAATCATGAGTGGGGTAGTTCAATTCATGTTTCCTCAACTGACGAGATGCATAGGCAATCACATGACCATCTTGCATAAGCACACATCCAAGTCCTTGGCCACATGCATCACAATAAATATCAAATCCCTTCTGCAGATCTGGCATAATCAATACTGGAGGTGACATCAATCTCTCCTTCAATTGATCAAAGCTCTCTTGACATTTCTCATCCCACTTGAATTCTTTTCCTTTCTCCAAAAGCGATGTCATGGGCTTAGCAATCTTGGAAAATCCTTCAATAAATCTCCGATAATATCCTGCGAGTCCCAAGAAACTCCGAATCTCAGTGACTGTAGTGGGTACTCTCCACTCCATAATCTCCTTGACCTTAGCAGGATCCACTGCTATTCCTCCATTAGAAATAATATGACCAAGAAATGGCACCTCGCCAATCCAAAACTCGCACTTGCTGAACTTAGCGTAGAGTTGATTATCTCGTAGCTTCTGTAGCACCAACCTTAGATGTTCTTCATGATCACTTTCATTCTTAGAATAGATAAGAATATCGTCGATAAACACCACGACGAATCTGTCCAAATACTCCATAAACACCTTATTCATCAAATTCATGAAGTAAGCTGGTGCATTGGTTAGTCCAAACGACATAACAGTAAACTCATATAATCCATATCGAGTTGAGAAAGCCGTCTTAGGAATATCCGATGGTCTAATCCTCATCTGATGGTAACCCGATCGGAGATCAATCTTCGAAAATACTCTAGCTCCTCTCATCTGGTCAAACAAATCCTCAATACGGGGCAACGGATACTTGTTCTTCACCGTGACATCATTAAGAGATCTATAATCCACACACATCCGCTGCGATCCATCCTTCTTCTGCACAAATAACACCGGTGCTCCCCAAGGTGAGGAACTTGGACGAATGTAACCAGCCTCTTGTAACTCCGTTAACTGCTTCTTCAGTTCCTTCAACTCCTCTACGGACATTCTATATGGCCGTTTAGAAATAGGGGCGGTTCCAGGTAAGAGATCAATAACAAACTCGACTTCTCTATCAGGCGGCATCCCTGGTAACTCCTCTGGAAAGACATCCGGAAAATCTCTAACCACCCGGATGTTGTCGCCAACAAACTCCTCAGGCATAAAGAACATTGCACGCATGGATGAGGAGGTTACTGCAATATTAACTTGAAATCTTTCTCCCTTAGTAGTAGTGAGTTCTATGGTGCCTCTACCACATGCTATAACGGCCTTTGCCTTTCTTAGCCATGACATACCAAGGATCAGATCTATACTGCTTGACTCTAATATTATAGCAGTAGCTCCAAATTCTCTACCCATAATGGTTAATGTCAATCTACGTGTCATTTGATTCGCCTCAACAGGCCCTTTAGGTGTAATTACTATCAGGGGTTTTCTCATATTTAGCAGTGGTATTTCATTTGTGTTGGCATAACGAGCAGACATGAATGAATGTGTAGCACCAGAATCAAATAATATGGTTGCAGGAATTGCATTAACATAAAACATACCAATTACGAGGTCTCCACCATCAGGAGTATCATCAACGCTGACTTGATTCACCCTGGCTATAGAATATCCCTTGCCAGGGGTCTGTTGCTTGTTCTGAGCTGGAGTAGTCGCAATCCTCTGTGGGCAGACATTTGCATAATGACCAATCTTCCCACACTTGAAACATTGAGTGCCCGCACTCTGTCCCGCAAACTTCGTCGGGGTGCCAGTAGGTGTAGCCTGTCGAGTAGGTGTCCTCAGTGGTGATTGCTGAACTGGGCGCGGTCCTCCTGGTCGAGGTGGTGTACTCTGTGGTGAACTGTAGCGAGGACGAACACTGCTGCTTCCTTGTCCTTGAGATATAGCCTTTCTCTTCAAATCTCCCAGCTGAACACGCTTGTGTTCAATAGCCAGGGCCTTATCCAACAGTCTCTGAAATGATGGAAATGTGTGTGCCACTAGAGCATACTGCAGTGGCCCATTAAGTCCTTCAATAAAATGCTCCTGCTTCCTCTCGTCTTCAGCAACTTCTTCAGGGGCATATCTGGATAGCTGAATAAACCTGTCGCGGTACTCGCTGACTGACATACTTCCTTGCTTCAACGACAGAAACTCCTTCTTCTTGATCTTTATCATACCAGCTGGAATATGGTAGTTCCTGAATTGTGTACTAAACTCTGCCCAAGTAATAGTATCCGCAGCATCATGGGCAGCAGTATAAGAATCCCACCAATCAGCAGCAGGACCAGTCAGACGTCTAGAAGCATATAAGACCTTCTCCCGATCAGTGCATTGTGCAATATTCAGCATCTTCTCAATTGACTTCAACCAATCGTCTGCATCAAGTGGATCTGGCGAGCTGGCGAAGGTCGGCGGCTTGTGACTCATAAACTCCCGGTGCTTATCCCGAGGTGGAACTGGTGGTGGTGGTGGAGGCAGTGGCACTTGTTGCTGCTGTTGCTGTTGTTGAAGCTGTTGTTGCGCCCTCCTTTCTTGGCGTATCTCATCTCGCTCCTGGCGCAACTCCTGTCGTATATCCTCTCTTTCTTGACGCATCTCCTGGCGTTCTTGCTGCATCTGAGCACGCATATCAGCCATGGTGTCTGCCATCTGCTGCATCACCGCCATCTGAGCAGCAACCAATGGGTCAACTCCGCCTGGTGGAGGATTAGGAGGATTCATCCCTGCAGGTTGTGGCTGAGGTTGTCTTCGAGTGTGTTGGTTAGGAGGCAAATCAATTCCACCACCCCTCCTGGTATTGACCATCTGAGTTAGATACATATGGTAAGAAAGAGCAGTAGACAAGGCAGTAATTACAATCATGTTACTTTGGGGAATTTATTAGCTAAGCAGTTTAATATTTCACCTACTATAGCTAATTCAATACCTTATAGTGGCACATGCTAAGATGTCCATCTATACTATTCCAATCAATCAAAGAAGCAAATCAGGCATTGATTATCAGAACAATCAACCAATATTTTTAATAGAGAAAATAGTTTTAAATTTTGTCTTAGGCTTCCTATCTCTTAAAAATGTCATAGGGGTAGGG
Organism: Zea luxurians; assembly: GCA_029449295.1. Taxonomy (NCBI): domain Eukaryota; kingdom Viridiplantae; phylum Streptophyta; class Magnoliopsida; order Poales; family Poaceae; genus Zea; species Zea luxurians. The sequence continues at coordinate 1,511,191 of JAOPSE010000040.1, read as the reverse complement.
ATTCCAAGGTTTGAAATCCATCTTGTCTCAGAGTAGAAAAGGTAAGAATGATCAGAGTAGAACAGTAGAAGGTGAGACAGGATCAAGATAAGTGTAGAAAGAATCAGAGTAAGGTGAGTGTAGAATGAATCAGAATAAGGTAAGTAGGTAAGGGTTTGTCCAGTCTATCTAGGTTTCGTCCTACAGTCAACATTTCCTCTGATACCACTTCTGTAACACCCGGTTTTAAAGGACAAAGCCGGGTGCATCTCATACATGCGCCAAGAAGACAACATATATAATAACAGAGTGTATAGAGATAAATGTCATAAAACATCAGAGTATTTATTACATAGCGGAAGTCTTATTACAAAATAAAGATAAATGTAAAACGAACTAAGGATCGATGGCGCCAATGTCGACTGAGAAACGCCACCTAGATCAGATCGAACTCCTCAGTGTTAGGCAGCTCCTCTTCAACCACCTGTTCTTCTCCTGTGGGGGGGGGGGTGTGAGACAGCAAGAGTGAGCTCACATACGTTCATAGCTCAACAAGTCGTGGGGAATAATGTGGCATGTACTCACCAAAGGTGGGAGTCCAAGTAGTGTAAGGCTGATCAATGAAATAAAGGCTAAGGCTGAGCATTGCTTTTATAAGTTGGTCAAAATTTTATTAGCAATTACTAGGTGTAAGTAAATACCAAACCTTAATAATAATAAAGAACAGTAATAATAAAATAATCCCAAATGCGATGCAAATGTCAAATTAAACTTAAGTTCCATAGTTAATCATGTGAGGGTCCGAGCCGCTCATGACCGTGAGCACGGCTAGTATACTAGTTTTACACTCTGCAGAGGTTGCACATCTTTACCCACAAGTCGTGTATCCCATGTCGCCTGGGTTTGCAAGGCCCTTAGACACTACCGAGGTGAATGGCTAGGGATCCACTACGAGGCCTTTACAAAGTTCCACTAGCTTCCGAAAACCCGCTACAGTTTATGGGAAGATCCAGTAAAGGGTTCCTGGCTGATAGCCATCGCAGCAAAATCAACCAGGGACCTCCCCGCACTGACCTCTCCCCTACTGCCCTTGCCCCTTTCGGGTAAGGTAGTCTTCCACTAGCTTTCCTAATTAGTCAGCCAAGGGCGTCCCATTAAACCCTTGTGGTAGCACTGTTTTCCCGGGTGGTCGCTCCATGTTCCCATTAATTTAATGATCTTAACATGAACAATAATAAAACAAGATAATAACAGAATAATCATGAATAATGAATCTCCATACCCAATCCACATAAAGCAATAGCATGTACTACCCAAAAATATTCCAGGGGTGAACAAGGTATAGTGGTAATCAAAACTGGGGTACATAAAGGCTCCCATCAAAAATTAACCTATGCAGATCATTAAAATTAATAAGAACATGGCTGGGAAAAGTAAGTGATCAAGGGCACAACTTGCCTGTAATGAGCTCCTGCTCAGCTATCTCTACCTGCTGAACCTCAGTTTCCACAGTGGCTTGCTCGTCTACTCGCATCAACACAATACATACATAGTATAGCCAAAATCAACATCACACCAAACAGATGAATGAAATATACAGTAAAAATCTACACATTAAAATGAAACCATAGGAACTGGAATCACTAAATTTGGAGTTATAGAATTTAAGTTATGAATTTCCTAAGATTTAAGGTGATTATAATAGGATTAGATGATAAATTTATTTTCTAACAGAGTTCATGTCAAAACAGTGATACTAAATGATAAAGAATATTATTACAAAATTTTAGAAATTGGAATGACTCAATTTGGAGCTAAAATGCATTTTCTATGAATTAACTAAGTTTCTAGATTTGTTTTTGTATTAAAAATGAATTTTAATATTAATTTCTCTGTTTTTAATACCCTCTGGACTGGGCGCCAAATTCCCGAAAACTCAGGGGGTCTGGCGTAATTTATCCAAGACACAGGGAACAGTGACAAATGGACGGCGGGTTGGTTTTATGATTCTGCGGGGGCTCTTTAGAAAAACTGCCCCGCGAAGGGGTATGGGCGAATCTCGGCCGATGGATCAAGATTGGATGGCTCAGATTTAAATAAACGAAGGGGTAAGTTATGTCTAATCTAAGACGCTCATTATCAATCGGACGGTCCAGATTGGATCGCCCAGGGGGGTATGCGTGATCAAATCTGCTCCGCCCATCTAAGATCCTACGGTTGGCATGAGGCCAGACCGAGGCGATGAATTCAGCCTAATCTACACCGTCCATCCTAATCGGACGGTCGACGGTCCTTTCCCCCAAACGCTACCGACGGCAGCGGCGGCGCTCACCAGAGTCGCGCGGCGGAGAGCCTCCGGCGAGTGATTTCCGGCGCATAGATGCCCCAATCCCCGTTCCTAAGGGTGCTACGTGAATCGCAAAGCACAGACAACAGGGAGGTGTGATTCTCACCGACGGCAGAGACTCGGTCGATGCAGTCCACGGCAGAGGGCGAGCCCGCGGCGGCGTAGGAACTCCGGTGAGAAATCGCGTGCACCCCAGCCCTTAATCGCGCCAGCCGAGCAAACCCCGAGCACCAGCGAGCCTCAACGAAGGCCCCAGAAGCCTAGTCGAGGCCAAAGAGACGGCCAGAGCGCGGGTCCGCTTTGGTGTGGTCCGCGCCAAGTTAACACGGCGTCAATGGCGTTAGTAATGGATGGCTCGGTTTACTGGTGGTTGAGAGGGGAGCGGAGGGGTCTAGCTTCGATGTTAAAGGGCGTCCGCGAGGTGGTTCCACGGAATCCGAGTCCTCCGGCGAGAATCGCGCGCACGGCGAGCTCGCATTTGTTGCGGAGGGCGATTGACCAGGCGCGCGGGTGGATAATTTACGCACCACGCGGGCGAGTCGGGAGGAGGACCGCGGACTCGAGCGTGATCTAGGCGCGAACTTGGCCACTACGGCCGATTCCTACGGCGAGGACGGCGGAGGTCGTTGAATCGCGTGGTGTCCGCGCGGAGCTGGGTGATGACAACACGGGCCCGCGCGACAGCGAGCTAATCACGCGCGCGCGCGGCTGACGGGTCGGCCCCACAGCGCAGTGAAGGGAGGAAAAGCGGTGTGCGCTGGCGCGACTGACCTGTGGGTCCACCATGTCGGCGCCGAGGGTGAGTGGTGGGCTGCGCGGGTCAAAAGGGGTGGTGGGCCGAAATGCGAATTCAGGGCCCAGGTAAGGTTTTCTCCTTTTTCTTTTTATTTTTCTGTTTTCTTTCTTCATTTTCAAACCAAATTTGACTTAGTTCAAACTTTTGTGGATCCTCTTTTATAAACTCTATTTTTGCATCTAAAAATAGTAAGCCTGAAGATATTTATGTATACATTTTATTTATATTTCCATATTTCTTTTTTTTCCTTATTTTCAAAACCCTAATTTCAAATTTAGGGTTAAATCAAGCTTCAAATAATTAATACCTCATTACTTTTATCATCATGGTTTTATTTAATGCACAACACATAAAACTCCAACAAATGCACTTTTTCTTTATTTTAGTATAATTGTTTTATTTAGTCACTCTCCATTACATAGGTGCTCTTTTTATGATGCAAATAAGACACACAAAATGAGGGTCTCTCTCTATTACACTTGGTATACAACTTGAGTATTACACCCTCCACCAGTTCTATCTTGGTGATCATGGTGGCATCATTTCCCTCATGTGATATCTTGAGGGTGTCCCAGATCTGTTTGGTGTTGTCCAAGCCACTCACTTTATTGTACTCATCCCTGCAAAGAGATGCTAGCAAAACAGTAGTAGCTTGGGCATTCTTATGAATTTGCTCATTTATGAAAATAGGATTGTCAGTACTATCAAAATGCATTCCGGTTTCAACAATCTCCCAGATACTAAGATGGAGGGAAAATAAATGACTATGCATTTTATGACTCCAGAAAGAGTAGTCTTCTCCATCAAAGTGTGGAGGTTTCCCAGGAGGAATTGATAGCAAATGAGCATTTGAATTGTAAGGAATACAGGAATAATCAAATGAATAGTTTTGATTGACCGTCTTTTTCTTTGACGAGGAGTCGTCGTCGTCGTGTGGTGAAGAAGATGAGGCATCGTTGTCGTAGTAGATGATCTTCTTGATGCGCCTCTTCTTCTTCCCGTCTCTCTTCTTGTGACTCGAGCCTGAGTCGGCAGGCTTGTCGTCTCTTGGCTCATTGAAGACGGACTCCTTTTCCTTGTTGTTGACCACCATCCCCTTTCCCTTAGGATCCATCTCTTCGGGCGGTTAGTCCCTTAGATGAAGAGTACGGCTCCGATACCAATTGAGAGCACCTAGAGGGGGGGGGTGAATAGGTGATCCTGTAAAATCAAATACTAAATAGCCACAAAACTTAGTTATTAAAGTGTTAGTGCGACTAAGTAGCTTTGAAGCGAGTTCTTGTGAACAAAACAATCACAGAGAAAGCAACACAAGAGACACGTGATTTTTATCTCGTGGTTCGGGCAAGTAACACTTGCCTACTTTCACGTTGTTGCATCCCAATGGACGAGGGTTGCACTCAACTCCTTTCAAGTGATCCGATGATCAACTTGAATACCACGATCTTTTCTTTTAGAGTATTTTCCCGTTTGTGAGGAATCTCCACAATTTGGAGCCTCTCGCTCTTACAGTGACGATCACAAAAGAAACACCGAAGTAAGGGAGGGAAAAGCAACACACTCAAGATTCAATCCGCAACACACACACACGCACACAAGTGAAGACTTGAGCTCAAATGACAACACGGGGAGTTCATAACTCGAATGGAGCTCAAATTACTAACACGACGAAGCAAATGCGTGGGAGCGGAGTCTGGATGCCTTAGTATGCTTAGAGAATGCTTGGTGTCTTGCTCCATGTGCCTAGGGGTCCCTTTTATAGCCCCAAGGCAGCTAGGAGCTGTTGGAGATCAACATGGAAGACTATCCTTGCCTTCTGTCGAGTGGCGTACCGGACAGTCTGGTGCGCCACCGGACAACTACTGTAGCTTGTCTGGTGCATGATTTCCTTCCAAATCGGGCACAGTAGATCGTTGCTCCTTGGAGCCGGTTGGCGCACCGGACATTGTCCTGTGCACCCAGCCGACCATTGGAGTAGCCACGTGTCGCGCGTTGATCGCGTGGACGACCGTTGGCGCGGGCGCCGTTGGCTCACTGGACAGTCCGGTGCACCACCGGACAATCCGATGAATTTTAGCCACGTCACCTTCTTGCTTTTCCCGAGAGCGACGAGTTCGCCGCAGATGACTCACTGGACAGTCCGGTGCACCACCGGACAGTCCGGTGCACCACCGGACAGTCCGGTGAATTATAGTTGTACAACTCCGTCGATTCCCGAGAGCGGCCACTTCACCGTTGACCAGCCTGGCGCACCGGACACTGTCCGGTGAACCACCGGACAGTCCGGTGTGCCAGGCCGAGCTAAAGTTTGCCTGCTCATAGCCAAGTCTTTTCCATTCTATTTCTTCTCTCCTCGGCACTGTTTCTAGTACTTAGATAACCATGTTAGTATTAAAAAACAATTCACTAAGTCTAGAAACATACCTTGTCTTTGATTTGCACCTTTTGCTTGTTTAGCACATAAGAGTTCAAAACATTTGTGTTGGACACTCAATCACCAAAAATATTATAAAAATGGCCCTAGGGCACATTTCCCTTTCACAAATGGTCACTTAGACCGAGTGAGCCTTCTTCGTTAATCTCACGGGTCACTTAGACCCCGCAAGGACCACCACACACTTGGTGTCTCTTGCCTCGCTTACAAAGCGCTTGAGAATAAGAATGAGAAAAGAAAAAGGCCAAACCAAGCGACAAGAGCAACAAAAGAACACAAGAGTTCCCCTCACAAGTCCTAAAGCACTAGAGTTGATTCAGAGACTTTGAGTGGATCGATCGCTTTGATTGTGTCTTGGAGTGGATTCTTTTGCTCTTGTATTGAATGCAATATTCAGAATTCTTGGATTGATATTAATGAGGTGGTTGGGGGATATTTATAGCCCCCAACCACTTCTATACCGTTGGGGAGGCTGCTGGCAATGGGCGCATCGGACAGTCTGGTGCGCCATCGGACAAGCACTGTTCCTTGTTCGGTACACCGCCACGTCACCCAACCGTTAGGGTTCTGTCGGCGTTCCGAGACCGGGGGGTCCCTGGGCCGACGAGTGAATGTCGCTGCGTGCCCCAGCCCAGATGGGTCGAGCGCGAGGGCGAGCGCGAAGGGGGGAGAGCGAGGCGGCCGGAGACCGGCGTGAGAGAGGTGGGAATCCCACGGCCCTCGTGTTCGTCCCGCGCCCAGGTCGGGTGCGCTTGCAGTAGGGGGTTACAAGCGTCCACGCGGGAGAGGGAGCGAGTGGCTCCAAGCGAGCGCCTGTTCTCGTCCTCGTCCCCGCGCGGCCAACCCTCTCTAAGAGGGCCCTGGTCCTCCCTTTTATAAGCGTAAGGAGAGGATCCAGGTGTACAATGGGGGGTGTAGCAGGGTGCTACGTGTCTAGCGGAGGTGAGCTAGCGCCCTAGGTACATGCCATTGTGGCAGCCGGAGAGATCTTGGCACCCAGCTGGTGTGATGTCGTGACCGTCGAAGGAGCGATGGAGCTTGGCGGAGGGACAGCTGTCGGAGCGGTTGAGTCCTTGCTGACGTCCTCTTGCTTCCGTAAGGGGACTGAGAGCCGCCGCCGTCACAGAGCATGCGGGGCGCCATCATTGCCTATCTAGCGGAGCGAGCCAGATGGGACGCCGGTCTTGTTCCCTGCGGCCCGAGTCAGCTCGGGGTAGGGTGATGATGGCGCCTCCTGTTGACGTGGCTGGTCTACGCCCTAGGTTGGGCGATGTGGAAGCTCCTCCGAAGCCGAGGTCGAGTCCGAGCCCCCGGGTCGGGCGAGGCGGAGATTGTCGTCTTCTGGGGCCGAGCCCAAGTCCGAGCCCTGGGTCGGGCGAGGCGGAGATCGTCGTCTTCTAGGGCCGAGCCCAAGTCCGAGCCCTGGGTCGGGCGAGGCGGAGATCGTCGTCTTCTGGGACTTAGCCCGAGTCCGAGCCCTGGGTCGGGCGGAGCGGAGTTCGCCGTCTTCCGGGACTTAGCCCGAGTCCGAGCCCTGGGTCGGGCGGAGCGGAGTTCGCCGTCTTCCGGGACTTAGCCCGAGTCCGAGCCCTAGGTCGGGCGGAGCGGAGTTCGCCGTCTTCCGGGACTTAGCCCGAGTCCGAGCCCTGGGTCGGGCAGAGCGGAGTTCGCCATCTTCCAGGACTTAGCCTGAGTCCGAGCCCTAGGTCGGGCGGAGCGGAGTTCGTCGTCTTCTGGGGCTGAGCCCAAGTCCGAGCCCTTGGTCGGGCGAAGCGGAGCTTCCTATGGTGCCTCCGGTAGGGCCTGACTGCCTGTCAGTCTTACTCTATCCAGTGGCACTGCAGTCGGTGTGGTGTAGGTGGCGCTGTCCTTCTGTCAGGCCGGTCAGTGGAGCGGCGAAGTGACGGCGGTCACTTCGGCTTTGTTGGCTAGGGGGTGCGCGCCAGGATAAGGGCGTCAGGCCACCTTTGCATTAAATGCTCCTGCGACTTGGTCGGTCAGTGCGGCGATTTGGTCAGGGTTGCTTCTTAGCGAAGGCAGGGCCTCGGCGAGCCGGGAATATGTTCGCCGCTGAAGGGGGGCCTCGGGCGAGACGGAAATCCTCCGGGGTCGGCTTCCCTTGTCCGAGACTAGGCTCAGGTGAGGCGTGATCGTGTCCCTCGAATGGATTGATCCCTGACTTAATCGCACCCATCAGGCCTTTGCAGCTTCGTGCTGATGGGGGTTACCAGCTGAGAATTAGGAGCCTTGAGGGTACCCCTAATTATGGTCCCCGATAGTAGCCCCCGAGCCTCGAAGGGAGTGTTTGCACTCGCTTGGAGGCTTTCGTCGCACTTTTTTGCAAGGGGACCAGCCTTTCTCGGTTGCGTTTTGTTCCGGTGGGTGCGCGCGAGCGCACCCGCCGGGTGTAGCCCCCGAGGCCTCGGAGGAGTGGTTTCACTCCTTCGAGGTCTTACTGCCTCACGTAGTGCTTCGGCTGGTCTGGTCGTTCCCTCATGCGAACTGGCCGTAGCCCAGGTGTACGGTCGGGTCCCAAGTTCTCGGGCTGGTATGTTGACGCTGTCAACGGTTCAGCCGGAGCCGGGTTTGCGAGAGCAGCCCCCGAGCCTCTGCACAGAGCGAGAGGGCGGTCAGGGGTAGACTCGACTTTTTTACATACGCCCCTGCGTCGCCTTTCCGCAAGGAGGAGGGGGGAAAGCGCCATGTTGCCCTCGATGGGCGCCGAACATGGTGTCTCCGATGAGCTGCAAGCGGGTAATCCGAGTGGATGTCCGTGCCCCGTTCGTTAGAGGTCGGCTAGGGGCCTAGAGGCACGCCCAAAAGTACCTGCGGGTGATCTGCCAGACCCGGTCCCCTGGCGACGGGGTCCGAGGGCTCAATGCCTCCCTCTGGTGGGATTCTGTTACAAGATCGTTCCCACCGGTCTCGGAAATGTCCTAGGGTACCTCGGGAGCGCAGCCCGAGCCTTGGTTATGTATCGAACGTACCCATGGTCATCCCTCGCTCGGCGTCTGAGGCGGCTGTGAACCCTTCAGGGGCCAGCCTTCGAACCCCTGATCAGTATTGGGCGTGGAGCCCGAGTAGCCTGAGGCGGTCGTTGAACCCTTTCGAGGGGCCGGCCTTCGAACCTCTGACCAGTAGTGGGTGTAGGGCCCACGCGATCTGAGGCGGCTGTTGAACCCTTCCGGGGGGGCCAGCCTTCGAACCTCTGATCAGTAGGGGGCTCGGAGCCTGGTTCCTTCTCGGGGAAGGATCCTTTTTGGGGTGTCCCCCTTTCCCGGTCCCTGTTGCAAGAGAGAGAGAAAGAGGAAAAACGGAAAAGGATACGAAATCGAACGACGCGACGTACCTTTTTGGACGCGTTCATTTTGGCGAAGGGGAAGCGTCGCCCGCTTCTCCTGTCAGAGGCGCCGCGTGTCCCGTCGCGGAGTTAATGCGACGGGGCGAGTGGTTGGAGGGGCGACCGTTGCGCGTGCGCGAGCCGTTCGAGGAACGGATCACGGGCGCGTCGTCTTCACGCCGTGGGAGAGGGTTCTCTCGCTGCCCCCGGATGGGACGTAAGCCTGGCTGACGACGCGACCACTGCGCCTGCTCGCCTGCCACCGCCATTACTGCCGGCCCACTTTTGGCCGTGTTGACCGTCGCGCCAGGCTGGTGCTGCTGGGTCGCGCGTCGGGTCGCCTCGAGTCACGGTATTGGTTCCGCAGTCGAGGAGGTGCGGTGGTGGCGCGGGTGGCGATGCAGTTACTCACACGTAGCAACCGGCGCACCGGTTGCATGACGCGTGGGCCTGGGCCTCCATGCCGGGCGTGTTGGGAGTCGGAGGAGCGCGCCCACTTGGCGCGGTTGCTTGCCGCCTGCATGGCTGCCCACCCTTTCGCCCGTTGGTCTGGGCAAAAGTGGAGGGTCGCTTGTAACCGTTGGGCGGTCGTATGCACCGCGCGCGGCGGTTTGGCTTCTTCTGCCCTGAGTTGGCTTGCATGACGTGTGGGACCTAGCCCCCACGCCGTAGGGGAGGACCTTGGAGTGTGTTGGAGAAGACTCAGCCCGTGACGGCTGGGGACGCGAGTAGGGAGAACCGCCCTTAAAAGGAGGGTGACCCCCTTGGAGGGCGACCATGTCTTCGCGCTCCCTTATGCATCGTGTCTTTCCACCTTCCAGACCCCCAGATGGGGGAGATCCGCCGTCTTTCCGCCTCGTCGTTGGGGGAACGCAACTCCACGGGAGTTGGTACCTTTCAGCCATCGTTCGGCTTCAAGGATTTTCATCAGCCAGCCCGGCCGCCCCCCCTCGCCGGGGGTCACCCAAGACGGTGACCACCAGCCCCTGGATGGGGAGGAGCAAGCTGGGCTGTGATCTTTGCCCCGCCCCCAGCTGGTCTTCATCATCCCCGCTGGGACGGGGCCCGGGCCAAGCCGGTGCTCTGCCCCCTGCGCGGGTCGGCCGACCGCCTCCTCTTCCAGCTTCTGGTGGTGGAGACCATCCTCCAGTCCTGCGGAGGAGATGTCCTCCAGTCATGCTGGGGGAGGCGGGCTGTTGCTGTCCAGCTAGGATGCAACATTCCGTCCTCTTCCTCGCTTGCGTGGCGAGGACAGGAGTGAGGACCTGTCGATGCGCTTTGGGGCGACCCGCGTTTGCTGGTGATTCGCCCAGAGCTTGTCGCTCCACGGGCTTCCCCGTCGTGGAGGTTGTCCATACCCGCGGGGACGGGACCGGAGTTCCGTTTGTAATGGCACCTTGGATGCCAGTGTTTTTGTTCATTGTGGTTGTCGGGGCCTGAACATGTATGTAGTTTCGGCACGGAGCCGTGTATTTTCCTCCTTTTCGAGCACTGAGACTCGCCTGTTGGTTGTCTGAACCGCTTCACCAAGCGTGAGTCGCCCCGTGTACAGGTGACGAGTGAGGTATCCGTATCCCGGAGGCGTAGGAGTTCCTCGGCTCGGTCGGCCTTGTTGTCCGAGGCTTCTCTAACTTAGTTAAAGGAAACCCCTCGGCCGCTCTTCGATGAGCCGAGGCCAGGGGTAGCGGCGTCAACATGGACAGAGGCAGAGTTGGCTCGAAAAGGTAACCTGGTTGGCCGGAGCCTGGCCGGGTCGTCCGTTAGCGGGACCGACGCCGGAATTGACCAGCCGAGGCCTCGGGTCGGGCTGACGTCCTTGGAGGGCAGCTGGCCGAGGCCCCGGGGTGACCGGCCGAGCCGCCTGCTCGGGCCGGATTAACGTCCTTGGAGGGTAACTGGCCGAGGCCCCGGGGTGATCGGCCGAGCCGCCTGCTCGGGCCGGATCCCCAGAGAAGACCCTGGCGGCGATGGCCCGGGCGTGGTGATGACGTCGTCCTCCAGAGTGGAGATCCTCGGACCGCGTCACCGTCCGAGGCTAGGTTGGCCCTCGCCGAAGGTGTCGTCGATGCCAAGGGTGCTGCTGCTCCCTTCAGCCATCAAGATCCGAGCCTGCAGGATCGGATTGTCTTGTAGCGTGTGTTTCCTGCGGCCGCCGAGGCCTAAACACACCCTCGCCGTGTTGTAAAGCTGCGTCTCTTTTCCTTTTATTTCGAGCATCTGGACTGTTTTGTCGGTTACAGAAATGTTTGTGCGAGCAAGAGTTGCTTCTCGCGGAAGGTGATGAGTGAGGTATCCGTATCCCGGAGGCGTAGGAGTCCCTCGGCTCAGTCGGCCTTGCCGCTTACGCGCACTCTTACCCGTCCATGGGGCTCTGTCACCGACGCAGTCGAAAAGGCTCGAAGGATCGCTTCGGCAGAAGAGCTTTCGAGCGTGAAGACTTGTTCGGTCCGCAGAATCACTTATCCGAACGTGAGTTACTTATCGCAGAAGGTGATGAGTGAGGTATCCGTATCCCGGAGGCGTAGGAGTCCCTCGGCTCGGTCAGCCTTGGCTGCTTACGTGTACTCCGTCGTTTTTAGGATCCACTTTTGAAGTAGCCAAAAAGCGCAAAAGGCATTCTGGCAGAAAAGATCTTTTTTCGAGGAAAATTTCAACGCAGAGGGGGTTCCCCCCTTTTAGCCCCCGAGGGAGGGTCGGGCTTTGCCGAGGCGAGGCCGACCCTTCCTTGATGACTAAACTTTGCGTGGGTGCGAGGTATATGATCAACTTGAAAACATCTTAAGGGTAGAAGCGACGTAGCTGTTGGATGTTCCAGGCGTTGTCGTAGACCTCGCCTTGGCTGTTGGCCAACTTTTATGTTTCGGGCTTCAGAACCTTGGCGATGACGAATGGCCCCTCCCAGGGAGGCGTGAGCTTGTGCCGCCCTCGGGCGTCTTGTCGCAGCCGAAGCACCAGGTCGCCCACCTGGAGGTCTCGGGACCGGACCCCTCGGGCGTGGTAGCGTCGCAGGGACTGCTGGTACCGCGCCGAGTGTAGCAAGGCCTGGTCCCGAGCCTCCTCTAGCTGGTCCAGCGAGTTTTCTCGGCTGACTTGGTTGCTTTGGTCGGTGTAGGCCCTCGTCCTCGGGGAGCCGTATTCTAAGTCTGTGGGCAAGATGGCTTCGGCCCCATAGACTAGAAAGAACAGCGTGAAGCCCGTGGCTCGGCTCGGCGTTGTCCTCAGACTCCAGACCACCGAGGGGAGTTCCTTCATCCATCACTTGCCGAACTTGTTGAGGTCGTTGTAGATCCGAGGCTTGAGCCCTTGTAGAATCATGCCGTTGGCACGCTCCACCTGCCCATTCGTCATGGGATGAGCCACGGCGGCCCAGTCCACCCGGATGTGGTGATCCTCGCAGAAGTCCAGGAACTTTCTGCCGGTGAACTGGGTGCCGTTATCGGTGATGATGGAGTTCGGGACCCCGAAGCGATGGATGATGTTGGTGAAGAACGCCACCGCCTGCTCGGATCTGATGTTGTTCAGGGGTCGGACCTCGATCCACTTGGAGAATTTGTCGATGGCGACCAGCAGGTGCGTGTAGCCCCCAGGTGCCTTCTACAAGGGGCCGACGAGGTCCAGACCCCACACCGCAAAAGGCCAGGTGATGGGTATCGTCTGCAGAGCCTGAGCGGGCAGATGGGTCTGCCTCGCGTAGAATTGGCACCCTTCGCAGGTGCGGACGATTCTGGTAGCGTCGGCCACCGCCGTCGGCCAGTAGAAGCCTTGCCAGAAAGCGTTCCCGACAAGGGCTCGAGGCGCTGCGCGATGGCCGCAAGCCCCCGAGTGTATCTCTCGCAGGAGTTCCTGACCTTCGGCAATGGAGATGCATCGCTGGAGGATGCCTGAGGGGCTACGGTGGTAGAGCTCCTTCTCATCTCCCAGCAAGACGAACGACTTGGCGCGCCGCACCACCCGCCGAGCCTCGGCTCGGTCGAGGGGTAGCTCTCCTCGGTGGAGATATTGCAAGTACGGGGTCTGCCAGTTTCGATTAGGCGCGACCCCGCTTCGCCCCTCCTCGACGCGCAGTGCCTCACCCTCGGGGGCCGAGGGTGCCTCGGACTGAACCGAGGGCGCCTCGGGTCGAGCCGTGGGTGCCTCGGACTAGGCCGAGGGTACCTCGGGCTCGGACGCGTCGTCGATCTTGACGGAGGGTTGATGCAGGTCTCGGGAGAAGACGTCCGGGGGAACCGTCGTTCGCCCCGAGGCTATTTTAGCCAGCTCGTCCGCAGTCTCGTTGTAGCGCCGAGCGATGTGGTTGAGCTCGAGCCCGTAGAACTTGTCTTCTAGGCGCCGAACCTCATCGCAGTAGGCCTCCATCTTCGGGTCGCGGCAATGGGAGTTCTTCAGGACTTGGTCGATGACGAGCTGCGAGTCACCACGAGCGTCGAGGCGTCGGACCCCTAGCTCGATGGCGATCCGCAACCCGTTGACCAGAGCCTCATATTCGGCCACATTGTTTGACGCCGGGAAGTGGAGGCGTAGCACGTAGCGTAGATGCTTTCCGAGGGGCAAGATGAAGAGTAGGCCTGCGCCGGCCCCTGTCTTCATCAGCGACCCGTCAAAGAACATGGTCCAGAGCTCTGGTTGGATCGGAGCCGTCGGTAGCTGGGTGTCGACCCATTCAGCCACGAAGTCCGCCAAGACCTGGGACTTAATGGCTTTCCGAGGAGCGAACGAGATTGTCTCGCCCATGATCTCCACCGCCCACTTTGCAATCCTACCCGAGGCCTCTCGGCACTGGATGATCTCTCCCAGGGGGAAGGATGACACCACAGTTACCGGATGAGACTCGAAGTAGTGTCGCAGCTTCCGTCGCGTTAGGATCACCACGTACATCAGCTTCTGAACTTGTGGGTAGCGGATCTTGGTTTCGGACAGTACCTCACTGACGAAGTAGACTGGCCTCTGAACGGGCAACGCATGCCCCTCTTCTTGCCTCTCGACCACAATCGCGGCACTAACCACCTGGGTGGTCGCGGCGACGTAGACCAGGAGGGCTTCTCCGGCAGCTGGGGGCACCAAGATAGGCGCCTTTGTGAGGAGCGCCTTCAGGTTCTCGAGGGCTTCCTCGGCCTCAGGGGTCCAAGTGAAGCACTCGGCCTTCCTTAAGAGGCGGTACAGAGGTAGACCTCTTTCACCGAGGCATGAGATGAAGCGGCTCAGAGCCGCGAGGCATCCCATGACCCTCTGTACGCCTTTCAAGTCCTTGATGGGCCCCATGCTGGTAATGGCTGCGATCTTTTCCGGGTTGGCTTCGATGCCCCGCTCGGAGACGATGAACCCCAAGAGCATGCCTCGGGGCACCCCGAAGACACACTTTTCGGGATTGAGCTTGACGCCTTTCGCCTTGAGACATCGGAATGTCGTTTCAAGGTCGGAAAGGAGGTCAGAGGCTTTCCTCGTCTTGACTACGATGTCATCGACGTAGGCCTCGACTGTGCGGCCAATGTGTTCGCCGAACACATGGTTCATGCACCGCTGGTATGTCGCGCCCGCATTCCTCAAACCGAACGGCATGGTTACATAGCAGTACATGCCGAAGGGTGTGATGAAAGAAGTCGCGAGCTGGTCGGACTCTTTCATCTTGATTTGATGATACCCTGAGTAGGCATCGAGGAAAGACAGGGTTTCGCACCCAGCAGTGGAATCCACGATTTGGTCGATGCGAGGCAGAGGGTAGGGAACCTTCGGACATGCTTTGTTGAGACCAGTGTAGTCTACACACATCCGCCATTTCCCCCCTTTCTTTCTCACAAGCACAGGGTTGGCAAGCCATTCGGGATGGAATACCTCTTTGATGAACCCTGCCGCCATTAGCTTGTGAATCTCCTCGCCTATGGCTCTGCGCTTCTCCTCGTCAAATCGGCGCAGCAGCTGCTTGACGGGTCGGGCTCCGGCTCGGATGTCCAGCGAGTGCTCGGCGACATCCCTCGGTACGCCGGGCATGTCCGAGGGACTCCACGCGAAGACGTCGGCGTTCGCGCGGAGAAAATCGACGAGCACTGCTTCCTATTTGGGATCGAACCCGGAGCCGATCCGGATCTGCTTGGAGGTGTCGCCGCTGGGGTCGAGGGGGACGGACTTAACCGTCTCCGCTGGCTCAAAGTTGCCGGCGTGACGCTTCACGTCTGGCACCTCCTTAGAGAGGCTCTCTAGGTCGGCGATGAGGGCCTCGGACTCGGCGAGGGCCTCGGCGTACTCCACGCACTCCACGTCGCATTCGAACGCGTGTTTGTACGTAGGGCCGACGGTGATGACCCCGTTGGGGCCCGGCATCTTGAGCTTCAGGTAGGTGTAGTTGGGGACGGCCATGAACTTCGCGTAGCATGGTTTCCCCAGTACCGCGTGGTCGGTTCCTCGGAACCCGACCACCTCGAACGTCAGGGTCTCCCTTCGGAAGTTGGAGGGTGTTCCGAAGCAGACGGGAAGGTCGAGCTGTCCGAGGGGTTGGACGCGCTTCCCGGGGATGATCCCATGGAAGGGCGCAGCGCCTGCCCGGACAGAAGACAGATCAACACGTAGGAGCCCGAGGGTCTCGGCGTAAATGATGTTGAGGCTGCTGCCTCCGTCCATGAGGACCTTGGTGAGCCTGACGTCACCGATGACGGGGTCGACGACGAGTGGGTATTTCCTTGGGCTCGGCACATGGTCGGGGTGATCGTCTCGGTCGAAGGTGATGGGCTTGTCAGACCAGTCTAGATAGACTGGCGCCGCCACCTTGACCGAGCAGACCTCCCGGCGCTCTTGCTTGCGGTGCCGAGCCGAGGCGTTCGCCGCTTGCCCACCATAGATCATGAAGCAGTTGCGGACCTCGGGGAACTCTCCTGCCTGGTGATCTTCCTTCTTGTCGTCGTCGCGGGCCTTGCCACCCTCCGCGGGTGACCCGGCCCTGTGGAAGTGGCGCCGAAGCATGACGCACTCCTCAAGGGTGTGCTTGACGGGTCCCTGGTGATAGGGGCATGGCTCCTTGAGCATCTTGTCGAAGAGGTTGGCACCTCCGGGGGGCTTCCAAGGGTTCTTGTACTCGGCGGCGGCGACAAGGTCCGCGTCGGCGGCGTCGCGTTTCGTTTGCGACTTCTTCTTGCCCTTCTTCTTGGCGCCACGCTGAGTTGACGCCTCGGGAGTACCTTCCGATGGGCGGCCCTAGGGCTGCTTGTCCTTTCGGAAGATAGCCTCGACTGCCTCCTGGCCGGAGGCGAACTTGGTGGCGATGTCCATCAGCTCGCTCGCCCTGGTGGGGGTCTTGCGGCCCAGCTTGCTCACCAGGTCGTGGCAGGTGATGCCAGCGAGGAACGCGCCGATGACATCCGAGTCGGTGACGCTGGGCAGCTCGGTGCACTGCTTCGAGAATCACCGGATGTAGTCTCAGAGAGACTCTCCCGGCTGCTGTCGGCAGCTTCAGAGGTCCCAGGAATTCTCGGGGCGCACATACGTGCCCTGGAAATTGCCGGCGAAAGCTTGGACTAGGTCGTCCCAGTTGGAGATCTGCCCCGGAGGCAGGTGCTCCAACCAGGCGCGAGCGGAGTCGGAGAGGAACAGAGGGAGGTTGCGGATGATGAGGTTGTCATCGTCCGTTCCACCCAGCTGGCAGGCCAGACGGTAGTCCGCGAGCCACAGTTCCGGTCTCGTCTCCCCCGAGTACTTTGTGATAGTAGCCGGGGGTCGGAACCGGGTCGGGAACGGCGCCCGTCGAATGGCTCGGCTGAAGGCTTGTGGACCGGGTGGTTCGGGCGAGGGACTCTGATCCTCCCCGCTGTCGTAGCGTCCCCCACGCCTGGGGTGGTAGCCTCGGCGCACCCTCTCGTCGAGGTGGGCCCGTCGGTCGCGGTGGTGGTGCTCGTTGCCGAGGCGACCCGGGGCCGCAGGCGCGGTGTTGCGCGTGCGCCCGGTGTAGACCGAGGCTTCCCGCATGAATCAGGAAGTCGCAGCATGAGGTTCCGAGGGGTACCCCTGCCTTCGGGAGGCAGAGCTCTCGGCCCGTCGGACCGCGGCGCCTTCCAGGAGATTCTTGAGCTCTCCCTGGATTCGCCGCTCGGTGGTTGATGGCTCTGGCATCGCGTGAAGAAGCATTGCTGCTGCCGCCAGGTTCTGGCCGACCCCACTGGATGCGGGTGGTGGCCTGATCCTGACGTCGTCGGTGATGCGGCGCTGGAAGCCCTGGGGTAGATGACGTATTTCTCCGGCCGGAGGTTGGCCCGCCCATGCCTACCCGACGTCCCGACGGATCGGCTCCAGCGCTCCTGCTCCCTCGTCGAGCCCGGCCTGCACCACGCGGATTTGCTCGAGCTGTGGGTCATGACCCCCCGCCTGAACGGGGACCACAGCTAGCTCCCATGGGATGTCAACGCGAGGCACTGGCCTAGGGAAGTCACCGTCCTCCGGCATGCCGAGATGGTTGCCTTCGGGGGGACCCCCTAGATCGACGTGGAAGCATTCGCGACTTGGGCCGTGGTCCTCGTCGCCGAGGCTACGGCTACCGTCGGAACAGTCGGAAAGGCAATAGTCGCATGCGGTCATGAAGTCCCGCATGGCACTGGGGTTGCCAAGTCCAGAGAAATCCCAACAGATGCTGTGTTCGTCGTCTTCCTCGGACCCAGAGGGCCCGTAGGTCGAGACGTCCGTTAGCCGGTCCCAAGGTGACCGCACAAGAAACCCCAGAGAGTCTGGATTTGCCTCTACGAGAGCGCCCGCCAAAGCGAAGTCGCTAGACGGGTTGAGGCTGAAACCGAAAGACGCGGGATGGGAATCGATCGGTACCTTTTGGTCGACAGGCGGCGATAAGGTCGCGTCGGGGACTGACTGCGCCGTCGTCTCAGGTACGAGGGTGACGTCCAGCAAGCTTTTCGCGAGCGTGCTGGCGTCGTCCGCTTGCTCGGGATTGGCGTGTCGCGGGGAGACGGCGCTCGCCTTCGTCTCAAACGCGAGGTCGACGCCCGGTGCACCCCCCGTTGGGGTGCCGGGACCATCGACTCGCTCGACAGCCGACGAGGCGCTGCCTCCTGCTTGGCCTTGGTTGCCCCGCCTCCTCCTCCGTCGGCGGGGGAGAGGACAGGGTGAGCTCAAAGGTTGCTCTTCCACCACACGGGGAAAACGTCGCCGATTCCCCGCCGGCAGGTGGGTTGTCGGCTGCCACCGTTTTTGTCGCACGGCGGTGGAAGGAGTATCATGTCGTAGCTGCCGTCGAGGGATATGAACTCAAGACTCCCGAAACGGAGCACCGTCCCGGGTTGGAGAGGTTGCTGGAGACTGCCCCTCTGGAGCTTGACGGGAAGCTGTTCGTCAACACGCAGCAGGCCCGTACCTGGCGCGCCAACTGTCGGCGTTCCGAAACCGGGGGTCCCTGGGCCGACGAGTGAATGTCGCCGCGTGCCCCAGCCCAGATGGGTCGAGCGCGAGGGCGAGCGCGAAGGGGGGAGAGCGAGGCAGCCGGAGACCGGCGTGAGAGAGGTGGGAATCCCGCGGCCCTCGTGTTTGTCCCGCGCCCAGGTCGGGTGCGCTTGCAGTAGGGGGTTACAAGCGTCCACGCGGGAGAGGGAGCGAGCGGCTCCAAGCGAGCGCCTGTTCTCGTCCTCGTCCCCGCGCGGCCAACCCTCTCTAAGAGGGCCCTGGTCCTCCCTTTTATAGGCGTAAGGAGAGGATCCAGGTGTACAATGGGGGGTGTAGCAGGGTGCTACATGTCTAGCGGAGGTGAGCTAGCGCCCTAGGTACATGCTGTTGTGGCAGCCGGAGAGATCTTGGCACCCAGCTGGTGTGATGTCGTGGCCGTCGAAGGAGCGATGGAGCTTGGCAGAGGGAAAGCTGTCGGAGCGGTTGAGTCCTTGCTGACGTCCTCTTGCTTCCGTAAGGGGACTGAGAGCCACCGCCGTCACAGAGCATGCGGGGCGCCATCATTGCCTATCTGGCGGAGCGAGCCAGATGGGACGCCGGTCTTGTTCCCTGCGGCCCGAGTCAGCTCGGGGTAGGGTGATGATGGCGCCTCCTGTTGACGTGGCTGGTCTACGCCCTAGGATGGGCGATGTGGAAGCTCCTCCGAAGCCGAGGTCGAGTCCGAGCCCCCGGGTCGGGCGAGGCGGAGATTGCCGTCTTCTGGGGCCGAGCCCTGGGTCAGGCGAGGCGGAGATCGTCGTCTTCTGGGGCCGAGCCCAAGTCCGAGCCCTGGGTCGGGCAAGGCGGAGATCGTCGTCTTCTGGGACTTAGCCCGAGTCTGAGCCCTGGGTCGGGCGGAGCGGAGTTCGCCGTCTTCCGGGACTTAGCCCGAGTCCGAGCCCTGGGTCGGGCGGAGCGGAGTTCGCCGTCTTCCGGGACTTAGCCCGAGTCCGAGCCCTGGGTCGGGCGGAGCGGAGTTCGCCGTCTTCCGGGACTTAGCCCGAGTCCGAGCCCTGGGTCGGGCGGAGTGGAGTTCGCCATCTTCCGGGACTTAGCCCGAGTCCGAACCCTGGGTCGGACGGAGCAGAGTTCGTCGTCTTCTAGGGCCGAGCCCAAGTCCGAGCCCTTGGTCAGGCGAAGCGGAGCTTCCTATGGTGCCTCCGGCAGGGCCTGACTACCTGTCAGTCTTACTCTGTCCAGTGGCACTGCAGTCGGTGTGGCGTAGGCGGCGCTGTCCTTTTGTCAGGCCGGTCAGTGGAGCGGCGAAGTGACGGCGGTCACTTTGGCTCTGCTGGCTGGGGGTGCGCGCCAGGATAAGGGCGTCAGGCCACCTTTGCATTAAATGCTCCTGCGACTTGGTCGGTCGGTGCGGCGATTTGGTCAGGGTTGCTTCTTAGCGAAGGCAGGGCCTCGGGCGAGCCGGGAATATGTTCGCCGCTGAAGGGGGGCCTCGGGCGAGACGGAAATCCTCTAGGGTCGGCTGCCCTTGTCCGAGGCTAGGGTCGGGTGAGGCGTGATCGTGTCCCTCGAATGGACTGATCCCTGACTTAATCGCACCCATCAGGCCTTTGCAGCTTCGTGCTGATGGGGGTTACCAGCTGAGAATTAGGAGCCTTGAGGGTACCCCTAATTATGGTCCCTGACAGGTTCGGAGCTGGGTCGGTCGTTGGAGCTTTGTCTTCTTT
Organism: Zea luxurians; assembly: GCA_029449295.1. Classification (NCBI taxonomy): domain Eukaryota; kingdom Viridiplantae; phylum Streptophyta; class Magnoliopsida; order Poales; family Poaceae; genus Zea; species Zea luxurians. Next base: position 1,491,205 of record JAOPSE010000040.1, on the reverse strand, counting down.
TGGCACCGGACAGTCCGGTGCCCCTCTGACTTCGCTGCTCTGACTTCTGCGCGACACTGTTCATCACTGTAGCACTTTGCAGAGTCGACCGTTGGTGCAGGGAGCCGTTGCTCCGCTGGCTCACCGGACAGTCCGGTGGCACACTGGACAGTCCGGTGAATTATAGCGGAGGGCGCCCTGAAATTCCCAATAGTGGCTGGTTTGGATTTGTACGATCATGGTGCACCAGACCCTGTCCGGTGGCACACCGGACAGTCCGGTGCGCCATTCTTCAGCACACTCAAGTTCTTTTGCTCCAATAACATTGCAACCCTAACTTGATTTCTTTCTTGGTTTGTGTTGAACCTTATGCGCCTGTAATATATAAATTATAGACAAACTAGTTAGTCCACGTGTTTGTGTTGGTCATCAACCACCAAAATTAATTATAGAAAATGGTTAATCCAATTTCCCTTTCACTAATTAGTACATGAATCACCTAGTCTAAACTAGCCACAGCGAGGGCATAGGTTCCCAATTGAACCTAAAGGATAAATCATGTGTCATCTCTGATCTCGTGTGATTTTCACTCCATATTTATTCTTGTAAATTCATCTACTTGTATATATATATATATATATATATATATATATATATATATATATACTGTTTTTATATATTACACCTGCGTGCATTCAATATAGAGAATGCACCCAGGCCGAACCTACGCGCTCGAGCCAACCGCTCCACCCAGCCGAACAGACGACTGCCCCTCCACTACTGCGCCTTTTCACTTCCCTGCCCCGACTGCGCCTTTTCACTTCCCCGGCCCTGCGCGAACGGCTCAACTTCTTCTCTTCCCTGGCGACGTAGCCCTCGCCATAGTCGTTGTGCTCTCGCCCGCTCTCGTCCTCGTCCATCCCGCACGCTCCCGCTCCGGCCCCCACCACACTTCTCCGCGAACGGATCCTCTGCGAACGGCCCCCTCCACACTTCGCGGGAGTCGTAGACCACGAACAGCGACATAGCCCGCGCCGGAGTCGTCTGCTCGCGCGCCCGCCGTGTAAGCGCATCCGCTCCCTCTCCCGTTTCTCTGTCCCCAATTTTTGGATTTGTTTTGTTATCTTCGGTAATAGACTGGTAAACCCTATTTTTCCCCAAGTGTTGCAACTAGTATTATTCGTTGATTGGAATTATTAATTGTTGTATTTTATGCGGATATATTTCATTTGAATAAGCAGTTTGTGTTCTAGATTAACAACTCAGATGTTTCCACTTTTTTTTGCAACTGCAGTGTACCTTTTGTTGCAACTGGTCCATCACATAAGTTGCAACTGTATAATTTTTACTTTCAACCCACATACATTATTCCTGTCTTTTATAACTGTGCTCGTATACAACTAGTTATTTGTTTAAATTCACTGTTGCAACTGTCCCAGTAGTAATTATTTTAGCAGTCTTGTTGCAACTGGCTTATGGCGCATGTGGCAATTCTGTCCTAGTACTAATGTGTGTGTGCAACATTAGTGTGTATTGCAACTATTTTTTGTTCCTATTTGTACTGTGTGTTTTAGTTTGTTGATTAGCAATTTTTGGTTATGAGATCTGTACCATGTGTTTTTGCCCTCATGTTTTTTTCATTCCCATTTTTTCAGTGTTTTTTATAATGGATCAAGAATAGAATGTCATAGGCCAGGAAGGCGCTCATACTGTCCGTCGCTCTCCTCGTGTACAAATCAAGAGAAAGCAATTAGATAAAAATGAATTGAAGGAAAGGATGAAGAGGTTAAGGTTGAAAGTCCCTCCTATACAAGATGCCGAAAGTGATGATGAACAAGACCCAGAGTTTGTTCCTGCTGGCGATGGTTCTGGTGACGACAATGTTGGTATTGTTGCTGGCGATGAGAATAAGGGTATAACTAAGACACGAGCTATATGATGCTCACCTGGAAAGTTTATAAAGCTTGTGAATGCTCTATCTGATGAATTGAAAAGTGAAGTAGTTGCCAAGGGGTTTGGCGGCCTGTTGAGATTCAAGCCGCACTTATTGTCCAGAAAGTTGCTCAGCTGGCTGATGCGGAAGCTTAACCCGGAAACGATGAAATTAGAGATTGGTGGTGGAAAAGTGATTCCAATCACTGAGCACACTGTTTGGTGTGTTTTGCAGTTACCAAACGTTGGCAGTGATCCGCCCACCATGTCTGATGCAGATGCTCGTGCCTTGCGGGATGAGCTGGGGGAGCAAATTTGTGGGAACTCTTATAGACGCATATCTGGTATCAATATATCTGTTATCACTGATAGACTGCAGAAGAGGATTCTCACTGGGGAGCTGGGCCTGAGAGCCTTTTTCATGGCAGCATTTCAGTGTCTGTTATTCTCCAACACTAACACTCGCATCAGGATTGATGATGTCAAGTATACTCAGGACATACAGAACATGGGCAACAAGAACTGGTGCAAAGCGATAGTTGACAGGCTTAGCATAGCTGCTCGTCTTTATAGAAAGGATTTTGCGGAGAAAGGCATTAACGCACCCATCAGTGGATGCGGGATCTTCGTAGCTGTAAGTTCAACACACACATTCAATTTTTGCCCTTGCAACTTACTCTTCCAATTACACAAGTAGTAATTGTTTTATGTTTACTGTTACAATTGTCATATGTTACAAGTTGCAATTTGATTTATTTTTTTGATTTTTTTATGATAGCTTAGTTCATACATTCACATGTATTTTTTAATTTTATGTTGTACATAAAATAGCAATAATTTTAGTATTTTCTATTGCAACTGGCTTATTGCACCTGTGCCAATTTGGTTTACTTTTTTTCATTATATGAATTCAACCTAAGATACCCATGTGTCTTTTACCTAATGTTAAAAACATGCAGATGCTTTATGTCGACAACCTGCAGCATGGATTTGACACAAGTCCCTTTTCGATCCCTTGATGTGCTTTCTTGGACTCGAAGATGATTGATGCGATAGCAAATAAGGATCTCAAGGGAGATGTTCCTCCTGGCACCACCGAGTTTGGACACCTCAGGGTAAGTTGCAACTATGTTGTGTTTAAGTATTGCAAATGCTACTCCACAATAGTTGCAATTTGTTATTCATTTATCATTTTATCATTGTTTTTTTACTTTTAGCTGAGAAGTATCACCGACACGTGCTACGGCGTCCCCATTGGTGCTCTAGCAATATTACATGCTCCAGTACCAGCACCTGCCCCAGTAGCAGACCCTAACCCAACAGCAGCACCTAACCCAGGAGCAGCAGCATCTGCCCCAGTAGCAGTAGCACCCACTGCTACTGGCACATCCCATGATCCCGCCTGTCATGCTTGCTTCAATATCAAACCCCAGTCTTTTACCAGTACCCTAGCTTCAGATCTTCTTTTGGTCAGAGCATTATCGATTTAGTTGGAAGGAGTAGGAAGTCAGATGCACTGAACATCTTGAAGGCTTTTGATGAAAGCACTAGTGAAGCCCAGTCGTACGCACAGAAGGTTGTGAAGTATTCAACAATATCCCGCGACCTTATGGCAAAAGCTCACCACGAGTGCTACACTGGCATTCAGAAGCTTATCGCTGACCCTATCGGTGAGAAGCGAGCTACCAAAGAGCGCAGGAGGAAGGTGAAGAATGACACTAGAGCAGTAGCAGGTATTTTTTGTTGCATATAGCATAATTTTATTGTTTGCAAGCACCCACCATACAAGTTGCAATTTGCCCAGACACATCAATTTGTGTTTACAATGATTTTTTAAATTTGTATGCAGGATCAGGAACTAGTCCAATTGCACCGGAGGACCAATCTGGAGGAGGTGATGGTGAAGAAATTATACGGAGTCCCGTTGCAATTGACTCTAGAGCAGGAGCAGGTATTTTTTATTGCATACAGTATAATATTATTGTTGCAACCACCCACCATACAAGTTGCAATTTTGCCCATACACATCACTCTGTTCTTTCAATCACTTTTTAAAATTTGTATGGAGGTTCAGGAACTACTTCAAATGTACCAGAAGACCAATCTGGAGGAGGTGATAGTGAAGAAATCCAGTTGGATTGCAGTGGTGGAGATCTTGATGACAACTTAGATTTTATGAGAACCCCATCGTGTGGTCATGACATTGATCTGCAAGAGGGAAATTTGAATAGAAGTAAGCCTACCTATGTCTTCCATGCTTAAAAAATGTTTTCTCTCATCTTGATTATTCCCATTTTTTCATTTATATTTTTTATTCTTCCCCCTAGAAGCACCTCCTGATTTACGCGGGGCATTCCGAAGTGTTGATGATATCTTGCAAATGATGGATTCCCCACAGCACTCTGCAAGCATTGATGGCAAGGTTAGTCTATTGTGTTTTTATTACCATCTACTCCTTTTTTTATTAATATGATGCTTTTTTTCCTTTTTCTACAATTCCAGTCCCCTCTCAATAGCCAGCCGATTCGTGCACCATGAATTACTGTTCGCAAGAGGAAGGCTTCCTCAAACCCCCTGGCAATGATCAACGGCCTGTGGTAAGATCCTCTGATACGCAAGTGAAAGCAGACCCTAGTTGCAATCGGCCCCCACCCACTGTAGTAATCATAGCCTCTGCCAACTTGCAATTAATCATATATTCTGAACAGGGAGCACCTGAGACAGAAGAGGAGCCTCTGAGCAGGGACACTGGGATGCAGCATCCTACTGCCCAGGTATGTTCATGCAATTTGTGTCTTTTTTTATAATATAAATGATTCACTTTCATAATACAAATATGTTAATTTGGCTATTCTACTCAACTGCACCAGGATCATATAATTTACTCAAGGAGGAGCGATAGGGCCATTCAAGTTGCCAACACACAAAAGGCAGAGGCTGAGAAGAAGAAGGCTGAGATTGAGATGAAGAATGCTGAGATGGAGAAGAAAAATGATGAAGCTGAGGAGGCTGAGAAGAGAAAGGCTGAAGCCAAACAAGCTGATAAGAAGAAGGCAGAAGAAGATGTGAATAAGAGAAAGGCTGAGGCTGAAGTAGCTGAGATCAAGAGAAAGGCTGCAGCTGAAGAAGCTAAGAAGAAGAAGGAAGAAGAAGCTGAGGTTAAGAGAAAGGCTGAGGCTGAAGAAGCTGAGGTTAAGAGAAAGGCTGAGGCCGAAGAAGCTGAGGTTAAGAGAAAGGCTGAGGCCGAAGAAGCTGAGATTAAGAGAAAGGCTGATGCCGAGAAGAAGGTTGAAGCGGAGGAGAAAAGGATACAGGTTGCAATCCAGAAACAGCTAAAGGACAACATCAAAGCTTTGAAAAAGCCGGTGCCCGCTGCCAAGTTAAAGAAGATGTTCCAGTTACAAATGTCAAAAGAATATGCTGAGCAGCGCCAACAGTACGAGGATAGGTTGAACATGCTTCGTCAGGAGGCCAAAGCTGAGATTGACAGTTTGGAGAAGAGCATTGATGGCCAGGCAGGACCCAGCTCATCATTTGATGATATCCAGTTCCCGGCGGAGTCTGATGATGATATCAACAATTTGACCCAACCAATCCGACTTTCTCAAGACGAGGTCTCAGTAGGCCAGGCTGATTTCAGTGAGTTTCAAAGGATGATATTCAAGCGCCTAGGTGATAGAGTGCTGAAGAAGCCTAGGGAGTACATATCCCCGTTCAAGATCCCTCGTAATCGACCTGAGATACCCCTGGCCAAGGCTATTGCACTTAGGCGGAAGATCGCCTCTGATCCTGAGCTGAAAAGGTTTTTTTGTTTTCCCAAGTTGCAACTGCTATTTACTTTTTATTTTCCAATTCGAACCAAGTAGCAATCATTTTTCTTGAACAGTTAGTTACTTATATATAGCAGTAGCAATCTCACCTAATGTGTGGTTGCAATCACACCATAACAGAAGTTGCAATCATTTTTATTTAACAGCAGTTATTTAGTACTTTGCAATCACACTAGACCAGTAGTTGCAATCACAGCACACCAGCAGTTGCACATCCTCCTGTTCTTCTCACTAATCCATCTGTTTTTTTCTTTTTTTTGCAGCAGGAGAATTTTGTTGGAGTTTGGCCTTCTTGTTGGACTCACTGGCCAGGAAATTTTAACATCTTTTTCTAATGACACCCTTGGTGAGTCAGGAATCATAGACTTTTTCGTGCACTGCATGCGACATGATGATATTGTGCACAAGGTTTATTCTTGTGGATACAGAGTGTTTCTGACCACTGGTTTTTATGTAAGTTTCTTCTCCAAAACCATGTATTTTTTGTATACTGTCTTGCATCTATGTGTGTAAACTAATTTAATCATTTATCATTTCTCTTTTTTCTTTATTCTCCAAACTGGAAAACACATACAGTTCAATGTATCAACGTGTGAAGCAGTACTCAATGCTAATAAATCTGAGACAGAAGACTTCATATATGTATGGAATCATCTGATGTCTGAGTGCGAAAACTATGATTTGTCAAGAGCAAAATTGGTTAGCAGACCTTTTCCCCAACCCACTTTTTCATACCTACAATTTTTAACTTTCCATCATTTGCAGTTGCAATCACCAGGACACAACTTTGCAACTGTCTATACTTTTTTCTTGCAACTTCTTTTTCATATATGTTTTCCATTTTTAGTAATTAGTTTTCTACTCCTTCCTTGTACCAGGTTTTTGTCCCTATCAAAGACGGTGCTCACTATTTTGTATATTGCTTCAATTTTATCCATAAGCGTATTGATGTGCTGGACTCGAATGATTACTTCCTGAATTGTTCTAATCAGGAAGAACGGCACAAGGCTGTCTTTGCCAAAATCCCAATCATTGATGCAACCTTCCAGAAAGTTTCCAACCTCAAGTCACCCAGAGTTAGCAAGTGGAGGCGGCCTTTTATTGATGTGCCAAAGCAAGCAGGTCAAAGCGATTGTCTTTTTTTTATGGAAGTACATGGAATATTATGATGGGGACAAAATGACCAAGGAAATCAATCCGGTTAGCCATGCTGTCAAACTGATTTTCTATCTGTTTTGGTGCTTTTTTTGCGTGTTTTCTATGTGTGCATCATAATATAGTCACTGACCATTATGTTTTTTTATGCCATTGCAGTTCAAGGGCCCGATATACAGATGTGAGTTGTTGCATTACCAGATCTTCCACCCTTTGAACCAAGCTGAAATTCCTCGATCGCTTGATAAGTTTAGAATTGGTGGTCGTCCGTTGCCAATTGAATGGGATAGTAGTCAGTCGAACAATTAGATTCATGCAAAAACAATCAGTTGTGTTATGCAGTAGCCAGAAACAATCAGTTGTGTTATGCAGTAGCCAGAAACAATCAGTTGTGTTATGCAGTAGCCAGAAACAATCAGTTGTGTTAATTCTCCAGTAATGTTGTTTAGGTTGCAACCAGCGCACTGGTTCCATTTGCAACTGGTATATTCATCTAGTTGTTATCGTACTCTAAACTACAGTTTCCAATATTGTTTGAAAAATCCCAGTCATTGCAGTTGCAACCAGTGTATGTTTTAGAGTTGCAACTGGATTATAATCGTAGTTGCAAAACAGTGTATATGTTGGTGTTCTGTACCCACCGGTGAGGTGGAGCTCTTCCATGTGAGGCAGTTGCAACCAGTGTATATGTTACAGTTGCAACTGAAATTGTAATCGTAGTTGCAACTGACCATCACCACTCCTTTTTATTTCTATGTTTGTAACCAACATGATGGCAAACTTTGCAAACCTGTTTATGAGTAGTAGCAACTGTTATATGATAATAAAACAAGATATATTTTAATTATATGTCGAGACGTAAATAGATAACACAGATTCATGTATTATCTAGTGTATACATATAGTTGCAACCATCGCAACTACGATGTTGCAATTGGTTGGTCATGTGTGTCCAGTGTTTTCAGAACAGTCATACAGTCATTATTGAGTTTAACTTACACAGAGTTATAAAATAAGATAAAATTGAAATATTACATTGGAGATTCAGTCAGATTCATAGTCATTCTTAATCACTTTTGTCCTGGTAATTAACATGGCAAGTTGTCGCCCTCCTAATTCTTGCAATCACCGCGTGTGCTGCTGACTCCTCCACGCCCATAGTGCACCCAGATTGCTGTGTCTCATCCCCCTCACTCTGCGCCTCGTCTTGATTCCCATCTAGTCCTTTTTTTATTGTTGGGTGACCTCTTTTTCTTGGAGTCCAACCTACAGTTTTCACACTTCTCTTTTTGTCCTTGTTCTCGACCGCTCTGCTTCTGTTTGGGTTCTGAGGGCATGTTGTGCTATAGTGCCCCCTAACATGGCATGTTTGGCACTCTCTTATGCCCTGACCCCCACTATATGTGCTGTATGGATTAGCAGTTTCCACACTATTTTTAGCAAATTTAGCCCCACTGGCAGACTTCCTACCCTTCGTGCACGACACTGGAGGTTCAGTCAATCTTAGATCAGTGAGGCAGTTTGCAGAACCTGGATTGAGGCTCGATTCTGGTGGTGGTGTAGGTCCAGTGGGCATCGCAACAAGTTCCATATTGTTGTCAGAACCTTGTTGTGTTGGTGCAATGGGACCAATATTCCGCTGTCCTTCTGCATCTTGCTGCAACTCAGTATTTGTTGCTTCGTCCGGACCAATCTCCGCTGTTCGTAGAAGCTCAATCCCAGGAGTTATCATGTCGATGTGCCTGATAGTTTCAGTGTATGCTCTATCAGATTTGCTTCCCGCTCTTCCCAGGCGCATTAACTTTGGCAGCAGCTTCGACAGCCTTGACTGCTCTGTCTCATTTTGACCACCAACACTCAAATCTTGCCGGTCCCACGGAACCACAGATCTTGCATTACGTGTATATCGCTTCAGAATGTACTTTTCAGGTATGTTTTGGACTTGGAGGTGGGTGAATGCCTTTATTATGTGCATGCAGAACAGACCTGCATTTTTTTGTTGCAATTTGGACGTAAATATGCAGGAACATCAATGTTTCATTTTTTATGTAACGAGGTTGCAATTCATCTCACCTGTATCCTCCCACTGCATGCATTCGCATTTATACATGCCTGCTGCTTTGTCAGCCACCACCTTGAATGCGTGTTGTGCCCAGCAAAATGTCCCATCGCCTTTCTCATGTTTCACCAAGTAACTGCATTCCACTCCCGGATCAGGCTCTATCACAAAAGTTGTGCTGTTAATATATTCCCTCTTGTATTCATTGTACACAGCCCTGGTGTACACCCTGCTGAGTTGCTCATCAAATCGTGATTTGCAGGCCCTGACAACTTCAGTCTGCATCAAGACGAGTAGTTGCAATCACACCAGACAGTAGTTGCAATTACACTAGACAACAGTTGTAATCATTGGTTGTTTAACAGATTTTTGGACATAGTTATATAGAAGTTGCAATCACACCAGACCAGCAGTTGCAAATACACTAGTCCAGCAGTTGCAATCATATTTTTTTAAACAAAATTTCCCAGAGTTATTCAGTGCTTGCATCCACACCACACCAGCAGTTGCAATTACAACACACCAGCAGTTGCAATCATTTTGTTTACATTTTTATCAGATATTTGGGTAGAATTATAGAGCAGTTGCAATCACACCTAATGCGGGGTTGCAATCACACCACACCAGCAGTTGGAATCATTTTTGTTTAACAGGTTTTTTACAACCAGACCAAAAAATTCAGGGGTGTGGGCAAATACCTGTGAGTAGTGTGACTCCCCAGCATCCATGTGGTATGTGTGCTGAATCGAGTCAAGCACCCTCTTTGCAAATATATGCAGGCTTGTCACATTGTTAACATAACCATCTTTCAAAACCCTGTTTTGGCTCTCAGATCTCTGGGTGGAAGTCATTCGCCCACAGTACATGCCTTTGAAATATGTTGCTATCCATCTCTTCCTTTTCTGCCACAATGCAACAATTGCAGGGTGTTCTCTTATGCCACATTCATCCACCAGCTTATTCCACTCCACCTCAAACTGTGTGGGCCCCAGAGGATAGTTTATCAGGGACTGCAGCTTCTCCTTTAGATTATTATCATTGTGCAATTTGTACAGCTCCTCGAGCTCGTAATCCCATGTTCTGGTTATATGCCATCGACAATTTCGGTGTTGTGTCTTGTTAAACACAATCCTTATTGCTTCCTTCATCGTTGCATCTTCATTTGTGTCAAAAATAAAAATCAGCAAAAAAACCCCAATAGGTTTGCAACCAATCAGTTTAAAATATTGCAATCATCTTCAAAGATACAGTTGCAACAACACAACATTAATTATGTGACAAGCATTTTTTGCAGCTAAAGCATACCTGTAAGAATCACAAAAGGCTGCTGACCACCCATGCAACTTTTAAAGGTCTCAAAAAGCCAGCTGAATGTGTCTATTGTTTCATCCCGAAGAAGTGCTTGGCCAAAGGACACATTCTTCAAATTATTGCTGCAACCCACAAACATGGCCAACGGCATATGCTTGCTGTTAGTCTTGTGTGTTGTGTCAAATGTGACTACATCCCCAAAATCCTTGTATTCTGCACGCTGACTTGCATGACACCAAAAAATGCTCCGAAGCACCTTTGTTTTTGGGTCAAAATCCACATCCCAGTAAAAGTATTCATTGTGTTCTTTGCACTCCCTGAAAAATTGGAACAGTTTATCCATGTCCCCATCCCTCTCTTCCCTTGCTTGCTTAGCTTTTCTGTACCATAAAAGAAAAAACAAGTAAATCTTCTGGTCTCAATATATCGCACAAAGATATGATGTCAGTGTTTTTTATGACCTACTTGTTATGGACATCTTTCTCTGTGAACGACCAGTTTTGACGGCCTCCAAATAATTCTGACATTACATTCATTGCTGCCTGTGTTGGCACACCACTCTTTGACATGATTGCAAACAGGTCATCCAACACTGCCTCCCTCTGCTTATGAGAATGCATATATCTCACCATCCTTGGCGAGGGTTCAAGCTTGTGATTGTGTGCTTCCTGAACATGATGAAAATACCAAATATTGCGCTTCTTGTCCTCCTTCACCTTCACATAAGCAGGGCAACCAATTCTCATCGATGTCTTATTTGTCATAGGCTCCTCATTCTCTTGACCTGGCTTCAGAAACCCCTCACGGTTGCAAACCCAGTGTCTTGTTTCTTTACTAGTCCTTTTTGTCCTGACACTAAAACCAGCCAACTTTCCATAGTCAAGGTAAAAGAGGTAGGCTTCTTCCTTTGTATCAAATGTTTGCTGCACCCTAGGGACAAACACATCAAGTATGTTTGCATCCTGCAGAACAACACGCAATCATGAGTTTGCAATTAGAGGATACCCCTAGTTGCAATCAACAAGAAACAAACGTTGCAACTGGAGCACAAACACACCATGCAACTGGTGTGTTTGTGCTCCAGTTGCAACGTTTGTTGCTTGTTGATTGCAACTAGGTGTATACTCTAATTGCAAACTTGAGTCTCTGTTTTTACTCATTGATTGGTGTGTTTGTGCTCCAGTTGCAACGTTTGTTGCTTGTTGATTGCAACTAGGTGTATACTCTAATTGCAAACTTGAGTCTCTGTTTTTACTCATTGATTACCATTGCATGGTGTGTTTGTGCTCCAGTTGCAACGTTTGTTGCTTGTTGATTGCAACTAGGTGTATACTCTAATTGCAAACTTGAGTCTCTGTTTTTACTCATTTATTACCATTGCATGGTGTGTTTGTGCTCCAGTTGCAACGTTTGTTGCTTGTTGATTGCAACTAGGTGTATACTCTAATTGCAAACTTGAGTCTCTGTTTTTACTCATTGATTGGTGTGTTTGTGCTCCAGTTGCAACGTTTGTTGCTTGTTGATTGCAACTAGGTGTATACTCTAATTGCAAACTTGAGTCTCTGTTTTTACTCATTGATTACCATTGCATGGTGTGTTTGTGCTCTAGTTGCAACGTTTGTTGCTTGTTGATTGCAACTAGGTGTATACTCTAATTGCAAACTTGAGTCTCTGTTTTTACTCATTGATTGGTGTGTTTGTGCTCCAGTTGCAACGTTTGTTGCTTGTTGATTGCAACTAGGTGTATACTCTAATTGCAAACTTGAGTCTCTGTTTTTACTCATTGATTACCATTGCATGGTGTGTTTGTGCTCCAGTTGCAACGTTTGTTGCTTGTTGATTGCAACTAGGTGTATACTCTAATTGCAAACTTGAGTCTCTGTTTTTATTCATTGATTGGTGTGTTTGTGCTCCAGTTGCAACGTTTGTTGCTTGTTGATTGCAACTAGGTGTATACTCTAATTGCAAACTTGAGTCTCTGTTTTTACTCATTGATTACCATTGCATGGTGTGTTTGTGCTCCAGTTGCAACGTTTGTTGCTTGTTGATTGCAACTAGGTGTATACTTGAGTCTCTGTTTTTACTCATTGATTGGTGTGTTTGTGCTCCAGTTGCAACGTTTGTTGCTTGTTGATCGCAACTAGGTGTATACTCTAATTGCAAACTTGAGTCTCTATTTTTACTCATTGATTACCATTGCATGGTGTGTTTGTGCTCCAGTTGCAACGTTTGTTGCTTGTTGATTGCAACTAGGTGTATACTCTAATTGCAAACTTGAGTCTCTGTTTTTACTCATTGATTGGTGTGTTTGTGCTCCAGTTGCAACGTTTGTTGCTTGTTGATTGCAACTAGGTGTATACTCTAATTGCAAACTTGAGTCTCTGTTTTTACTCATTGATTACCATTGCATGGTGTGTTTGTGCTCCAGTTGCAATGTTTATTGCTTGTTGATTGCAACTAGGTGTATACTCTAATTGCAAACTTGAGTCTCTGTTTTTACTCATTGATTGGTGTGTTTGTGCTCCAGTTGCAACGTTTGTTGCTTGTTGATTGCAACTAGGTGTATACTCTAATTGCAAACTTGAGTCTCTGTTTTTACTCATTGATTACCATTGCATGGTGTGTTTGTGCTCCAGTTGCAACGTTTGTTGCTTGTTGATTGCAACTAGGTGTATACTCTAATTGCAAACTTGAGTCTCTGTTTTTACTCATTGATTGGTGTGTTTGTGCTCCAGTTGCAACGTTTGTTGCTTGTTGATTGCAACTAGGTGTATACTCTAATTGCAAACTTGAGTCTCTGTTTTTACTCATTGATTACCATTGCATGGTGTGTTTGTGCTCCAGTTGCAACGTTTGTTGCTTGTTGATTGCAACTAGGTGTATACTCTAATTGCAAACTTGAGTCTCTGTTTTTACTCATTGATTGGTGTGTTTGTGCTCCAGTTGCAACGTTTGTTGCTTGTTGATTGCAACTAGGTGTATACTCTAATTGCAAACTTGAGTCTCTGTTTTTACTCATTGATTACCATTGCATGGTGTGTTTGTGCTCCAGTTGCAACGTTTGTTGCTTGTTGATTGCAACTAGGTGTATACTTGAGTCTCTGTTTTTACTCATTGATTGGTGTGTTTGTGCTCCAGTTGCAACGTTTGTTGCTTGTTGATCGCAACTAGGTGTATACTCTAATTGCAAACTTGAGTCTCTATTTTTACTCATTGATTACCATTGCATGGTGTGTTTGTGCTCCAGTTGCAACGTTTGTTGCTTGTTGATTGCAACTAGGTGTATACTCTAATTGCAAACTTGAGTCTCTGTTTTTACTCATTGATTGGTGTGTTTGTGCTCCAGTTGCAACGTTTGTTGCTTGTTGATTGCAACTAGGTGTATACTCTAATTGCAAACTTGAGTCTCTGTTTTTACTCATTGATTACCATTGCATGGTGTGTTTGTGCTCCAGTTGCAATGTTTGTTGCTTGTTGATTGCAACTAGGTGTATACTCTAATTGCAAACTTGAGTCTCTGTTTTTACTCATTGATTGGTGTGTTTGTGCTCCAGTTGCAACGTTTGTTGCTTGTTGATTGCAACTAGGTGTATACTCTAATTGCAAACTTGAGTCTCTGTTTTTACTCATTGATTGGTGTGTTTGTGCTCCAGTTGCAACGTTTGTTGCTTGTTGATTGCAACTAGGTGTATACTCTAATTGCAAACTTGAGTCTCTGTTTTTACTCATTGATTACCATTGCATGGTGTGTTTGTGCTCCAGTTGCAACGTTTGTTGCTTGTTGATTGCAACTAGGTGTATACTCTAATTGCAAACTTGAGTCTCTGTTTTTACTCATTGATTGGTGTGTTTGTGCTCCAGTTGCAACGTTTGTTGCTTGTTGATTGCAACTAGGTGTATACTCTAATTGCAAACTTGAGTCTCTGTTTTTACTCATTGATTACCATTGCATGGTGTGTTTGTGCTCCAGTTGCAACGTTTGTTGCTTGTTGATTGCAACTAGGTGTATACTCTAATTGCAAACTTGAGTCTCTGTTTTTACTCATTGATTGGTGTGTTTGTGCTCCAGTTGCAACGTTTGTTGCTTGTTGATTGCAACTAGGTGTATACTCTAATTGCAAACTTGAGTCTCTGTTTTTACTCATTGATTACCATTGCAAGGTGTGTTTGTGCTCCAGTTGCAACGTTTGTTGCTTGTTGATTGCAACTAGGTGTATACTCTAATTGCAAACTTGAGTCTCTGTTTTTACTCATTGATTACCATTGCATGGTGTGTTTGTGCTCCAGTTGCAACGTTTGTTGCTTGTTGATTGCAACTAGGTGTATACTCTAATTGCAAACTTGAGTCTCTGTTTTTACTCATTGATTGGTGTGTTTGTGCTCCAGTTGCAACATTTGTTGCTTGTTGATTGCAACTAGGTGTATACTCTAATTGCAAACTTGAGTCTCTGTTTTTACTCATTGATTACCATTGCATGGTGTGTTTGTGCTCCAGTTGCAACGTTTGTTGCTTGTTGATTGCAACTAGGTGTATACTCTAATTGCAAACTTGAGTCTCTGTTTTTACTCATTGATTGGTGTGTTTGTGCTCCAGTTGCAACGTTTGTTGCTTGTTGATTGCAACTAGGTGTATACTCTAATTGCAAACTTGAGTCTCTGTTTTTACTCATTGATTACCATTGCATGGTGTGTTTGTGCTCCAGTTGCAACGTTTGTTGCTTGTTGATTGCAACTAGGTGTATACTCTAATTGCAAACTTGAGTCTCTGTTTTTACTCATTGATTGGTGTGTTTGTGCTCCAGTTGCAACGTTTGTTTCTTGTTGATTGCATCTAGGTGTATACTCTAATTGCAAACTTGAGTCTCTGTTTTTACTCATTGATTACCATTGCATGGTGTGTTTGTGCTCCAGTTGCAACGTTTGTTGCTTGTTGATTGCAACTAGGTGTATACTCTAATTGCAAACTTGAGTCTCTGTTTTTACTCATTGATTATGATGAGGACATCAACACTAACACGAGCACATCTACACCAGCAGCACCTTCTCCAGCCCAGGCACCATCTTCCCCAGTCCAGGCGCCATCCCTTCCACCTGGGCCAGTGACTCGGGCCCGTGCAAGAGAATTGAACTACATCATGCTGTTAAAGAACGAAGGCCCGGAAGAATAGACGACCAGCCCAACTGCGGCCCATAATGGACGACCTAGGGTTGGCCGCCCCTAGGGGCTGCACCCCCTCTCTATTTATCCAGGAGCTGCGCCTCCTTTATTTTTTGAGTTTTGTTTTACGTTAGCTTTAGCTACTCTCGAACACGCGCAAATCTGCGCTGTCTTCGTGTATTCAGAACTCCACCCTCGAGTAATAGATTAGATTGCTCGCATCTTTTTCTTGTTCGTTCTTCGATTGCGCACAGGAAACGATCTTCGTGATCAGGCTGATCTCGCATCAGCAAGGTCGGTAACCACAGGGAGTTGGTTCAGCGATTGCATTGGCGCCTCGGGCTTGCTCGTCGTAGTCGGATCGCAAGGGTCATCTTCCGCCAAATCGGAATTATCTCTACTCGCCGAAAGATCGGGCACCTCAGCTACATCAATTGGTATCAGATTTCCAGGTTGATCGGTGAGTTTATCGAGTGTTTTTTTTTCCTACAGTCCACAAAACCACATAAAAATTCAGGTTAGACCTTATCCCAGCACCCTTTTGAGCCTCGCACTTTCTTTCAATAATCTGCATTGTTGAATTTGTGTGCTTTCGCGTCATTTGTTGTTGGTTGCATTGTGTTCTTCCACCATTCAAACCCTAGCGCCGCCACCATCTCCCGTTTGATCACGCCACAAACCGAGTCAACATCGTTTCCTTGTTTTTCTCCTTCGGTTACGTCAAAAAAAAAACAAAAAAAACAAACCGAGTCAACGGCCGTTTCCTTGTTTTTCTCCTTCGGTTACAGAAAAAAAACAAACCGAGTCAACATCGTTTCCTTGTTTTTCTCCTTCGGTTACGAAAAAAACAGAAAAAAAACAAACCGAGTCAACATCGTTTCCTTGTTTTTCTCCTTCGGTTACGTCAAAAAAAACAGAAACAAAAACAACGAAGGAGAAAGGATACGGTTGTTTCATCCCGGTCGTTTTAAAACATAACTTGAGGTACCTTCCTTAAACCGGGCATAACTTTTCGCTCGGGTGTCCAAAAAATCTGAAATTTTTACAGGAGCTAGTTGACACCATTCTGAGGCCGGCCAAACAGTTTCGACAAAATTGTCAAAAAAAATTCAGGAAAATAAAGAAAAAAATTCGTCAAAGTTCTCGCACGCTTTTCAGAGAACTTCCTAATTTTATGTAGACCACATCTGATCTCTGTTTTAGGTGAAACTTCGTGTAGCTCCTATTTTGTTGCTTCTTGTGCTGAGAAAAATATCAAAAAATCATACAAAAAAGAAAAACAAAATCACTTGTGATTCCTACTAGTGGCCTCGCTAGTACAATATTTACGGTACTGCCATTCTGCTAGTTCCATCCGTCCTTTGCACTTGTGGCCAGCAATATAGTTTCGTGTTCTGCACTATAATTCAACTTTGCATTATTGTTTGATTGTGCTAATCATTGACTTGAGTGCAGCCTACCCAGAACTCCACATATTTCTACGATGAACAGGCTTCTGTTTCTCCAGGCAATCGCTCATCCAATCTTTCACCGGTTCCACCTGTTGGTTGCAGTTCACCACTGTGGCTTGGTAAGAACGGATAAGAACTTGATAACAGCACTAGTGTGAGCGCCTTGTGAGCAGTACACCCCTGTTTTTGTCGTTTGTTTTTTTCTTCTCTTTTGGTGTTTTGGTGTTTGCGCTAACTATGGCAGGAGCACACGACACGGTGGATGCCCAGTTGCTGGAAGTAAGGGGACAAGTTGATGGACTTGCTGATGACATTAGGACGATGCATGAATGGCTTGATTCAACGGTCACTTCGACGACCGAGCGTTTCAACCAGCTTGACCTTGCTCAAACGGCGACTCGCACCACACTCGACACCATCCTGGCACGCCTTGATGCGTTGACCACAAAGATGGAGCAGGACTACGGCGGTGACACTGAGTGGGACGATGGAGATCGCCGTGGTCGTGCACGCCGTGTGGTT
The DNA here is from genome assembly GCA_029449295.1 of Zea luxurians. Lineage (NCBI taxonomy): Eukaryota > Viridiplantae > Streptophyta > Magnoliopsida > Poales > Poaceae > Zea > Zea luxurians. Next base: position 1,473,808 of record JAOPSE010000040.1, on the reverse strand, counting down.
CGTCATCCTCCTAATGACTTATTTTCTAAGATTAAATTTAAAATTCCACCTTTTAATGGCAAATATGATCCTGCTGCATATCTTGATTGGGAGTTAGAGGTTGAACAAAAATTTTCATGCCATGATATTGCTGCACATTCTCAGGTTAAAGCTGCTATTAGTGAATTTACTGATTTTGCTTTAATTTGGTGGCGTGAGTTTAAAATAAAACATCCCACTACCATTCCAACCACTTGGGATCAGTTGAAAGCTGCGATGCGACATCGATTTGTGCCTTCGTATTATGCTCGTGATTTGCTTAATAAAATGCAGCGTTTTCAGCAAGGTTCTCAATCTGTTGAGGACTATTTCCAGGAGTTACAAAAAGATATGATTCGTTGTGGGATATTGGAGGACAACGACGCTGCTATGGCACGTTTTCGTGGTGGTTTAAACCGCGAAATCCAAGATATACTTGATTATAAGGAATATTATGATATGACTACTTTATTTGAATATGCTTGCAAAGCTGAACGTGAAGTGCAGGGACGCCGCTCGAAGCCATATTCTAACCCTTTTGCAGGACGAAGCTCGACATCCACCTCAGCACCAGTTCCCCCTGCGCCATCCACGTCCACCACTACTCCACGCGAGAAGACGACCAAACCAGCCAGCACTGCCCCACCCACAGGTCGTACACGGGATATTCAGTGTCATCGCTGTAGAGGATTTGGCCATGTGATTCGGGACTGCCCAAACAAGCGCACTTTGCTCATTCGTGACGATGGTGAGTACTCTTCCGCTAGTGATTCTGAAGAAATTGAACATGCACTACTTGCCACTGACCATGCAGCTAAGGCGGAGGTACATGTCAACCCGGGCGATGCTGATAGGTATGAAAGTCTTGTTGTGCAGCGTGTTCTCAGTACACAGGTTGCTTTGCCCGAGAAGAATCAGCGACACACTCTGTTCCATACAAAGGGTGTTGTGCAGGAGCGGTCAATTCGCATCATTATCGACAGCGGCAGTTGCAACAATTTGGCGAGTACCATGCTGGTCGAAAAGTTATCGTTACCCACTCGTAAGCATCCAAACCCATATCACATTCAATGGCTTAATGATGGTGGTAAAATAAAAATCACACGTTCTGTGCGCGTTCCTTTCTCCATGGGTGCTTATTCTGATTTTGTTGATTGTGATGTTATTCCCATGGAAGCATGCTCTTTGTTACTTGGTCGACCTTGGCAATATGATACTGATAGCTTGCATCATGGTCGTTCGAATCATTATTCTTTCATTTTTAAGGGTCAGAAAATAATTATACATCCAATGACACCTGAACAAATTGTTAAAGATGATCTTGCCCGAGCTGCTATAACTTGTAAACAACTTGATCCATCGCCCTCTGTTCCTTCTGAAATCAAGTTGAAGGCTCTTGTTTTACTTGCTACACGTGCTGATTTTGATGATCTACACGGTGCTCATTTGCCATGCTATGCACTTATATGCTCTAGTGTCCTCATTTCACTTGATGATGCACCATCTTTGGCTAATCCCCCTATGGTTGCTAACCTTTTGCAGGAGTACGCTGATGTCTTTCCCAAAGACTTACCACCGGGTCTCCCACCACTTCGTGGCATTGAGCACCAGATCGACCTCATTCCCGGCGCACAGCTTCCGAACCGTGCACCGTACCGTACAAATCCGGATGAGACGAAGGAGATTCAGCGCCAGGTACAGGCGTTGCTTGACAAGGGATACATTCGTGAGTCTCTTAGCCCTTGCTCTGTTCCTGTGTTACTTGTTCCCAAGAAAGATGGGTCATGGCGTATGTGTGTAGACTGTCGTGCTATTAATAACATCACTATTCGTTATCGATATCCTATACCACGCCTTGATGATATGCTAGATGAGCTTAGTGGTGCCATTATTTTCACTAAGATTGATTTGCGTAGTGGTTACCACCAGATTAGAATGAAACTGGGTGATGAATGGAAAACGGCTTTTAAAACGAAATTTGGTTTATATGAATGGTTGGTTATGCCGTTTGGATTGACTAATGCTCCCAGCACTTTTATGCGAGTGATGAATGAAGTTCTGAGGCCCTTCATAGGATTGTTTGTGGTTGTTTATTTTGATGATATCCTTATTTACAGCAAATCTAAGAAAGAGCATTTGGAACATTTAAGTGTTGTTTTTGATGCATTGCGTGCTGCCCAGTTATTTGCTAACATGGAAAAATGCATCTTTTGTACACGACGTGTCTCGTTTCTTGGTTATGTTGTTACTCCACAGGGCATTGAGGTCGATAGCAGCAAGATTGCTGCCATTCGGGAGTGGCCTACGCCGACGACGGTCACACAAATTCGGAGCTTTCTTGGACTTGCCGGTTTCTACTGCAGATTTGTTCGTGATTTTAGCTCCATTGTAGCGCCTCTACATGAGCTTACAAAGAAAGATGTGCCATTTGCTTGGAGTGATTCACAGGAGGAAGCGTTCAGCACTTTGAAAGATAAGTTAACCCAAGCTCCCCTATTGCAATTGCCTGATTTTAATAAAGTGTTTGAGCTTGAATGCAATGCTAGCGGTATTGGGCTAGGTGCTATTTTGTTACAAGAAGGAAAACTAGTTGCTTATTTTAGTGAAAAATTAAGCGGTGCTAGTCTGAAATATTCTACTTATGATAAGGAGCTTTACGCTTTAGTGCGCACTTTGCATACATGGCAGCACTATCTTTGGCATCGTGAGTTCATAATCCATTCTGATCATGAGGCTTTAAAACATATTCGTACCCAAACAAATCTGAACCGTCGTCATGCTAAATGGGTAGAATTCATTGAGTCCTTTCCTTACATTATTAAACACAAGAACGGGAGGGACAATGTTATTGCTGATGCTTTGTCTCGTCGCTATACCATGCTGTCACAGTTAGATTTTAAAATCTTTGGTTTGCACACTGTGAAAGATCAATATGTTGATGATGCTGATTTTAAAGATGCTTTCGGCCATTGTATTAATGGGAAACCATGGGGCAAATTTCACATACAGGATGGGTTCCTGTTTCGCGCTAACAAGCTGTGTGTTCCAGCTAGCTCGGTTCGTCTTTTGTTGTTACAGGAAGCCCATGGAGGTGGTCTCATGGGGCACTTTGGCGTCTACAAGACACATGAGGTGTTGGCTGCCCACTTCTTTTGGCCTCGGATGCGCGCTGATGTTGAGCGCCTTGTTGCACGCTGCACTACTTGTCAGAAAGCTAAGTCACGGTTGAACAACCATGGTTTGTATATGCCTTTGCCTGTTCCTACTTCCCCTTGGATTGATATTTCGATGGATTTTGTTTTGGGATTGCCTAGAACTAAGAAGGGGAGGGATAGCATTTTTGTGGTTGTTGATCGATTCTCCAAAATGGCTCATTTCATACCTTGTCATAAGACTGATGATGCTAGCAATGTTGCTGAATTGTTTTTTAGAGAGATTATTCGTTTGCACGGTATTCCCAATACAATAGTCTCGAATCGTGATGCTAAGTTTCTGAGTCATTTTTGGAGATCTCTGTGGAATAAATTGGGAACTAAATTGCTGTTTAGCACCACTTGTCACCCTCAGACTGATGGTCAAACTGAGGTAGTTAATCGAACTTTGTCTACCATGCTTAGGGCTGTTTTAGACAAAAATTTGAAACGTTGGGAGGATTGCTTGCCTCATGTTGAGTTTGCTTATAATCATGCAACACATTCTTCTACAAAGATGTGTCCTTTTCAAATTGTTTATGGTTACATTCCTAGGGCGCCTATTGCTTTGTTTTCGCTTGATGCTGTGGACGCCCCACATATAGATGCTCTTGCACATGTTGAACAAATGATTAATCTCCATGAACAAACTCAACAAAACATTGCTGCTGCTAATGCTAAATATCAGATTACTGGTAGTAAAGGCCGGAAACTAGTTACTTTTGAACCTGGTGATATGGTTTGGTTGCATTTGAGAAAGGATCGTTTTCCTACTTTGCGCCGTTCTAAATTGATGCCTCGTGCTGCTGGTCCTTTTAAGATACTAACCAAGATTAATGATAATGCTTATATCCTTGACCTCCCTGCGGAGTTTGGTGTTTCCACTAGTTTTAATGTTGCAGATTTGAAACCGTATGCGGGAGAAGATGAGGAGTTGTCGTCGAGGACGACTTCAGTTCAAGAAGGGGAGGATGATGAGGACATCAACACCAACACGAGCACATCTACACCAGCAGCACCTTCTCCAGCCTAGGCACCATCTTCCCCAGTCCAGGCGCCACCCCTTCCACCTGGGCCAGTGACTCGGGCCCGTGCAAGAGAATTGAACTACATCATGCTGTTAAAGAACGAAGGCCCGGAAGAATAGACGACCAGCCCAACTGCGGCCCATAATAGACGACCTAGGGTTGGCCGCCCCTAGGGGCTGCGCCCCCTCTCTATTTATCCAGGAGCTGCGCCTCCTTTATTTTTCGAGTTTTGTTTTATGTTAGCTTTAGCTACTCTCGAACACGCGCAAATCTGCGCTGTCTTCGTGTATTCAGAACTCCACCCTCGAGTAATAGATTAGATTGCTCGCATCTTTTTCTTGTTCGTTCTTCGATTGCGCACAGGAAACGATCTTCGTGATCAGGCCGATCTCGCATCAGCAAGGTCGGTAACCACAGGGAGTTGGTTCAGCGATTGCATTGGCGCCTCGGGCTTGCTCGTCGTAGTCGGATCGCAAGGGTCATCTTCCGCCAAATCGGAATTATCTCTACTCGCCGAAAGATCGGGCACCTCAGCTACATCAGATTACCATTGCATGGTGTGTTTGTGCTCCAGTTGCAACGTTTGTTTCTTGTTGATTGCAACTAGGGGTATCCTCTAATTGCAAACTCATGATTGTGTGTTGTTCTGCAGGATGCAAACATACTTGATGTGTTTGTCCCCAGGGTGCAGCAAAAATTTGATACAAATGAAGAAGCCTACCTCTTTTACCTTGACTATGGAAAGTTGGCTGGTTTTAGTGTCAGGACAAAAAGGACTAGTAAAGAAACCAGACACTGGGTTTGCAACCGTGAGGGGTTTCTGAAGCCAGGTCAAGAGAATGAGGAGCCTATGACAAATAAGACATCGATAAGAATTGGTTGCCCTGCTTATGTGAAGGTGAAGGAGGACAAGAAGCGCAATATTTGGTATTTTCATCATGTTCAGGAAGCACACAATCACAAGCTTGAACCCTCTCCAAGGATGGTGAGATATATGCATTCTCATAAGCAGAGGGAGGCAGCGTTGGATGACCTATTTGCAATCATATCAAAGAGTGGTGTGCCAACACAGGCAGCAATGAATGTAATGTCAGAATTATTTGGAGGCCGTCAAAACTGGCCGTTCACAGAGAAAGATGTCCATAACAAGTAGGTCATAAAAAAACACTTACATCATATCTTTGTGCGATATATTGAGACCAGAATATTTACTTGTTTTTTCTTTTATGGTACAGGAAAGCTGAGCAAGCAAGGGAAGAGAGGGATGGGGACATGGATAAACTGTTCCAATTTTTCAGGGAGTGCAAAGAACACAATGAATACTTTTACTGGGATGTGGATTTTGACCCAAAAACAAAGGTGCTTTGGAGCATTTTTTGGTGTCATGCAAGTCAGCGTGCAGAATACAAGGATTTTGGGGATGTAGTCACATTTGACACAACACACAAGACTAACAACAAGCATATGCCGTTGGCCATGTTTGTGGGTTGCAGCAATAATTTGAAGAATGTGTCCTTTGGCCAAGCACTTCTTCGGGATGAAACAATAGACACATTCAGCTGGCTTTTTGAGACCTTTAAAAGTTGCATGGGTGGTCAGCAGCCTTTTGTGATTCTTACAGGTATGCTTTGGCTGCAAAAATGCTTGTCACATAATTAATGCTGTGTTGTTGCAACTGTATCTTTGAAGATGATTGCAATATTTTAAACTGATTGGTTGCAAACCTATTGGGGTTTTTTTTGCTGATTTTTATTTTTGACATAGATGAAGATGCAGCGATGAAGGAAGCAATAAGGATTGTGTTTAACAAGACACAACACCGAAATTGCTGATGGCATATAACCAGAACATGGGATTACGAGCTCGAGGAGCTGTACAAATTGCACAATGATAATAATCTAAAGGAGAAGCTGCAGTCCCTGATAAACTATCCTCTGGGGCCCACACAGTTTGAGGTTGAGTGGAATAAGCTGGTGGATGAATGTGGCATAAGAGAACACCCTGCAATTGTTGCATTGTGGCAGAAAAGGAAGAGATGGATAGCAACATATTTCAAAGGCATGTATTGTGGGCGAATGACTTCCACCCAGAGATCTGAGAGCCAAAACAGGGTTTTGAAAGATGGTTATGTTAACAATGTGACAAGCCTGCATATATTTGCAAAGAGGGTGCTTAACTCGATTCAGCACACATACCACATGGATGCTGGGGAGTCACACTACTCACAGGTATTTGCCCACACCCCTGAATTTTTTGGTCTGGTTGTAAAAAACCTGTTAAACAAAAATGATTCCAACTGCTGGTGTGGTGTGATTGCAACCCCGCATTAGGTGTGATTGCAACTGCTCTATAATTCTACCCAAATATCTGTTAAAAAATGTAAACAAAATGATTGCAACTGCTGGTGTGTTGTAATTGCAACTGCTGGTGTGGTGTGGAAGCACTGAATAACTCTGGGAAATTTTGTTTAAAAAAATATGATTGCAACTGCTGGACTAGTGTATTTGCAACTGCTGGTCTGGTGTGATTGCAACTTCTATATAACTATGTCCAAAAATCTGTTAAACAAACAATGATTACAACTGTTGTCTAGTGTAATTGCAACTACTGTCTGGTGTGATTGCAACTACTCGTCTTGATGCAGACTGAAGTTGTCAGGGCCTGCAAATCACGATTTGATGAGCAACTCAGCAGGGTGTACACCAGGGCTGTGTACAATGAATACAAGAGGGAATATATTAACAGCACAACTTTTGTGATAGAGCCTGATCCGGGAGTGGAATGCGGTTACTTGGTGAAACATGAGAAAGGCGATGGGACATTTTGCTGGGCACAACACGCATTCAAGGTGGTGGCTGACAAAGCAGCAGGCGTGTATAAATGCGAATGCATGCAGTGGGAGCATACAGGTGAGATGAATTGCAACCTTGTTACATAAAAAATGAAACATTGATGTTCCTGCATATTTACGTCCAAATTGCAACAAAAAATGCAGGTCTGTTCTGCATGCACATAATAAAGGCATTCACCCACCTCCATGTCCAAAACATACCTGAAAAGTACATTCTGAAGCGATATACACGTAATGCAAGATCTGTGGTTCCGTGGGACCGACACGATTTGAGTGTTGGTGGTCAAAATGAGACAGAGCAGTCAAGGTTGTCGAAGCTACTGCCAAAGTTAATGCGCCTGAGAAGAGCGGGAAGCAAATCTGATAGAGCATACACTGAAACTATCAGGCACATCGACATGATAACTCCTGGGATTGAGCTTCTACGAACAGCGGAGATTGGTCCGGACGAAGCAACAAATACTGAGTTGCAGCAAGATGCAGAAGGACAGCGGAATATTGGTCCCATTGCACCAACACAACAAGGTTCTAACAACAATATGGAACCTGTTGTGATGCCCACTGGACCTACACCACCACCAGAATCGAGCCTCAATCCAGGTTCTGCAAACTGCCTCACTGATCTAAGATTGACTGAACCTCCAGTGTCGCGCACGAAGGGTAGGAAGTCTGCCAGTGGGGCTAAATGTGCTAAAAATAGTGTGGAAACTGCTAATCCATACAGCACATATAGTGGGGGTCAGGGCATAAGAGAGTGCCAAACATGCCATGTTAGGGGGCACTATAGCACAACATGCCCTCAGAACCCAAACAGAAGCAGAGCGGTCGAGAACAAGGACAAAAAGAGAAGTGCGAAAACTGTAGGTTGGACTCCAAGAAAAAGAGGTCACCCAACAATAAAAAAAGGACTAGATGGGAATCAAGACGAGGCGCAGAGTGAGGGGGATGAGACACAACAATCTGGGTGCACTATGGGCGTGGAGGAGTCAGCAGCACACGCGGTGATTGCAAGAATTAGGAGGGCGACAACTTGCCATGTTAATTACCAGGACAGAAGTGATTAAGAATGACTATGAATCTGACTGAATCTCCAATGTAATATTTCAATTTTATCTTATTTTATAACTCTGTGTAAGTTAAACTCAATAATGACTGTATGACTGTTCTGAAAACACTGGACACACATGACCAACCAATTGCAACATCGTAGTTGCGATGGTTGCAACTGTATGTATACACTGGATAATACATGAATCTGTGTTATCTATTTACGTCTCGACATATAATTAAAATATATCTTGTTTTATTATCATATAACAGTTGCTACTACTCATAAACAGGTTTGCAAAGTTTGCCATCATGCTGGTTACAAACATAGAAATAAAAAGGAGTGGTGATGGTCAGTTGCAACTACGATTACAATTTCAGTTGCAACTGTAACATATACACTGGTTGCAACTGCCTCACATGGAAGAGCTCCACCTTGCCGGTGGGTACAGAACACCAACATATACACTGTTTTGCAACTATGATTATAATCCAGTTGCAACTCTAAAACATACACTGGTTGCAACTGCAATGACTAGGATTTTTCAAACAATATTGGAAACTGCAGTTTAGAGTACAATAACAACTAGATGAATATACCAGTTGCAAATGGAACCGGTGCGCTGGTTGCAACCTAAACAACATTACTGGAGAATTAACACAACTGATTGTTTCTGGCTACTGCATAACACAACTGATTGTTTCTGGCTACTGCATAACACAACTGATTGTTTCTGGCTACTGCATAACACAACTAATTGTTTTTGCATGAATCTAATTGTTCGACTGACTACTATCCCATTCAATTGGCAACGGACGACCACCAATTCTAAACTTTTCAAGCGATCGAGGAATTTCAGCTTGGTTCAAAGGGTGAAAGATATGGTAATGCAACAACTCACATCTGTATATCGGGCCCTTGAACTGCAATGGCATAAAAAAACATAATGGTCAGTGACTATACTATGATGCACACATAGAAAACACGCAAAAAAAAGCACCAAAACAGATAGAAAATCAGTTTGACAGCATGGCTAACCGGATTGATTTCCTTGGTCATTTTGTCCCCATCATAATATTCCATGTACTTCCATAAAAAAAAGACAATCGCTTTGACCTGCTTGCTTTGGCACATCAATAAAAGGCCGCCTCCACTTGCTAACTCTGGGTGACTTGAGGTTGGAAACTTTCTGGAAGGTTGCATCGATGATTGGGATTTTGGCAAAGATAGCCTTGTGCCGTTCTTCCTGATCAGAACAATTTAGGAAGTAATCATTCGAGTCCAGCACATCAATACGCTTATGGATAAAATTGAAGCAATATACAAAATAGTGAGCACCATCTTTGATAGGGACAAAAACCTGGTACAAGGAAGGAGTAGAAAACTAATTACTAAAAATGGAAAACATATATGAAAAAGAAGTTGCAAGAAAAAAGTATAGACAGTTGCAAAGTATGTGTCCTGGTGATTGCAACTGCAAATGATGGAAAGTTAAAAATTGTAGGTATGAAAAAGTGGGTTGGGGAAAAGGTCTGCTAACCAATTTTGCTCTTGACAAATCATAGTTTTCGCACTCAGACATCAGATGATTCCATACATATATGAAGTCTTCTGTCTCAGATTTATCAGCGTTGAGTACTGCTTCACACGTTGATACATTGAACTGTATGTGTTTTCCAGTTTGGAGAATAAAGAAAAAAGAGAAATGATAAATGATTAAATTAGTTTACACACATAGATGCAAGACAGTATACAAAAAATACATGGTTTTGGAGAAGAAACTTACATAAAAACCAGTGGTCAGAAACACTCTGTATCCACAAGAATAAACCTTGTGCACAATATCATCATGTCGCATGCAGTGCACGAAAAAATCTATGATTCCTGACTCACCAAGGGTGTCATTAGAAAAAGATGTTAAAATTTCCTCGCCAGTGAGTCCAACAAGAAGGCCAAACTCCAACAAAATTCTCCTGCAGCAAAAAAAAGAAAAAAATAGATGGATTAGTGAGAAGAACAGGAGGATGTGCAACTGCTGGTGTGCTGTGATTGCAACTGCTGGTCTAGTGTGATTGCAAAGTACTAAATAACTCTGGGAAATTCTGTTACACAAATATGATTGCAAACTACTGGTGTGGTATAATTGCAACTAGTGTGTTGTGATTGCATGTACTATATAACTCTAGGAGATTCTGTTAAATAAAAATGATTGCAACTTCTGTTATGGTGTGATTGCAACCACGCATTAGGTGAGATTGCTACTGCTATATATAAGTAACTAACTGTTCAAGAAAAATGATTGCTACTTGGTTCGAATTGGAAAATAAAAAGTAAATAGCAGTTGCAACTTGGGAAAACAAAAAAAAACCTTTTCAGCTCAGGATCAGAGGCGATCTTCCGCCTAAGTGCAACAGCCTTGGTCAGGGGTATCTCAAGTCGATTACGAGGGATCTTGAACGTGGATATGTGAAAGGGAAATGTGCCCTTGGGCCATTTCTAAATATTTTGGTGATTTAGTGCCCAACATAGGTGCCTAATTGTAAAGTGGTGGACAAAGTACAAATCAAGATTAAAGGTATGTTTCTAAGCCTTAGTACATTGGTTTTGAATACTAATATACTTATCTAAGTGTTAGAAACAGAAAGTAGAAGAAAAGAAGAGAGGAGTAAAAGACTTGGCTGAGTGCAGCCAAGACTCAGCTCGGTCTGGAGCACCGGACTGTCCGGTGTGCACCGGACAGTGTCCGGTGCGCCAGGCTGACTCGGCGCGAAGTGGCCGCTCTCGGGAATTCGCCGACGGCGTACGGCTAAAATTCACCGGACTGTCCGGTGTGCACCGGACTGTCCGGTGAGCCAACGGTCGGCCGGGCCAACGGTCGGCCGGGCCAACGGTCGGCCGCGCAATCTGCGCGGGACACGTGGCGGAGCCAACGATCGGAAGATGTCACCGGACTGTCCGGTGTGCACCGGACATGTCCGGTGCGCCAACGACTCCAGATCTTCCAACGGTCTGCAACGGTCGGCAGCGCCAGTTAAGGAAAGAAATCGGGCACCGGACAGTGTCCGGTGTGCACCGGACTGTCCGGTGCCCCCGACGACAGAAGGCAAGGATGGCCTTCCGGATTTGCTCTCAACGGCTCCTAGCTGCCTTGGGGCTATAAAAGGAGCCCCTAGGCGCATGGAGGAGACACACAAGCAACCTTTGAGCATTCTTGATCATCCACACTCAGTCTTTGCGCATTTGTTTGTCATTCTAAGTGTTTCGAGCTCTGTTCTAGTGAGAACTTTGTGATACTCTTGTGAGCTCGATTCTTGGCCGTGTGTGTGCGCGTTTCGCTGTGGATTTGTGTGTGTTGCTTCCCTCCCTTACTCTGTGCTTCGTTGTGATCATATACTTGTAAGGGCAAGAGACTCCAATTTGTGGAGATTCCTTGCAAACGGGATAGTGAAAGGAAAAACAAAACACCGTGGTATTCAAGTGGGTCTTTGGACCGCTTGAGAGGGGTTGATTGCAACCCTCGTCCGTTGGGACGCCACAACGTGGAATAGGCAAGCGTTGGTCTTGGCCGAACCACGGGATAAACCACCGTGTCACCTCTGTGCTTGATCTCTTGTGGTATTGTGTTTTGTTGAGACTTCTCTTTAGCCACTTGGCAATTATTGTGCTAACACTTAACAAGTTTTTGTGGCTTAAGTTTCAAGTTTCACAGGATCACCTATTCACCCCCCCTCTAGGTGCTCTCAATTGGTATCAGAGCCGTTCTCTTCACAAGGGACTAACCGCCCGAAGAGATGGATCCTAAGGGGAAGGGTATAGTGATCAACGACAAAGAGAAGGAACCCTTCGTCAACGAGCCGAAGGACGACAAGCCTACCGACTCCGGCTCGGGCCATAGACGGAAGGAAGGGAGGAAGAAGAAGACAAGGCGCATCAAGGAGATCGTCTACTACGACAGCGATGAGTCTACTTCTTCCCAAAAGGACGACCACAGCGACTACGAGAGAAGGAAACCGGTTAATTCGAACTTTTCTTTTGACTACTCTCGTATTCCGCAAAGTTCAAATTCACATTTGCTCTCCATTCCACTCGGCAAGCCCCCACACTTTGATGGAGAGGACTACGGATTTTGGAGCCACAAAATGCGTAGTCACCTATTCTCTCTCCATCCTAGTATTTGGGAGATTGTGGAGAGTGGAATGCACTTTGATAGTTCGGATAGTCCCATGTTCATTAATGAACAAATTCATAAGAATGCACAAGCTACTACTGTTCTTCTAGCTTCCTTGTGCAGGGATGAATACCATAAAGTAAGCGGCTTGGATAACGCCAAGCAGATCTGGGACACCCTCAAGATTTCTCATGAGGGGAACGACGTCACCTTGCTCACCAAGATGGAGTTGGTGGAGGGAGAGCTCGGACGGTTCGCAATGATAAGAGGCGAGGAGCCGACGCAAACATACAACCAGCTCAAGACTCTTATCAACAAGATAAGGAGCTACGGGAGCACGCGATGGACGGACCACGACGTCGTCCGCCTAATGCTAAGGTCATTTACCGTTCTTGATCCTCATTTGGTAAACAATATACGTGAAAATCCCAGGTACACCAAGATGTCGCCCGAAGAAGTTCTTGGGAAATTTGTTAGCGGGCGAATGATGATCAAGGAGGCGAGGTATGTGGACGACGCCTTGAATGGTCCGATCAACGAGCCGCAACCCCTTGCTCTCAAGGCAACACGAAGCAAGGAGGCGCTACCTAGCAAGGTGGCACAGATTGAGGCGGCCGGACTCAATGATGAAGAGATGGCTCTCATCATCAAGAGATTCAAGACGGCGCTAAATGGTCGCAAGGGGCAGCCAAGCAAGACCAAGACAAAGGGGAAGCGCTCATGCTTCAAATGTGGTAAGCTTGGTCATTTTATCGCTAACTGCCCCGATAATGAAAGTGACCAGGAAAAGGGGAACAAAAGAGAGAAGAAGAAGCAATACAAGAAGGCAAAGGGCGAGGCGCATCTAGAAAAGGAGTGGGACTCGGATTGCTCCTCCTCCGACTCCGACAATGAAGGACTCGCTGCCACTGCCTTCAACAAGTCTTCCCTCTTCCCCAACGAGCGTCTCACATGCCTTATGGCAAGGGAGAAGAAGGTGAGTACTCAAGACTCCACTTATGCTTCTTCTAGTGATAATGAGTCTAGTGATGATGATGACATAGATTATTCATGCTTGTTCAAAGGCTTAGATAGATCTAAGATAGATAAAATTAATGAGTTGATTGATGCTTTGAATGATAAAAATAGATTACTAGAAAAACAAGAGGATCTTTTATATGAGGAGCATGATAAATTTGTTAGTGCACAAAATTCTCTTGCTCTAGAAATTAAAAGAAATGAAATGCTTTCTAGTGAACTATCTACTTGTCATGAAACAATTTCTACCTTACAAAGTGTTAACAATGATTTAAGTGCTAAATTAGAAGTAGCAAATAAATCTAATTCTTGTGTAGAACATGTTATGATTTGCACTAGGTGTAAGGATTTCGATATTGATGCCTGTAGTGAACACCTAGTTTTAATTTCCAAATTAAATGAGGAATTGGCTAGTCTTAATGCCCAACTTAAGACTAGCAAAAGTGAAGTTGATAAGATAAAATTTGCAAGGGATGCCTACACGGTTGGTAGACACCCCTCAATTAAGGATGGTCTTGGCTTCAAGAGAGAGGCCAAGAACTTAACAAGCCATAAGGCTCCCATCTTCGTCAAGGAGAAAGGGAAGGCCCCTATGGCTAGTAATGCTAAAAAGAACCATGCTTTCTTGTACCATGATAGGAGACATGCTAGAAATGCTAATAATGATTTTGATTCACATGTTTATGATTCTCATGCCATGTTTGCTTCTAGTTCTTCCTATAAGCATGATAGAGATATGTGTAGGAGAAATGTTGTGCATATGCCTAGGAGAAATTTTGCTCATGTTCCTAGAAAAGTTGTGAACAAACCATCCACCATTTATTATGCATGCAATGCTCCCTTTGCTATTTGTAGAAAGGGTAAGAAGGTAATTGCTAGGAAGTTAGGGGCAAGATGCAAGGGAGATAAAACTTGCATTTGGGTCCCTAAGGACATATGTGCTAACCTTGCAGGACCCAACATGAGTTGGGTACCTAAGACCCAAGCCTAAATTTGCCTTGCAGGTTTATGCATCCGGGGGTTCAAGCTGGATTATCGACAGCGGATGCACAAACCATATGACGGGGGAGAAGAAGATGTTCACCTCCTACGTCAAAAATAAGGATTCCCAAGATTCAATTATATTCGGTGATGGGAATCAAGGCAAGGTAAAAGGGTTAGGTAAAATTGCAATTTCTAATGAGCACTCAATCTCTAATGTGTTTTTAGTAGAATCTCTTGGTTACAATTTGCTATCTGTTAGCCAATTATGCAATATGGGATATAATTGTTTATTTACAAATGTAGATGTGTCTGTCTTTAGAAGATGTGATGGTTCACTGGCTTTTAAGGGTGTACTAGACGGCAAGCTTTACTTAGTTGATTTTGCAAAAGAAGAGGCTGGTCTAGATGCATGCTTAATGGCTAAGACTTGCATGGGCTGGCTGTGGCATCGCCGCTTAGCACATGTGGGGATGAAGAACCTCCACAAGCTTCTAAAGGGAGAACACGTGATAGGTCTAACAAATGTTTATTTCGAAAAAGATAGACCTTGTGCAGCTTGTCAAGCAGGTAAACAAGTGGGAGGAGCACATCATAGCAAGAATGTGATGACCACGTCAAGACCTCTGGAGCTGCTACATATGGACCTCTTCGGACCAGTCGCCTATCTAAGCATAGGAGGAAGTAAGTATGGTCTGGTTATTGTTGATGACTTTTCCCGCTTCACTTGGGTGTTCTTTTTGCAGGATAAGTCTGAAACACAAGGGACCCTCAAGCGCTTCCTAAGGAGAGCTCAAAATGAGTTTGAGCTCAAGGTGAAGAAGATAAGGAGCGACAACGGGTCCGAGTTCAAGAACCTTCAAGTGGAGGAGTTTCTTGAGGAGGAAGGGATCAAGCACGAGTTCTCCGCTCCCTACACACCACAACAAAATGGTGTGGTAGAGAGGAAGAACAGGACATTAATTGATATGGCGAGGACGATGCTTGGAGAATTCAAGACCCCCGAGTGCTTTTGGTCGGAAGCCGTGAACACGGCTTGCCACGCCATCAACAGGGTCTACCTTCATCGACTCCTCAAGAAGACTTCGTATGAGCTACTAACTGGTAACAAACCCAATGTATCGTACTTTCGTGTATTTGGGAGCAAGTGCTACATTTTAGTGAAGAAGGGTAGAAATTCTAAGTTTGCTCCCAAAGCTGTAGAAGGGTTTTTATTAGGTTATGATTCAAATACAAAGGCGTATAGGGTCTTCAACAAATCATCGGGTTTGGTTGAAGTCTCTAGCGACGTTGTATTTGATGAGACTAATGGCTCTCCAAGAGAGCAAGTTGTTGATTGTGATGATGTAGATGAAGAAGATGTTCCAACGGCCGCTATACGAACCATGGCGATTGGAGACGTTCGGCCACAGGAACAAGATGAACGAGATCAACCTTCTTCCTCAACAACGGTGCATCCCCCAACTCAAGACGATGAACAGGTTCATCAAAAGGAGGCGTGTGATCAAGGGGGAGCACAAGATGATCATGTGATGGAGGAAGAAGCGCAACCGGCACCTCCAACCCAAGTTCGAGCGATGATTCAAAGGGATCATCCCGTCGACCAAATTCTGGGTGACATTAGCAAGGGAGTAACTACTCGGTCTCGACTAGTTAATTTTTGTGAACATTACTCTTTTGTCTCCTCTATTGAGCCTTTCAGGGTAGAGGAGGCCTTGCTAGATCCGGATTGGGTGTTGGCCATGCAGGAGGAACTTAACAACTTCAAGCGCAATGAAGTTTGGACGCTGGTGCCTCCTCCCAAGCAAAATGTTGTGGGAACCAAGTGGGTTTTCCGCAACAAACAGGACGAGCACGGGGTGGTGACGAGGAACAAGGCTCGACTTGTGGCAAAAGGTTATGCCCAAGTCGCAGGTTTGGACTTTGAGGAGACTTTTGCTCCTGTGGCTAGGCTAGAATCAATTCGTATCTTGCTAGCATATGCCGCTCACCATTCTTTCAGGTTGTACCAAATGGATGTGAAGAGCGCGTTCCTCAACGGACCAATAAAGGAGGAGGTGTACGTAGAGCAACCCCCTGGCTTCGAGGATGAGCGGTACCCCGACCACGTGTGTAAGCTCTCTAAGGCGCTCTATGGACTTAAACAAGCCCCAAGAGCATGGTATGAATGCCTTAGAGATTTCTTAATTGCTAATGCTTTCAAGGTTGGGAAAGCCGATCCAACTCTTTTCACTAAGACTTGTGATGGTGATTTGTTTGTGTGCCAAATTTATGTCGATGACATAATATTTGGTTCTACTAACCAAAAGTCTTGTGAAGAGTTTAGCAGGGTGATGACGCAGAAATTCGAGATGTCGATGATGGGCGAGTTGACATACTTCCTTGGGTTCCAAGTGAAGCAACTCAAGGACGGCACCTTCATCTCCCAAACGAAGTACACGCAAGATCTGCTAAAGCGATTTGGGATGAAGGACGCCAAGCCCGCAAAGACTCCGATGGGAACCGACGGACACACCGACCTCAACAAAGGAGGTAAGTCCGTTGATCAAAAAGCATACCGGTCAATGATAGGGTCTTTACTTTATTTATGTGCTAGTAGACCGGATATTATGCTTAGCGTATGCATGTGTGCTAGATTTCAATCCGATCCTAAGGAGTGTCACTTGGTGGCGGTGAAGCGAATTCTTAGATATTTAGTCGCTACGCCTTGCTTCGGGATCTGGTATCCAAAGGGGTCTAACTTTGACTTGATTGGGTACTCAGATTCCGACTATGCTGGATGTAAGGTCGATAGGAAGAGTACATCGGGGACGTGCCAATTCTTAGGAAGGTCCCTGGTGTCATGGAACTCTAAGAAACAAACCTCCGTTGCCCTATCCACCGCTGAGGCCGAGTACGTTGCCGCAGGACAGTGTTGCGCGCAACTACTTTGGATGAGGCAAACCCTCCGGGACTTTGGCTACAATCTGAGCAAAGTCCCACTCCTATGTGACAATGAGAGTGCTATCCGAATAGCGGAAAATCCTGTTGAACACAGCCGCACAAAGCACATTGACATCCGGCATCACTTTCTGAGAGACCACCAGCAAAAGGGAGATATCGAAGTGTTTTATATTAGCACCGAGAACCAGCTAGCCGATATCTTTACCAAGCCTTTAGATGAGAAGACCTTTTGCAGGCTGCGTAGTGAGCTCAATATCTTAGATTCGCGGAACTTGGATTGAAATATAGCATACATGTATTTATGCCTTTGATCATGTTCATTCTGCATTTTGTTGCTTATTATGGTGCTCAAGTTGTACAAACACTCCCTGGACCTCACAAGTCCGTTGCAAAGTGATGCACATGTTTAGGGGGAGATGTGTTACAACTTGACCCTTTGAGACTAACCATATGCTTGAGTTTACTTGTTTTAGTCTCGAAGGAGAATTGAAAGGGAAAAGGAGGACTTGGACCATGAAAGACTTCCACTGCACTCCGATGAGAGGGTAACTTATTCCAAGTCCATCTCATGAACTCTTATTGCCATTTGCTCTAAATTGAAGATTTTGGTGAGGCAATGGGGTTAAAGGGCCAAGATTTATCCCGTTTTGGTGCTTGATGCCAAAGGGGGAGAAAATAAAGGGCCAAAGCAATAAATGGATCAGCTACCACTTGAGAGATTTTGAAAATAGTAGAATAGAGTTTTTGGTTTGTCAAAATTCTTTTGTTGTCTCTCTTCTCAAAAGTTGGTTTCTTGTGGGGAGAAGTATTGATTATGGGAAAAAGGGGGAGTTTTTGAACTCTTTGATCAATCTCTTTTGGAATGACTCTCTTTATGCTTCAACATGTGTGTTTGACTTAGAGATAGAGATTTGAGTTTGATTTGCAAAAACAAACCAAGTGGTGGCATAGAGTGATCCATATATGTCAAAATTGAATCAAAATAATTTGAGTTATTTTTTTAAGTGCTTTTATACTTGTTCTACTTGCTTTATGTTGTGTTGGCATAAATCACCAAAAAGGGGGAGATTGAAAGGGAAATGTGCCCTTGGGCCATTTCTAAATATTTTGGTGATTTAGTGCCCAACATAGGTGCCTAATTGTAAAGTGGTGGACAAAGTACAAATCAAGATTAAAGGTATGTTTCTAAGCCTTAGTACATTGGTTTTGAATACTAATATACTTATCTAAGTGTTAGAAACAGAAAGTAGAAGAAAAGAAGAGAGGAGTAAAAGACTTGGCTGAGTGCAGCCAAGACTCAGCTCGGTCTGGAGCACCGGACTGTCCGGTGTGCACCGGACAGTGTCCGGTGCGCCAGGCTGACTCGGCGCGAAGTGGCCGCTCTCGGGAATTCGCCGA
Organism: Zea luxurians; assembly: GCA_029449295.1. Lineage (NCBI taxonomy): Eukaryota > Viridiplantae > Streptophyta > Magnoliopsida > Poales > Poaceae > Zea > Zea luxurians. The sequence continues at coordinate 1,455,165 of JAOPSE010000040.1, read as the reverse complement.
CGGCGTACGGCTAAAATTCACCGGACTGTCCGGTGTGCACCGGACTGTCCGGTGAGCCAACGGTCGGCCGGGCCAACGGTCGGCCGCGCAATCTGCGCGGGACACGTGGCGGAGCCAACGGTCGGAAGATGTCACCGGACTGTCCGGTGTGCACCGGACATGTCCGGTGCGCCAACGACTCCAGATCTTCCAACGGTCTGCAACGGTCGGCGGCGCCAGTTAAGGAAAGAAAAGGGCCAAGATACTCTTGTGAGCTCGATTCTTGGCCGTGTGTGTGCGCGTTTCGCTGTGGATTTGTGTGTGTTGCTTCCCTCCCTTACTCTGTGCTTCGTTGTGATCATATACTTGTAAGGGCAAGAGACTCCAATTTGTGGAGATTCCTTGCAAACGGGATAGTGAAAGGAAAAATAAAACACCGTGGTATTCAAGTGGGTCTTTGGACCGCTTGAGAGGGGTTGATTGCAACCCTCGTCCGTTGGGACGCCACAACGTGGAATAGGCAAGCGTTGGTCTTGGCCGAACCACGGGATAAACCACCGTGTCACCTCTGTGCTTGATCTCTTGTGGTATTGTGTTTTGTTGAGACTTCTCTTTAGCCACTTGGCAATTATTGTGCTAACACTTAACAAGTTTTTGTGGCTTAAGTTTCAAGTTTCACAGGATCACCTATTCACCCCCCCCCCCCTCTAGGTGCTCTCAATATGTACTCCCTAGGCTTCTTCAGCACTCTATCACCTAGACGCTTGAATATCATCCTTTGAAACTCACTGAAATCAGCCTGGCCTACTGAGACTTCGTCTTGAGAAAGTCGGATTGGTTGGGTCAAATTGTTGATATCATCATCAGACTCCGCCGGGAACTGGATATCATCAAATGATGAGCTGGGTCCTGCCTGGCCATCAATGCTCTTCTCCAAACTGTCAATCTCAGCTTTGGCCTCCTGATGAAGCATGTTCAACCTATCCTCGTACTGTTGGCGCTGCTCAGCATATTCTTTTGACATTTGTAACTGGAACATCTTCTTTAACTTGGCAGCGGGCACCGGCTTTTTCAAAGCTTTGATGTTGTCCTTCAGCTGTTTCTGGATTGCAACCTGTATCCTTTTCTCCTCCGCTTCAACCTTCTTCTTGGCATCAGCCTTTCTCTTAATCTCAGCTTCTTCGGCCTCAGCCTTTCTCTTAACCTCAGCTTCTTCGGCCTCAGCCTTTCTCTTAACCTCAGCTTCTTCGGCCTCAGCCTTTCTCTTAACCTCAGCTTCTTCTTCCTTCTTCTTCTCAGCTTCTTCAGCTGCAGCCTTTCTCTTGATCTCAGTTACTTCAGCCTCAGCCTTTCTCTTATTCACATCTTCTTCTGCCTTCTTCTTATCAGCTTGTTCGACTTCAGCCTTTCTCTTCTCAGCCTCCTCAGCTTCAGCATTTTTCTTCTCCATCTCAGCATTCTTCATCTCAATCTCAGCCTTCTTCTTCTCAGCCTCTGCCTTTTGTGTGTTGGCAACTTGAATGGCCCTATCGCTCCTCCTTGAGTAAATTATATGATCCTGGTGTAGTTGAGTAGAATAGCCAAATTAACATATTTGTATTATGAAAGTGAATCATTTATATTATAAAAAAAGACACGAATTGCATGAACATACCTGGGCAATAGGATGCTGCATCCCAGTGTCCCTGCTCAGAGGCTCCTCTTCTGTCTCAGGTGCTCCCTGTTCAGAATATATGATTAATTGCAAGTTGGCAGAGGCTATGATTACTACAGTGGGTGGGGGCCGATTGCAACTAGGGTCTGCTTTCACTTGCGTATCAGAGGATCTTACCACAGGCCGTTGATCATTGCCAGGGGGGTTTGAGGAAGCCTTCCTCTTGCGAACAGTAATTTGTGGTGCACGAATCGGCTGGCTATTGGGAGGGGACTGGAATTGTAGAAAAAGGAAAAAAAGCATAATATTAATCAGAAAAAGGAGTAGATGGTAATAAAAAAACACAATAGACTAACCTCGCCATCAATGCTTGCAGAGTGCTGTGGGGAATCCATCATTTGCAAGATATCATCAACACTTCGGAATGCCCCGCGTAAATCAGGAGGTGCTGCCAGGGGGAAGAATAAAAAATATAAATGAAAAAATGGGAATAATCAAGATGAGAGAAAACATTTTTAAGCATGGAAGACATAGGTAGGTTTACTTCTATTCAAATTTCCCTCTTGCAGATCAATGTCATGACCACACGATGGGGTTCTCATAAAATCTAAGTTGTCATCAAGATCTCCACCACTGCAATCCAACTGGATTTCTTCACTATCACCTCCTCCAGATTGGTCTTCCGGTACATTTGAAGTAGTTCCTGATCCTCCATACAAATTTAAAAAAGTGATTGAAAGCACAGAGTGATGTGTATGGGCAAAATTGCAACTTGTATGGTGGGTGGTTGCAACAATAATATTATACTGTATGCAATCCTGCTCTAGAGTCAATTGCAACGGGACTCCGTATAATTTCTTCACCATCACCTCCTCCAGATTGGTCCTCCGGTGCAATTGGACTAGTTCCTGATCCTGCATACAAATTTAAAAATCATTGTAAACACAAATTGATGTGTCTGGGCAAATTGCAACTTGTATGGTGGGTGCTTGCAAACAATAATATTATGCTATATGCAACAAAAAATACCTGCTACTGCTCTAGTGTCATTCTTCACCTTCCTCCTGCGCTCTTTGGTAGCTCGCTTCTCACCGATAGCGTCAGCGATAAGCTTCTGAATGCCAGTGTAGCACTCGTGGTGAGCTTTTGCCATAAGGTCGCGGGATATTGTTGAATACTTCACAGCCTTCTGTGCGTACGACTGGGCTTCACTAGTGCTTTCATCAAAAGCCTTCAAGATGTTCAGCACATCTGACTTCCTACTCCTTTCAACTAAATCGATAATGCTCTGACCAAAAGATCTAAAGCTAGGGTACTGGTAAAAGACTGGGGGTTCGATATTGAAGCAAGCATGGCAGGCGGGATCATGGGATGTGCCAATAGCAGTGGGTGCTGCTGCTACTGGGGCAGATGCTGCTGCTCCTGGGTTAGGTGCTGTTGTTGGGTTAGGGTCTGCTACTGGGGCAGGTGCTGGTACTGGAGCATGTAATATTGCTAGAGCACCAATGGGGACGCCGTAGCACGTGTCAGTGATACTTCTCAGCTGAAAGTAAAAAAAACAATGATAAAATGATAAATGAATAACAAATTGCAACTATTGTGGAGTAGCATTTGCAATACTTAAACACAACATAGTTGCAACTTACCTGAGGTGTCCAAACTCGATGGTGCCAGAAGGAACATCTCCCCTGAGATCCTTATTTGCTATCGCATCAATCATCTTCGAGTCCAAGAAAGCACATCGAGGGATCGAAAAGGGACTTGTGTCAAATCCATGCTGCAGGTTGTCGACATAAAGCATCTGCATGTTTTTAACATTAGGTAAAAGACACATGGGTATTTTAGGTTGAATTCATATAATGAAAAAAAGTAAACCAAATTGGCACAGGTGCAATAAGCCAGTTGCAATAGAAAATACTAAAATTATTGCTACTTTATGTACAACATAAAATTAAAAAATACATGTGAATGTATGAACTAAGCTATCATAAAAAAATCAAAAAAATAAATCAAATTGCAACTTGTAACATATGACAGTTGTAACAGTAAACATAAAACAATTACTACTTGTGTAATTGGAAGAGTAAGTTGCAAGGGCAAAAATTGAATGTGTGTGTTGAACTTACAACTACGAAGATCCTGCATCCACTGATGGGTGCGTTAATGCCTTTCTCCGCAAAAATCCTTTCTATAAAGACGAGCAGCTATGCTGAGCCTGTCAACTACCGCTTTGCACCAGTTCTTGTTGCCCATGTTCTGTATGTCCTGAGTATACTTGACATCATCAATCCTTATGCGAGTGTCAGTGTTGGAGAATAACAGACATTGAAATGCTGCCATGAAAAAGGCTCTCAGGCCCAGCTCCCCAGTGAGAATCCTCTTCTCCAGTCTATCAGTGATAACAGATATATTGATACCAGATATGCGTCTATAAGAGTTCCCACAAATTTGCTCCCCCAGCTCATCCCGCAAGGCACGAGCATCTGCATCAGACATGGTGGGCGGATCACTGCCAACGTTTGGTAACTGCAAAACACACCAAACAGTGTGCTCAGTGATTGGAATCTCTTTTCCACCACCAATCTCTAATTTCATCGTTTCCGGGTTAAGCTTCCGCATCAGCCAGCTGAGCAACTTTCTGGACAATAAGTGCGGCTTGAATCTCAGCAGGCCGCCAAATCCCTTGGCAACTACTTCACTTTTCAATTCATCAGATAGAGCATTCACAAGCTTTATAAACTTTCCAGGTGAGCATCGTATAGCTCGTGTCTTAGTTATACCCTTATTCTCATCGCCAGCAACAATACCAACATTGTCGTCACCAGAACCATCGCTAGCAGGAACAAACTCTGGGTCTTGTTCATCATCACTTTCGGCATCTTGTATAGGAGGGACTTTCAACCTTAACCTCTTCCTCCTTTCCTTCAATTCATTTTTATCTAATTGCTTTCTCTTGATTTGTATACGAGGAGAGCGACGGACAGTATGAGCGCCTTCCTGGCCTGTGACATTCTGTTCTTGATCCATTATAAAAAACACTGAAAAAATGGGAATGAAAAAAACATGAGGGCAAAAACACATGGTACAGATCTCATAACCAAAAATTGCTAATCAACAAACTAAAACACACAGTACAAATAGGAACAAAAAATAGTTGCAATACACACTAATGCTGCACACACACATTAGTACTGGGACAGAATTGCCACATGCGCCATAAGCCAGTTGCAACAAGACTGCTAAAATAATTACTACTGGGACAGTTGCAACAATGAATTTAAACAAATAACTAGTTGTATACGAGCACAGTTATAAAAGACAGGAATAATGTATGTGGGTTGAAAGTAAAAATTATACAGTTGCAACTTATGTGATGGACCAGTTGCAACAAAAGGTACACTGCAGTTGCAAAAAAAAGTGGAAACATCTGAGTTGTTAATCTAGAACACAAACTGCTTATTCAAATGAAATGTATCCGCATAAAATACAACAATTAATAATTCCAATCAACGAATAATACTAGTTGCAACACTTGGGGAAAAAATGGGGTTTACCAGTCTATTACCGAAGATAACAAAACAAATCCAAAAATTGGGGACAGAGAAACGGGAGAGGGAGCGGATGCGCTTACACGGCGGGCGCGCGAGCAGACGACTCCGGCGCGGGCTACGTCGCCGTTCGCGGTCTACGACTCCGGCGAAGTGTGGAGGGGGCCATTCGCGGAGGATCCGTTCGCGGAGAAGTGTGGAGGGGGCCAGAGCGAGAGCGTGCGGGATGGACGAGGACGAGAGCGGGCGAGAGCACAACGACTACGGCGAGGGCTATGTCGCTGGGGAAGAGAAGAAGTTGAGCCGTTCGCGCAGGGCCGGGGAAGTGAAAAGGCGTAGTCGGGGCGGGGAAGTGAAAAGGCGCAGTAGTGGAGGGGCAGTCGTCTGTTCGGCTGGGTGGAGCGGTTGGCTCGGGCGCGTAGGTTCGGCCTGGGTGCATTTTCTATATTGAATGCAGCCAGGTGTAATATATATATATATATACACACACACACTTTTTTGTCTACCTAGCTTTGTGTAGATCATAACTAAGTGTTTTCTCTTGCTAGTGAGTAGCTTGTTACATACAATACAATCCCTCTGCCAATCTACTAGAATAGTTAAAATATAGCTTAGAAGTAAATTAGACCTAGAGCAAGTATACACATCCGGGCCTCCTTTTATTCCTGTCAGTATGGCTCTAGCAATATTTGTAAATATGTCGTTCACCTCCTCTAGTTGTCTAGATCATATCACTATTACCATGTTTAGGGCTAACGTGCGTTTGGGTTTGTTTGCTATGTATGTTAGTTAATGGGGGGAGGAAATAAATGGATTGGTGAAGGTGTCACGGGCTTCCAATGGACAAAGTAATGTATGTGTTATCACAATTATTCCATCCTTCTATCATTCCAAAACTCATACCATTATCTTCTATTTCTTGTACACGAGCCGTCACATATCAGAGCGAACACAAAAACACCACTCACTTCCTTGTTGAGTTGCAAAAAGAGATTCCCATCCCAATCCTCTTTGCCATTGGGAAGATTTGTATACATTCACCGTGGTCTGCTACTTCAAGCAACTTATAAAGTCAACTCGTGTGAATATATAGCTATTAATGTCTCAAGCATGAGTCCCTCCTCTAGATATATCCTAATCTCTAAATTTTAAAAACTTAGTACTCCCTCTATTCCAAATTATAAGTCATTCCAGCTTTCTTGAAGAGTCAAACTTTTATAACTTTGATCAAGTTTAGATTTATAACACTAAATAGCTATACTATGAGAATATATCTAATGAAGAATCAAATGGTACTTATTTGATATCATAAATGTTAATACTTTAGTGTATAAACTTGGTTAAAATTGAAAAGTTTGACTCTCCAAGAAAATTATATAGGAATGACTTATAATTTGGAATGGAGGGAGTATATTTTTTACTAGAATAAATAATATATATATGTTACTATTTATAGAAGTAGTACTATACCTGTTTATAGTAGTAGTACTATATATATCATTATACTTCTGTTACAAATTTCTTGAATCAAATTAAATATAAAAATGCTTAAATTCTTTCACATCTTTTAGGTGGAGCCGCCTTTTTTGCTTTGTCGATTGAGTTTGGTCGCGTGCGTGTGCTGAGTGCTGATTCAGAAGTACAAAGTCTTTTTGTGGGCCTATATGTTTTGGTTGTTTTCACTGTCTTTAGAGTACTAGAGTCTAGAGTTGAGTTGGGGTGGTTGCAAACGCACGCACCTGTGGTATAATATGATTAGGAGGAACCAAGTGGCTGGGACACATGCATCAGCTAGCTTCAAAATATGACATTAATAATTTGGGCTGTCATCTTTCGCCAAACCACTTTAAATGTCGACGACCGATGACTTCATGAGTATTCTGTGGTTGGACACACATATGGACCGTAGAGATTGGAGATTGCAAGCCTATGTACAACATATGTACTAAAGTATAGGACAGCTAAAATACAATATAGTATGGTAAGCGTGTCTAAAATATATGTCTTACTATATTTATTGCACCAATAGAGTATTCAATAAATTAAATTGACCAATCAACTAGTTCTCTGTCTCGAGAATAAAGTCAAGACATAGTATCTTCGTTAAGAGACGTGACTTGAGTTTTTTTTACATTTACCTCATTAGAAATATTCGTAAACATAACTAAAGACATCCATTATATATGCGTTCTAGCATTCCAGCGCTCCAGCGTCCAACGGCTTGTGTTTGCTAGCATTCAAGCGTTGGTGTCCAACGGTTGTTCTACCATTACTTTTCTCCCAACCTTCCTCGCATTCAAGCGTTCCAGCTAATGTTGTGACAATGTATTCCAAGGGCATTTGAGCCTTTAGACATTGTATTTAATAACTTTAGAATCTGTTTAGTCCCTAGAACCAAACAGGTAGGGACTAAAGTTTAGTCATAGGACTAAAGTTTAGTCCTAGGACTAATTAAAACCAAACATGGCCTTAATCACTAAAGCCTTGTTCGGTTGTTTGGGGATCAGAGAATAATGATGATATTAAATCTCTTCCTATTTAATTTTAACTAACAAAATATGGTTTAACCTCCTTCAATCTTTTAATCTACTCCTAATCGAACAATTATTATTAACGAGGATTCGCAAAGCTTGCATTCACGTTAATTAGTTTCTGCCAAACTCACATCACACACCATGGACATTGTCCTCTGAACGGCTATCTCTCACCAGCCAATTTAAAAAGAAAACAAAACAAAAAATGAAAAAAAATGAAAGGTTGTGCATTATTAAGGATCAACGAACTGATGACAGGGCACGACTTGGCAAACAAATTTTGCCGCGTATTTCATGCACGGCGATATGTTTATATATATATATATACTACATGCATGGCGTTCTTGTGACTCGTGATCAGCAGGTATATACCTAACATGGGCAGAAACAGAAGCAGAAGCAACTACTACTGCTCACATGGTTCGCGCGGTGTGCCCGTGCGTAGAGCTAGGCAGCAAAAGTTGTTGCTTGGCTATGCATGGGGACCTCATATACCACGCATCTATATGTGACTTGTGAAATTAAAAACAAACACGATGTTGCAACTTGACAGTAAAGTAACATGTCACGATGATAGCTAGAAAATTAAAAAGACACGTAGCTACATGTCGGCAGTCCAATTAATGCAAGTGTAGAGCTTCTGCTAGTGGTTGTCGAGTAGACACATGCTAACCCGTTGTATGGTATGGTATGCATTATTGCTCTCTAATTATACGCGCATGTGTAGGTGTGATGTGGTGTAACACGGTTATTTATTAGTAGTTGGAGCGCTCATGGGACCGTGGAATATTCATTCGTCATGAATCATTTTTTTAAAAAAAATTCTCGTGTTCGTTTAAGCCATAGAGCTAACAGTTAGCAAATTGTTAGATAGAACGAGCCAACTAACTATTGGCTATAGCTAACTATTAGGTGTTGTTTGGTTCACGAGACGTAACGTAAATGGTAACAGAATTGGTATTGGTAATGATTCTCGCTCGAGTATCGGCGGTAATAAGTTTGAATAGACCGATATCAGTTTTCAATGTGGTATCCAATTATGTTTGGACTTAAACAAACATAGTTTAACGTTATCGCTTACCCTTCACATTATAAATATGGTAATCTTACCTTAGTTGTGACTGTTTCGAATCTTCCGCTAATATGTTGGTTAAACTACTAGTTTTCTGCGATCCCCTGCAACGAGTAAGTGAAGACTGTTGTCGGCGTCTCGGACCCGGAGGTCCCTTGGACCGACCAGTGAAATCACTGCGTGTCCCTGCCCAGATGGGTTGGTGCGGGATGGAACACAAGAGGTGGGACAAGCCTTGTATTATCCTGCACCAGGGGTGCCGCTCGCAGTAGGGGTTACAAGCGCGTCGCGTGAGAGAGGGAGAGACACAGAGTTCGTCTGCCGCTTCCCTCGCGTGAACCCCCCTCAGGGTGGCCCTGGACCTCCCTTTTATAGAGGCAAGGAGAGAGTTCAGTCGTACAGCGGGGGGCGTAGCTATGCGCTAACGTGTCCGGCAGTGGAGTGCCTAAGCCCTGTGTACATGCCAACGTGGCCGTTGGGGGAGAGCTTGGGCCCTGTACGTGTGATGGCAGCGTGGCGAGGATCCTGCTGACGTCTCCTTGCTGTCGTAAGGGGCTGAGAGCCATCGGCGTCATGGTGCACGCGGGGTGCCATCGTTACCCGTCGCCGGGGTAAGCCAGATGGGACGCCGGTCTTGTTCTTTGTAGCCTGAGCAGGCTAGGAATAGGGAAATGATGTATCCCTTGTTAGCGTGGTCGGTCCGAGCCCAGGGTCGGTCGAGGCGAAGACTTATCTTGAGGCCGAGGCCGGGGTCGGGCGAGGACGCGATTCCTCCCGAGTCCGGGGGTCGGGCGAGGCGGAGACCTCCTCCCGAGGCCGGAGCCTGAGGTCGGGCGAGGCGGAGACCTCCTCCCGAGGCCGGAGCATGAGGTCGGGCGAGGCGGAGCTTCCTGTTGCGCCCGAGGCTGAACTTGGTGGTTGATCGTGACTTGTTGTCAGTCGTCGCCGGGGTGGCTGACACGGCAGTCGGAGCGGAGCGAGCGGCGCTGTTTTCCTGTCATGTCAGACAGTAAAGAAGAGGGGCGAAGTAACTGCGGTCACTTCGGCCTGCCCGACTGAGGCGCGTGTGTCAAGATACGGCGTTAGGCATCCCCTGCATTTAATGCGCCTGCGAAGCGGACGGTTGGTGAGGCGGTCTGGCCAAGGTTGCTTCACAACGAAGCCTGCCCGAGCCGGGCCTCGGGAGAGCCGAGGCGGCGCCCGCTGCCTGAGGAGGCCCTCGGGCGAGGCGTGAATTCGTCTGGGACTACTGTTCCAACCCGAAACTGGGCTCGGGTGAGATCGCGTCCCTCGGGTAGACGAAGTCTTGACCTGAACCACACCCGTCAGTTGGTCTGAGGGTGTTTACCAGCCATGATTAGGAGCGTTGGGGGTACCCCTAATTATGGTACCCAACAGTAGCCCCCGAGCCTCGAAGGGAGTGATGGTACTCGCTTGGAGGCTTTTGCCGCGTTTTCGGTGAGGGGACCGGCCTATTTCGGTTTTTGCCTTGTTCTGGTGGGTGCGCGCGAGTGCACCCGCTGGGTGTAGCCCCCGAGGCCTCGGATGAGTGGTTTGACTCCTCTGAGGTCTGAATGCTTTTCGTGGTGCTTCGGCCGATCTGATCGTTCCCTCATGCGGCTCGGCCGTAGCCTGGGTGCGTGGTCGGGTTCCAAGTTATCAAGCTGGTTTGTTGACGCTATCAACAGTTTTGGCCGTAGCCGGGTGCGAGAGCAGCCCCCGAGCCTCTGCACGGAGCGAGAGGACGGACAAGGACTTTCCCGACTTTTATTATACGCCCCTGCGTCACCTTTCCGCAAGGAGGGGGGAAGCGCCATGTTGCCCTCGGAGGGCGCCGAACATGGTGTTTCCAGCGAGCTGCTAACGGGTGATCCGAGTGGACGCCCATGCCCCGTTCGTTAGGGGTTGGCTGGTGGCCCAGAGGCACGCTCTAAAAGTACCTGCGGATGATTTGCCGGACCCAGACCCCTTTGACAGGGTCCGAGGGCTCGATGCCTCCCTCCGGTGGGATTCCATTACAAATCGTTCCCGCCGGTCTCAGAAATGTCCTAGGGTACCTCGGGAGCGTAGCCCAAGCCTCGGCTATGTATCGAACGTACCCAGAGTCATCCCTCACTCTGCGTGGTCTAGGGTGACTGTCGAACCCTTCCGAGGGGCCAGCCTACGAACCCCTGATCAGTAGTGGGCACGGAGCCCGAGCGCTCTGGGGCGGCTGTCGAACCCTTCCGAGGGGCCAGCCTTCGAACCCCTGATCAGTAATGGGCTTGAAGTCCGAGCGCTCTGGGGCGGCTGTCGAAACCCTTCCGAGGGGCCAGCCTTCGAACCCCTGATCAGTAGGAGGGCTCGGGGCCCGCTTCCTTCGCCGGGAAGGATCCTTTCCACAACATCCCCTTTCCCGATCCCTGTAGCAAGAGAGAGAGAGGAGGAGGGGAAGGATATGAATTTAAATAAGGTGGCGCACCTTTTTTGACGCGGTCATCATGGCGGAGGTGAAACGTCGCCCGCTTCGCCTGCCAGAGGTGTCGCTTGCCCTGCCGCGAAGTTAATGCGACAGGACGGGTGGTTCACGTGGCGCCCGTTGTGCGCGCGAGCTGTTCGAGGAACGGGGCACGGGCGCGTCATCTTCACGCCATGGAGAGGGCTCTCCCGTCGCTTCAGGAGGGGACGCGAGCCTGTAGACGGCTTGACCGCTGCCTCCGCTCGTCTGCCGCTGCAGTTACTGTCGGCCCGCTTTTGACCATGCCAACCGTCGTGCCTACCCCGCGGCTGACCGGCCCGTGGCCATCACCTTTAGCTGGCACTGTTGGGTCCTGCGCAGGGCTACCTCGAGTCACGGTACTGGTTCCGCAGTCGAGGGGGCGTAGCATTGGCGCGAGTGGCGGTGTAACTTCTCGCACGTCATAACCGGTGCGCCGGTTACATGACACATGGGCCCGCTTCCTTTGCGCTGGTCTGCCGAATGTGGACGAAGCCGAAGGGGCGCGTAGTTGCGGTGCAGTTGGATGCCTGTCGCGTGGCAGTCCACCCTTTCGACCACTGGTTTCTGTGAAGATGGGAGAGCACTTGTAACCGCGGGACGGTTACATGCCTCGCGTGCGGCGGTTCGCCTTCTTCGTGCTTCGGATCAACTCGTATGACGTGTGGGTCCCAGCCCCCGTGTCGTAGGGGGAGAACCCTAGAGGATGTCAGTGGGGATTTCGCCCATGACGCTAAGAGGTGCAAGTGAGGAGGTCTGCCTATAAAAGGATCGATCCCCTGGGCAGTGGCTATGCCTTCGTTCTCCCCTCATGCATTGCGCCCTTCCACCTTTTGAGCCCCCGGATGGGGTGCTCCAGCGTCGCATTGCTCTTGCTGTCGTTGGAGGAGCGCGGCCTCGTGGAGATCGACACCTTTCAGCCATCGCTCGGCTTTAAGGATTTTCGTCGTGCAGCCCGGCTGCATTCCCTCACCAATGGGCAGTTTGGTGGGGAGAAGCAAGCCGGGTTGTGGCCTCCGCCCCGCCCTCAGCTTCAAGGATCTTCGTCATCCTTGCTGAGGTGGAGGGAGAGCTGAGCTAGGGTTCGCCTCTGCGTAGGCAATGGCCCGCTCCTTCCTTCAGTGATCTGGAGGGAAGGGCGTTCGCCGCCTATGGCGCTGGTTGCCGCCGCGCGACTGGCTCCCCGGTACGAGCGGCTCTGGTGCTGCCTCTGGTGCCGCCCCCCACCGCTGGTCGGGTGGGTGCGCTTTGGGGCGGACGACGTATGCCGGTGTGGCTCCGTCTCTCTGGCTTTAATGGCCGGTTTTCGTCTCTCGAGGGCGAGGGCCTCTTGGTTGAAGCGTTTGCCCTGAAGCCGTTGCCGCAACTGTCTAGCCGCCCGAGACGGAGGTTGTTGTCGCTGCTGCTGGAGCGGCTGCCGGCGGGCCACCTGGAGTTTATTATCCCGCAAGCCTTCCGGCGTGAGGTCGTTCGCTCCCGCGGGAATGGAACCAGAGTTCCGTTTGTAATGGCACCTTGAGTGCCGGTGTATGTTCATTGTGGCTGTAGGGGCCTGAACATCTGGGTATTCGAGAATGAAGTTGTGTGTCTTCCTCATTCCGAGCACTAGGACTTGCCTGTTGGCTAGCCGAACCACTTAACCGAGCGTGAGTTGCCTTTCGCGGAAGGTGACGAGTGAGGTATCCGTATCCCGGAGGCGTAGGAGTCCCTCGGCTCGGTCAGCCTTGCCGCTCTAGGTCTCTCTTGCTCAGTTTTTGGAACCCTTGGCTACTCTGTGATGAGCTGGAGCCAGAGGCAGCGGTGTTAGCGCGGACAGACGTGGAGTCGGCTCGGAAAGAGACTTCGTCGGCCCGGGAGATGGCGGCTTCCCAGGCCGAGGAAGATGTGGTAGCAGCCGCTGGAGCTTGGCCAAGACATCTGCTGGCGCGGTGTTGGCGTCCTCCCTTAGGTGGAGGTCCTTTTGCCCGGGTCACCGTCTGAGGCCGGGCCTGGTTCCGCCGAGGATGGAAACAACGCCGAGGGTGCTGCTGCTCCCCCTGGTGATGCTCGAACCTGCAGGAACAGTTTGTCTGTAGCATGCGCATGCTTTTTCGCGGCCGCCGAGGCCTAAACACTTCATCGTCGTGTTTAAAAAGCTGTGTCTTCTCTCCTCTTGTTTCGAGCATCACGACTTGTCTGTCAATAGCAGAATCGTCTATCCGAACGAGAGTTACTTTTCGCGGAAGGTGATGAGTGAGGTATCCGTATCCCGGAGGTGTAGGAGTCCCTCGGCTCGGTCGGCCTTGCCGCTTACGTGCGCTCTCATTTGGTCGAAGGATTCCATTATTGGTAGAGTTGAGAAGGCGCGAAAGTCATTTTCTACCCAAGTGTTAGGACTTGTTCGGTAGCAGGATCGCTTATCCGAGCGTGAGTTACTTCTCGCGGAAGGTGATGAGTGAGGTATCCGTATCCCGGAGGCGTAGGAGTTCCTCGGCTCGGTCGGCCTTGCCGCTTACGTGTACTCTCGTCGTTCTCAGGATCCCGCTATCGATACGGAAGTCGAAAGCACAAAGGTTGTTTTGGTAGAAAATTTTTCCGAGGAAAATTTTGATGCAGAGGGGGTTCCCCCCTTCTAGCCCCCGAGGGAGGGTCGGGCTTTGCTGAGGCAAGGCCGATCCTTCCTTGACGGTTAGACTTTGTGTATGTAAACGAGGTACATGAACGACTTAAAACATCTTAAGGGTAGAAGCGACATAGCTGTTGGATGTTCCAAGCGTTGCTGTAGACCTTGCCTTGGTCATTGGCCAGCTTGTATGTTCCGGGCTTCAAGATCTTGGCGATGATGAAGGGCCCTTCCCAGGGAGGAGTGAGCTTGTGGGGCCCTCGGGCGTCCTGTCGCAGGCGAAGCACCAAGTCTCCCACTTGGAAGCCTCGGGACCGAACGCTTCGGGCATGGTAGCGCCGCAGCGACTGCTGGTACCGTGCTGAATGTAGTAAGGCAACGTCCTGAGCCTCCTCGAGTTGGTCCAGCGAGTCTTCTCGGCTGGTCTGGTTGCTTCAGTCGTCGTATGCCTTGGTCCTCAGGGACCCATATTCTAAGTTCGTGGGGAGGACGGCCTCGGCCCCATAGACTAGAAAGAATGGCGAGAAGCCTGTGGCGCGACTCGGCGTCGTCCTCAGACTCTAGACTACCGAGGGTAGCTCTTTCATCCACCGCTTGCCGAACTTGTTGAGGTCGTTGTAGATCCTCGGTTTGAGCCCCTGCAAAATCATACCGTTGGCACGCTCCACCTGCCCATTCGTCATGGGATGAGCTACGGCGGCCCAGTCCACACGGATGTGGTGGTCGTCGCAGAAGTCTAGGAACTTCCTGCCAGTGAACTGGGTGCCGTTGTCGGTGATAATGGAGTTCGGGACCCCAAAGCGATGGATGATGTTGGTAAAGAACGCCACCGCCTGCTCGGACCTGATGCTGGGGTCGGACCTCGATCCACTTGGAGAATTTGTCGATAGCGACCGGCAGGTGCGTGAAGCCCCTGGGTGCCTTCTGCAAGGGACCGATGAGGTTTAGACCCCACACAGCGAATGGCCAGGTGATGGGTATCGTCTGTAAGGCCTGAGCGGGCAGATGCGTCTACTTTGCGTAGAATTGACACCCCCAGCAGGAGCGCACAATCCTAGTGGCGTCGGCCACCGCGGTTGGCCAGTAGAAACCTTGCCGGAAGGCGTTTCCAACGAGGGCTCGAGGTGCTGCGTGGTGACCGCAAGCCCCCGAGTGTATCTCCTGCAATAGCTCCTGACCTTTGGCGATGGATATGCATCGTTAGAGGATGCCCGAGGGGCTGCGGTGATAGAGCTCTTTCTCATCACCCAGCAAGACGAATGACTTGGCGCGCCAAGCCAGCCTCCGAGCTTTGGTCTTGTCGACGGGGAGCTCTCCTCGGAGGAGATATTCCAGGTACGAGGACTGCCAGTTCGGATCTGTCGTGACCCCATTCTGTTCCTCCTCGACGGGCAAGGCCTCTTCCTTGATGGCCGAGGGTACCTCAGGCTCGGCCGAGGGTACCTCGGGCTCGGGCATGTCGTCGATCTTGACGGATGGTTGATGTAGGTCTCTGGAGAAGACGTCCGGGGGAACCGTCGTTCGCCCCGGGGCTATTTTCGCCAGCTCGTCCGCAATCTCGTTGTACCGTCGGGCGATGTGGTTGAGCTCGAGCCCATAGAACTTGTCTTCCAGGCGCCGAACCTCGTCGCAGTAGGCCTCCATCCTCTGGTCACGGCAGTGGGAGTTCTTCATGACTTGGTCGATGACAAGCTGTGAGTCACCTCGAGCGTCGAGGCGTCAGACCCCTTGCTCGATGGCGATGCATAGCCCGTTAACCAGTGCCTCGTACTCGGCCACGTTGTTTGATGCTAGAAAATGGAGGCGAATAACGTAGCGGAGATGCTTTCCGAGGGGTGAAACAAAGAGCAGGCCAGCGCCTGCTCCTGTTTTCATGAGTGACCCATCGAAGTACATGGTCCAGAGCTCGGGCTGGATTGGAGTTGTCGGTAACTGGGTGTCAGTCCACTCAGCCAGGAAGTCTGCCAAGACCTGGGACTTTATGGCCTTCCGAGGAGCGAATGATAGCGTTTCGCCCATGAGCTCCACCGCCCACTTTGCTATCCTACCCGAGGCCTCGCAGCACTGGATGATCTCCCCTAGGGGGAAGGATGACACCATAGTCACAGAATGAGACTCGAAGTAGTGTCGCAACTTTCGCCGTGTTAGAATCACTGCGTAGAGCAGCTTCTGGATCTGTGGGTAGCGGACTTTGGTCTCGGAAAGCACTTCGCTGATGAAGTAGACTGGCCGCTAGACGGGCAGTGCATGCCCTTCTTCTCGTCTCTCGACTACGATCGCGGCGCTGACCACCTGAGTAGTCGTGGCTACGTAGATCAAGAGGGCTTCTCCTACGGCGAGGGGCACCAGGATGGGTGTGTTCGTAAGGAGCGCCTTAAGGTTTCCGAGGGCTTCCTCGGCCTCGGGGGTCCAAGTGAAGCACTCGGCCTTCCTTAAGAGGCGGTACAGAGGCAAGCCTTTCTCGCCAAGGCGTGAGATGAAGCGGCTCAGAGTCGCAAGGCATCCCATGACCCTCTGTACTCCTTTCAAATCTTTGATCGGTCCCATGTTGGTGATGGCCGCGATTTTCTCCGGATTGGCCTCGATGCCCCGCTCGGAGATGATGAATCCAAGGAGCATGCCTCGGGGGACTCCGAAGACACACTTCTCGGGATTGAGTTTCACGCCTTTCGCTCTCAGACACTTGAATGTCGTTTCAAGGTCAGAGAGGAGGTCGGAGGCTCTCTTCATCTTGACAACGATGTCGTCGACGTAAGCCTCGACCGTTCTACCGATGTGTTCCCCAAACACGTGGTTCATGCACCTCTGGTAGGTGGTGCCTGCATTCCTCAACCCAAATGACATTGTAGTGTAACAGTACATGCCAAAAGGTGTGATGAAAGAAGTCACGAGCTGGTCGGACTTTTTCATCTTGATTTGGTGATAGCCTGAGTAGGCATCGAGGAATGACAGGGTTTCGCACCCAGCAGTGGAGTCCACGATTTGATCGATGCGAGGTAGAGGGTAGGGAACTTTCGGTCATGCTTTGTTTAGACCAGTATAGTCTACACACATCCTCCATTTCCCATCCTTCTTCCTTACAAGAACAGGGTTAGCTAACCATTCGGGATGGAATACCTCTTTGATAAACCCTGCCGCAAGTAGCTTGTGGATCTCCTCGCCTATGGCCCGGCGCTTTTCTTCGTCAAAACGGCATAGAGTTTGCTTCACGGGTCGGGCTCCAGCTCTGATGTCCAGTGAGTGCTCGGCGAAATCCCTCGGTATGTCGGGCATGTCCGAGGGACTCCACGCGAAGACTTTGGCGTTTGTGCGGAGAAAGTCGACGAGCACTGCTTCCTATTTGGGGTCGAGCTCGGAGCCGATCTGAACTTCCTTGCTGGCGTCGTTGCTGGGGTCGAGAGAGACGGACTTGACCGCCTCAACTGGTTCGAAGTTGTCGGCGTGCCGCTTTGCGTCGGGCGCCTCCTTGGAGAGGCGTTCCAGGTCGGCGATGAGGGCCTCGGACTCCGCGAGAGCCTCGGCGTACTCCACGCACTCCACGTCGCATTCGTACGCGTGGTCGTACGTGGATCCGACGGTGATGATCCCATTCGGGCCCGACATCTTGAGCTTGAGGTAGGTGTAGTTGGGGACGGCCATGAACTTGGCGTAGCATGGTCTTCCCAACACCGCATGGTAGGTTCCTCGGAACCCAACAATCTCAAAGGTGAGAGCTTCCTTTCGGAAGTTAGAGGGAGTTCCAAAGCAGACGGGTAAGTCGATCCGTCCGAGGGGTAGGATTCGCTTCCCGGGCACGATCCCGTGGAAGGGTGCCGCACCGGCCTGGACTTCGGACTGATCAACCCCTAGGAGTTCCAGGGTCTCGGCGTAGATGATGTTAAGGCTGCTGCCTCCGTCCATGAGGACCTTGGAGAGCCTAACGTTGCCGATGATCGGATCGACGACGAGCGGGTACCTTCCTGGGCTTGGCACGAAGTCGGGGTGGTCGCCATGGTCGAAGGTGATAGGCTTGTCGGACCAGTCTAGGTAGACTGGTGCCGCCACCTTCTCCAAGCAGACTTCCCGGCGCTCCTGCTTGCGGTGCCGAGCCGAGGCGTTCGCCGCCTGCCCGCCATAGATCATGAAGCAGTTATGGACTTCCGGGAATCCCTCTTCCTTGCCTCCCTCCTTCTTGTCGTTGTCATGGCCCTTGCCATCCTTCGCCAGGGGCCCGGTCTTATGGAAGTAGCGCCGGAGCATGACACATTCTTTGAGGGTGTGCTTGACGGGCCCCTGGTGATAGGGGCACGACTCTTTGAGCATCTTGTCGAACGCGCCGGCCCCTCCAGGAGGTTTCCGAGGGTTCCTGGGCTCGGCCGCAGCGACGAGATTCGCGTCTGCGGCGTCGTGCTTTGCTTGCGACTTGTTTTTAGCCTTCTTCTCTGTGCCCCGCTGGGCGGACGCCTCAGGGGCGTCTGTCTTCGGCTCTCCTTGAGGTTGCTTGTCCTTTCGGAAGATGGCTTCGACCGCCTCTTGACCCGAGGTGAACTTGGTGGCGACGTCCATCAGTTCGCTCGCACGGGTGGGAGTCTTGCGCCCCAGTTTGCTCACCAGGTCTCGGCAAGTGGTGCCGACAAGGAAAGCCCCGATGACATCCGAGTCGGTAACATTGGGCAGCTCGGTGCGCTGCTTTGAAAACCGCCGGATGTACTCTCGGAGGGACTCCCCTGGCTGCTGGCGGCAGCTTCGGAGGTCCCACGAGTTCCTAGGGCGCACGTACGTGCCTTGGAAGTTTCCCGCGAAAGCTTTGACCAGATCGTCCCAGTCGGAGATCTGCGTAGGAGGCAGATGCTCCAGCCAGGCTCGGGCGGCGTCGGAGAGGAAAAGGGGGAGATTACGGATGATGAGGTTGTCATCATTCGCCCCTCCCAACTGGCATGCCAGTCGGTAGCCCCGCGTACGCTCGGGATGGACCGAGGCTTCCTGAATGCGCTGGGAGGACACCGCGTGATGCTCCGAGGGGTCAGCTCGCCTGCGGGAGGCGGAGCTCTCGGCTCGTCGAACCGCGGCGCCTTCTAGGAGATTCTTGAGTTCGCCTTGGATACGCCGTCCCTCGGTGGTGGATGGCTCCGGCATGGCTCGAAGCAGCATCGCCGCCGCAGCTAGGTCCTGGCCGGACCCGCTGACGGCCGAGGGCAGCGCTGTCCTGGCATTGTCGACGATGCGGCGCCGGATGTCTTGGGCCCGGTGACAGGCTTCTCTGGCGAGTGTTCGGCCTGCCCACTCCTGTTCGATGTTCTGTCGGAGCTGTACAAGCCGGCCTGCTTCCCCATCGACCCCGGCCTGCATCTCACGGATTTGCTCGAGCTGTATGTCCTGACCCCCCGCAGGGACTGGGACCACAGCTAGCTCCCGCGGGATGTCAACGCGAGATGCGGGCCCAGGGGGATCGTCAACCTCTGGCATACCAAGGTGGTTGCCTTCGTTGTGATCTCCCAGATCGACGTGGAAACATTCACGACTTGGGCCGTAACCCTCGTCGTCAAGGTCATGGCCGTCATCAGAACGACCGGAGAGGCAGTGGTCACATGCGGACATGAAGCCTCTCATGGCACCGGGGTCATTGAGGGCAGAGAAATCCCAACCGGAGTCGGGGTCGTCCTCTCCCTCAGAACCCGCCGGTCCGAAGGTTGAGACGGCTGTCAGTCGGTCCCAGGTTGACCACATGTGGTACCCCGGAAGGTTTGGATACGCCTTTACGAAGGCGCTCACCATAGCAGGGTCGCTAGGTGGATCTAAGCTGAACCGAAAAGGTATGGGATGGAAAACGGACGGTACCTCTTGGTCGATGGACGGTGGTGAAGTCGCGTCGGGGGCGGAGCACACCGTCATCTCAGGTACGAGGGTAACGCCCAGCAGGTCCTTTTGCGAGGGTGTTGGCGTCATCAGTCCGCTTGGGGCTGACACGTCACGGGGAGGTGACACCCGCCGTCGCCTCAGGTGCGAGGACAATGTCCGACATGTCCCCCGGGGGAGTGCCGGCGTCGTCGACTCGCTCTGGGGCGACAACCGACAAGGTGCCGCCTCCTGCGTGGCCATGGTTGCCTCGTCTCCGCCTCCTCCGACAAGGAGGGTGGCGAGGACGACCGGAGTGCTCCTCTTCTGCCGCGGGGAGATGCTGTCCTAGAGCTCGCCGCCGCCGGGCGAGTCGGAGACCGTCGTTGTCGTCACGCCACGGGGGAGGAGTACCATGTCGTAGTTGCTGTCGAGGGACATGAACTCGAGACTCCCGAAGCGGAGCACCGTCCCGGGCTGGAGAGGTTGCTGAAGACTCTCCATCTGGATCTCAACGGGAAGGTGTTCGTTAACACGCAGCAGGCCCCTACCTGGCGTGCCAACTGTCGGCGTCTCGGACCCAGGGGGTCCCTTGGACCGACTAGTGAAATCGCTGCATGTCCCTGCCCAGATGGGTTGGCGCGGGATGGAACACAAGAGGTGGGACAAGCCTTGTATTATCCTGCACCAGGGGTGCCGCTCGCAGTAGGGGTTACAAGCACGTCGCGTGAGAGAGGGAGAGACACAGAGTTCGTCCGCCGCTTCCCTCGCGCGAACCCCCCTCAGGGTGGCCCTGGACCTCCCTTTTATAGAGGCAAGGAGAGAGTTCAGTCGTACAGCGGGGGGGCGTAGCTATGCGCTAACGTGTCCGGCAGTGGAGTGCCTAAGCCCTGTGTACATGCCAACGTGGCCGTTGGGGGAGAGCTTGGGCCCTGTACATGTGATCGCAGCATGGCGAGGATCCTACTGACATCTCCTTGCTGTCGTAAGGGGCTGAGAGCCACCGGCGTCATGGTGCACGCGGGGTGCCATCATTACCCGTCGCCGGGGTAAGCCAGATGGGACGCCGGTCTTGTTCCTTGTAGCCTGAGCAGGCTAGGAATAGGGAAATGATGTATCCCCTGTTAGCGCGGTCGGTCCGAGCCCAGGGTCGGTCGAGGCGGAGACTTCTCTTGAGGCCGAGGCCAGGGTCGGGCGAGGACGCGATTCCTCCCGAGTCTGGGGTCGAGGCCGAGTCCGGGGGTCGGGCGAGGCGGAGACCTCCTCCCGAGGCCGGAGCCTGAGGTCGGACGAGGCGGAGACCTCCTCCCGAGGCTGGAGCATGAGGTCGGGCGAGGCGGAGCTTCCTGTTGCGCCCGAGGCTGAACTCGATGGTTGATCGTGACTTGTTGTCAGTCGTCGCCGGGGTGGCTACACGGCAGTCGGAGCGGAGCGAGCGGTGCTGTTTTCCTGTAATGTCAGACAGTAAAGAAGAGGGGCGAAGTGACTGCGGTCACTTTGGCTTGCCCGACTGAGGCGCGTGTGTCAGGATACGGCGTCAGACATCCCCTGCATTTAATGCGCCTGCGAAGCGGTCGGTTGGTGAGGCGGTCTGGCCAAGGTTGCTTCACAACGAAGCCTGCCCAAGCCGGGCCTCGGAGGCGGCGCCCGCTGCCTGAGGAGGTCCTCGGGCGAGGCGTGAATTGGTCTGGGACTACTGTTCCAACCCGAAAGGCTCGGGTGAGATCGCGTCCCTCGGGTAGACGGAGTCTTGACCTGAACCACACCCGTCAGTTGGTCTGAGGGTGTTTACCAGCCATGATTAGGAGCGTTGGGTACCCCTAATTATGGTACCCGACAACTGTGTTATTAAAGAATAAGAGGCATTGTTGTCTTCTGCCAAGTTTTAGCGCTGCTCCAATTTAACTGTGCTGTTTAAAACATCTACAACTAATTTTAACTGCTAATAGTTATCTTAGGTTCGAAATACCGGTATATGCGTAATCAAAACTCACTATTTTTATAGTAAGGTTCATATACTGCATTTTTGTAATAAACTTAATATTTTCTATATTCTTAATTAGAACAGTGGATGGACCATTTTTGCAAGTACCACCGGTACGTAGAAGTGGCCTCCAAAAATGCTTTGACTACTCAACTGTTTTTTTCAGACCACCAGTCCACCAGGGGTCCACGGCGCCTCCATCCCATCCCAGTTACTGCGCGCCATCCGCGAACCGCGACCCATTCGCCGTCGCCAATCGCCATCTCCTCTCCATCTCGACATCCGCAGGGCGTTCGACGAAATGCGACGCAACGCCGCGCAGCGCGCGCCCATGTGGCCAGGCGTCTCCCCCCGCACGCTCCTCCTCATCCGGCCTCGCGAGCGCGCGAGGGAGACGTCGCTGTGCCAGCGCGAGGCGGACGTCACCTCACCTCCCCGCCCCGCGTAGCTTTTCTGACCCGGATGCTACGCTGCGTCTCCACTACTCCGCCTCCCGCCCTGCCGTCCATGTCACGCCTCGGCTCCTTCCTTTCGCCTCCCGACTCCTGCCTGCTGCCCCTTGTCCTCTTCCCCACCTCCTCCGGAATCTGGCCGCGCACCTACTCGTCGCCCTCTCGTTTTCCCGTCTCCGCTTTCTTTATCCTGCGGGCGGAGCGGGTAGGGTGGGGCGGTCGTTGCTCTCGGATCAAGAGAAAGGGAGGAAAAAAAAAACAGCGCTTTCTTTCTGTGGCCGGCGGTTCGCCCGTCGCTCACTGGCTGAAGCGGCTGCATCCGCGCCCTCTTGCTGTGTGGCCACTGGCCAAGCGGGACACGGAACTCGAGCTCCGTTTGGGGATTCCGGATCACTTCGAGGTAAGCAGCTTTGCTGAGTTGTGAAGCTTTTCATGGTGTCTTGGGATTTGGCTTAGTGGTGTGGTACTCTGGGTAATCGCTCGGGCTCGGAGGATAGGGTCATCACCAATGATTCGGCTTGTTTGGATAGAACGCCGAGTCCCTTTGTTGACTGAATTTGTAATCAGGAGCCCAAGGATTAGTATCCATGTTGCTTCGTCTTGTTCGTGTGAGCTCAATTCTGAGCTGTTCCCCTTTGTACCGTCAGCTCAGTACCTTGTTTTTATTGTGCTGATCTGGTGACACGGTGGGATAACTCTCACCACTGCACTAGGCGTGCCTTTCATGTTGAGAACATACTGGGTTCACAGAATTTTTTGGCACTTTTATGTTTTGTCCCTCCGCTCTTCCTAAGGTTAGGGATTAAAAAGATATCTTTTTTTCCAGGTCACGAGGTATGCCCTTTGCTAATACTGTAGTACAAAAACGGTGCTTACTGCTCAGTGATGAATGAGATCTTTTCAATTTGTCACTGCAAAGGTTTCTGTTTCTCCAATTTCTTCTGGATTCATTCTGTTCTTGGCTGCAGGCTAAAGGTATTCTGATCATCACTTAAGCTCAAGATCATGAGTTGGTTAAACAAAATTTTTAAGGGTTCAGTAAACAGAGTTTCAAGGGGTCACTATGATGGAGACTGGCATGAAGGTCATTCATCTGATCACACCAGAGTATGTGCTCTGCTGTTGAACAAAATCTACCACGTGCATTCCTTTTGTACTGCAGCTGGTCATATCTGTTCGTATAACCTATGCCTAAACAACTAAGCTTTAATCTTACAACTTTTATTCTATAGAATGCACTATCCTGAGACAAAAGAAATGACATTCAATGTTGCTTGTTCTCATTACTGTAGGATACTTATGATGACAGTGATAATGAAGATATAGATCGTGCCATTGCATTATCGCTAGCTGAGGAAGATCAGAATAAGGGAAAGTCGGTGGCTATTGGTTAGTGTTTGCCCAGCTATTCATATCCTGTTACCTCTTTGTTTATGCCATCATTGTTGACCATCTTGTCCCATATGATAGAATTCATCTCCTTGGGAACAGTAGCTTTGTAAATGAAATTGATCTAGACTACATCATTGCTGAATTTTAATGTAGATACTGACTATAATCTGGAGGAAGATGAACAACTTGCACGGGCTCTGCAGGAGAGCCTGAATGCAGAGTCTCCTCCTCGACAGAATGTTCCTATTGAGGATGTGCCAGTGCCTCAATGGAATATTCCTGTTGAGCGGGTGCCTCCTCGACAGTATGTTCCAGCAAATGAACCAACCCCACATGTTTACCCACGGGGTGGATCCAGGTACTTACTTTTTGCACTGATTTATTTGATATTTTAGTTGTGAAAATCATACAAATCTCCTTCTGTTTCATTTCCATATTAGAAAAATGGCCAACATTGATTTTACCAGAAGTCCTGTTATGTGTATAGGATTTGTGCTGGATGCCAAAACCCAATTGGCCATGGACGTTTCCTTAGTTGTATGGATTCAGTTTGGCATCCTCAATGCTTCAGATGTTTTGCTTGCAACAAACCCATATCAGAGTATGAGGTATAAGAGAGTGTCAGAGTAGTATTTTTCCATTTACTGTTCATCTGATTGATCAACCGATTCATGATAATGCATCTTTGTGCAGTTTGCTATGCATGATGATCAGCCATACCACAAATCCTGCTACAAAGAGTTTTTTCATCCGAAATGCGATGTTTGCAACAACTTTGTAAGTGCTGACAATCCAAGTTTATGGATAAGCATGAAGGTATTGATCAGAATATATTTCTGATCCGTCTGTATAACTGCAATTATTATGTCTTCTTCCCCAGATTCCAACAAATAGAGATGGCCTCATTGAATACCGAGCACATCCTTTCTGGATGCAGAAGTACTGTCCTTCCCATGAAGATGATGGCACTCCTCGGTGCTGCAGTTGTGAACGAATGGAGGTCAGTAAAAGTTTTCTATATCTGTCAATGAGTCCTGTTTCCCTGTTCAATTCCTGATTGGAAGCCGCTCAGTTATGGTTATTACGGCACCACGGCGAGCCGAGTCGCCAGCCGGGCACCTGAACGCCTAGGCGACCATTTATTCAGCAGCAAGTATGCAATATATACCATATGATATATAAAAAACTAGCAAATAAAATATAGCTCCACCAAGTAGCATGCAACTATATATGTCTGGGGGTTGCCACGCAGGCGTGCAGCATGGGGGTGGGCGGCCGTTGCCGGTGCGGGCGGCCTGGCGGCTGGCGGCGCTAGTGACAGTGGTAGCAGGGAAAAGAAAGAAAAGAAAACAAGTACTTCTACTTCAGTACATAGGCGACGGCGCGTAAGGGTGATAATGAGCTCTAAATTTTATACTATAAAATTTAAGGATCGGATCGGATATGATCATGCACTATTTTTATTCATTTTTGAACTAAAATTAATTAAGAGCCCAAACAAATTGTGAAAAAACATTTGGATCGTGATCCATTACCACCCCTAACAGCGCGGCGTAACTTAGAGCCTGCCTAGTCGTCGTGGCATCGTCTAAGTCGACCAGGTGCCCACCTAACTGGGTCCAGGCGACGCGATGTGATAGACCATGGCGTTCGTTGCCGAGCGCCTGGACGCCTAGTCGGCGCTTAGGCAGCATCGTGACAACACTGCGGTCAGTTTTGACTAACATTTTGAAAATACAGCTGATTTGCTTGGAATCAGTATATATCACTATGCGTAAGAGCTGGATAGATTGAGTAGCTACATCATTTAGTTCCTATGCTCTTCATTTTTTTTTGCTACAACTCTCAGCTACGGCTGTTTTCTGCTCACTGAGTCACGAGGTCGCGGTTTCGAAGCAGCCTCTCCGCATTTACGGAGGAAGGCTTGAGTCGATTTATCCCTTCCCTAGACCCCACACATGTTGGAGCCTCTGGCACTGGATCTGCCTTTCTCAGCTGCGACCATTGCACTTCAGTACTGGTTTTAGGATGCCAGCAACACAGCCAAATTGTGGTATTGGCCAATGTCACCTGTTGTTATGGCGTGGTCATAATAGAGTTCTGCATGGATATTTTAGAACTGTTGGAGCCAGCATATATCCCAGCTTACAAACGTAGCACCTCCCAGTTAACTGTTTTGCACAAATAATGACAAAGTTGTAAGCAGGGTACTCTTCCTAAGCCCACGCATTATGTGGGAGTGGCAATACACGTTTTTTTTTTTTGCAATTAACTTTTGTGCCTTTATTGGTTCTTTCATTTCTTCTGCAATCATTCCTTTTCGACTGTGCTCTTTCTATGACGTTACAAGCTGCCCTGTGCGTCTATCTTCTTATACTCCTTCCATCCTGAAATCAGCCAAGGGAGATCAAGTACATAACATTAGATGATGGGAGGAAACTCTGCTTGGAATGTCTCAATTCTGCAGTAATGGATTCTCCAGAATGTCAACATCTTTACATGGATATTCAGGAATTTTTTGAAGGTTTGAACATGAAAGTAGAACAGCAAATTCCATTACTTTTGGTTGAGAGGCAGGCTCTGAATGAAGCCTTGGAAGCCGAGAAAAATGTAAGTGGCATGAATTGGTTATTTGGTGCACAATACTTGACAGATTCTCTTAACTTATGACATTTTTATTTTGCTTTGTTTAAGGGGCACCACCTACCGGAAACCAGAGGTCTATGCCTTTCTGAGGAGCAAGTTGTTAGAACGGTGAGTTCTTTGTTGCGTTTCTCTGCTGATTTGAATACTACCACAGGTAAAGTATAAGGGATGCATGTACTGAGTGATATAATTCGTCCAGATCTTAAAAAGACCACAGATTGGACCAGGAAACAGAATCTTAGATATGATTATAGGACCATACAAGCTGTCTCGGCGGTGTGAAGTGACTGCAATCCTTATATTATATGGTCTGCCAAGGTAAATTATTTTAGGGCTAGTTTGGCAACCTCATCTTCCCAAGGAAAAATGAACTAATTTCCTTGGGGAAATTAGGTTGCCAAACTAGCCCTTACCTTTAATTTTTTCCCTTGATTGTTTTATTGAGGTCATCATTCAAGGTTTCTGCCACTTCCATTGTGAATGAACCTTTAATGGATCCTGAAGTCGTGATGTTCTTATGTTTGAAGCATAGCTAGGTAGATCTACTTACTTCTTGTTTATATGATGGTTACGCAGATTACAAACTGGTTCCATTCTTGCTCATGAGATGATGCATGCATATCTTCGTCTCAAAGGTAATTTATTTATGCTAATACTTTTTTGTGATTCACATGTATCACTATCACTTTCTGCACTAATTTTCTTCCAAAAAAGATAGACAGTTGCTACTGTTGTTGCTGACATGATTCTCTTTTTAGGATTCCGAAACCTTAGTATTGAGGTTGAAGAAGGCATCTGCCAAGTTCTATCCCACCTGTGGTTAGAGTCGGAAATCATCGCTGGTTCTAGTAGCAACGTTGCATCCAGTTCAGAAGCATCATCATCTTCGTCATCCTCAGCTCCTACCTCTTCAAAGAAGGGTGCGAAGACCGAATTCGAGAAGAAGCTTGGGGCATTCATCAAGCACCAGATCGAAACGGATTCTTCCGAGGCATATGGAGGTGGTTTTAGAGCTGGCTATCCGGCTGTTGAGCGCTATGGCTTGAAAAGAACCCTTGATCATATTAAGTTGACAGGGTCTTTCCCATATTAAAGCAACTGAAGTAAAGGAGGTGGCATTCTTCCAGTTGTGAGGATACACTCCACATTGGAGGTTTTGGTTTGGGTTATACATATACTGATATGCATACCAAACGAGGGGAATTGTCTGTAAATCAGGAGAAGAACCCTCTGCTGCGCGGTAACTTATTGCAAAACTGTCTTTTTATAGGAAAACGATACATGCAAGTTTTCAGACAGGGAACTTGAGACGATCATATGTATTTTTTGGGCACTTGTTTTTGACTCCTTTGGTTATAAAAACAAGGCAACATAATAAGATTGAAATTTATCTTCATCTTTAAATTCATCATTTCTCTGGGAAAAAGGATAAATAAAAGATAAAGGTATGATTTAAATTAATAAGGAGAATGTAAATAAGATAATAAGTAAAATGCATGGGAGAAAGACGTGAAACATATCATACAATCTTATATCCTTCGGTTTTTTTCGATATTAAATCAAAGATTACATTTGTACCTTTGGTTTTTGCGAGGCTTACAAGACGAAGAAAGAATTACATCTTCATAGATAAGAGCATGACACTATTTTTCTATTTATATGCACTCTTAGACCAATAGATAAGAGCACAACTTCCACTCTTTCTTCGACCAGAAGATATTCAAATGTATGACATTGTTCATCTATTTATAGGTACAGAGTACAAATTTGATAAAAATATATTTACGCCCTCAAACCTATACATTTGAACTATTTAGCATCGAGAGGGTAACCGTGTCTTTTCCTTCTGTCATCTTGGTGAACGAACTCTTGAAGACCTGCTTTGGCTTCCTCCAGCTTCATCATTTGCCCCTTTATGATGTTATTCCGAAGCTTGTACCTTCGTCTGCAATTGATTCATCCGAAGATGTTTTTAGTAAGAGTAATTGTACACTTATAAATAGACCAGAAAACATCTAGTTTTGTGATGTTTTGAGGATCTTCGAAAAAAGAATGTCCCCAACAGTGATGATGAGCTCTTTGCTCGATTCTCTAATTCACTTCCCTTTTCCGCATTTACTTTTATCCCCCACGATGGGCAAAACTTGAACTTCATTTACGGTTGTCTCCAACCAAATATTCTATATGGTCCTCTAACCTAAATATAGAGACGATTTTCTCCTCTATAGCTTCTAACGTTGTCTTTTAAGGCTCCTTTAAATACAAAGACACTCTTTCATCCTCTATATTGAGAGACTTTCTTCTCTTCTCTAAATTTTTTTAATATTTTAGACAACGGGTTAAGCAAAATTAAAAATTTGTATAAGGTATTTGTGGGTATGACAAATACATCTATACCACCATATAATCCATTAGTTAATTTTGCAAAACTCACCCTACCAAATCACCCCTACATTCATAACCTTTACTAAATTCACCAAACAAATTGCACCTAGACTTAACACAGCATCAAAACTAACGGTTCAAATCATTGGATAACCCCCTTTCTCTTACCACACTCAAATCCAATGGACAATATTACTTGGATCATCCCTCATCACTCATCCTCTCTCTCTCCTACGACCCCGCCACCCCTCCCCGTGTCCCCGACGTCCTTTCCCCCTCACTCGCGCCTCCGCCGTTGACCCCTCTTCCTCTACGTGGGATCGTAGCGTTAGCACGGACTACATGCTAGTATATGTGTGTGCATATATATATATATATATATATATATATATATATATATATATATATATATATATATATATATATATATATATATATATATATATATATAGGGTTGAGGTAATGGAAGCCCTGGGCTTCCATTAGTTGGGGAAGCCCCAGCCAGGACGCGGTCGGCCCAGCAACCGCGTGCTTGCGTCAGCCATGCAGTCGATAGACACGAATCCAGGACGATATGCGTCAGGCAATATACGAATGCATATATATGGATTAATGTGCATAAACCATGCATAAAAGGAATCTTTTGAAGCCCGAATCACGTGTAACGAATATGACACTGTGTACAGCGTTTACGACTGCATAAAGATGTGTAACTTGATAGCATAAATCATGCAATATGTAAATCTTGATCGGTTTGAGATAAGGAAAGACGTGTTGTACAATCGCGAAAATAAAGGGACAGTTACAGTTTGAGGAGCATTAGTACAAGGAAATCAATTTTTCTTTATAGACTTTGGCGTAGATTTGTATTAGCCTTTCCTGTACAGCCACAGTAGATCCACGATCGTATCCGTGTGTTCTTGGCGGCGGTTAACGACGGCGGAAGGGACATCACCGGACGTGTTTTGGCGGCGATTAACGGCGAGGGAAGGGACAACACCGGACATATCGTCTGTGCATAGATCAACAGGTACGTCTACTTCAATGGACATGCAACCTGTACCATCTGCGATCACCAGATACATAGAGGGTGTATCTGTTACTCCCCTGGCGGCTTTGAGGGCACCTGGACATATTGATGACAACACAAGATCGGCAGACGTGGTAGGAGCAAATAAACACATCCCCATGAGACATATTGGGGCGCATGAATAGGACACACCTTATATTCTTCAAAGTCATGTAAGTTCTCTCTAATATGATAACATCAGTTACGTACATACTTTTTGTAATGATGTACCTATATTACATTAAATTTGGTCGTCATTGAATCGTAAATGTTAAATTTTTGTGCACAGTCGGACAATATTGATATGAGATTGATACCTAAAGTCGGTATGACATTTAGTAACGTGGACGAGGCGTATAATTTTTATAGTCAATATGCATATGAGGTTGGATTTCCGTTGAAGAAATATAGGGAGCGGAAGAATTGTAAATGGTTGAATTGTTCAATGGAAGGAAAGAATGCTGAAAGGAGAACTGGAAATCCAAGGATGCATAACACATGTTCGAAATGAACACAGTGCAAGGCTGGGATGAAACTTAAAAAAATCTACGATGATGCTAAAGAGAATGTTATTTCTGTCCGAATTGATCTGGTAAACTATGAGCATAATCATGAATTCTTGAAGAAAGATACAGAAAAAGGGCAATTGCAATGCAACAAAACTCATGATCGTGATTATATGGAGTTCCTTAGTGCGATGCAAGAAAGCAGGATTCCACAACATTGTATTATGGATTTTGTTTCAGAAATGCATGGTGGTCCAGAAAATGTTCCAATAACCGTGCAGGACATGAATAACCTGTAAGTGTATTATTCATTGACAATAATGGTATTATATATTACCGAAACAATCGACATGTGTTAAAAATATGTAGTGCATAATCATTATGTTTTTGACAAGAAGAAAGCATGGCAAAGGGAAAGAAATGCAAATGATGTGTCGAAGCTATTATCTTTTTTTCATTATGCAAGAAAGATAATCCACAATTTTTTTCTGACTTTCAACTGGACAAAGAAGAGAAGATTTTAAGCATATTTTGGTCCCATGCTAGCCAGCAAGCCGAGTACATTGATTTTGGTGACGCAATTACCTTTGATACTACACATAAGACTAATATGTATGATAAGCCATTAGGCATGTTTGTTGGCTCGAACCACCACCTATAATGCACAATATTTGGGTTTGCTTTACTAGGAGACGAGACAGTTGATACATTCGAGTGGGTCTTCAATACGTTCAAAACATGAATGGGATGTGACGGACCACGAGTAATGTTGACAGGTATGTTGTAATAAATGGATCATATTGATTAAACATGTACTATATGATATCATACTGACTTGCACAATGTTATGCAAATGTATCAATTTCAGATCAAGACCCTGCGATGCCAATCGCACTAGGCAAAGTATTCCCAAACACAATACATCGATTGTGTTTATGGCATGTGTGTTGGGGCTATGCTTCGTCGCGCCGAAGGTCTTGTAGGAAGAAGCAGCTTCGGCTGAAGCTGTCCACAGAAGATGACCGAAGGATCCTCTTCATGAAGCTTCGGTATTACAAACCGACTTAAAGATAGAATGACCTTTTAGTCCATAAAGGTCCGAGTCAATGTTGTAAATTTTTATGAGGGGCATAATTGTAATTCTTCATAGGCTGTGTCCTGTGTCTATAAATAGATGAACAGTACCCCCGTACTGTTCATGCTGACTTGCATTCACTCGCGCGTCACGCTTGGGCTTTTGCTTTCTGTCAAACCGAAGGTAAAAATGTAATTCAATATTGTTCAAGTGCATTCATGACTATATGATTAAATGATATTAATGATGACATACGATTATTTATGTTATTTCTCATGTCTCATATGCTTCTTCTTTCATTAAAATATACTGTAATGTCGAAGGTACGTCCTTCATAACCTTCGTCTGAAGATCATTATATCCTAAGGGAGATAATGCCCTGAAGGACGAAGGGCATTAACCATTAACCTTTTTGTGTTGCCTTGTTCTTAACTCATAGCACTTGAGAACAAGTCCCCAACATTGGCGCCCACCTCCGGTGAACTCACTTCCACTTTTTTGAGCTGATGGCTTCGTTCAACGATCAAGCTGGAGCTGCTTCGGCTCCGAAGCTGCTGTTCCCGATAACAGGCGGTTCATGTTCAGAGCCAGCCAACAAGAAGCAGAAGAAGGAAGCGCAGAGAAGGGTATAGCATGTTGGGGTGCAAGGACCCTTCATCAAGTCGAGATGGTCTCACATTCCTATTACCTTCTCCCAAGAGGACCTTCAACTCAAGGATTACCCGCACAACGATGCCATGGTTATCTCTTGTGTTATCAAAGGATTTCTGGTTCACAATGTCTTGGTTGATACAGGTAGTGCAGCTGATATCATATTTGCTAAGGCCTTCAGGCAAATGCAAGAGCCAGAAGATAAGATTCATGATGCTACACACCCTCTCTGTGGCTTCGGAGGAAGACAGATTGTAGCGCTGGGCAAGATCACCATGTCAGTGACCTTCGGGTTCATCAACAACACTAGATCTGAGCAAGTTGTGTTTGACATTGTTGACATGGAATACCCTTACAATGCAATTATTGGTCGTGGCACCCTCAATGCTTTCGAAGCAATCCTTCATCCTGCTTATCTTTGCATGAAGATACCTTCGGATCAAGGACCCATCGCTATTCATGGAAGTCAGGAAGCTGCCAGAAGGGCCGAAGGAAGCTGGACTGACTCCAAAGCAATCCATAACATAGATGGAGCTGAAGCCTGTGAACAGTACAAATTCAAAAGGGAGAAAGCAGCTTCAGCAGATCAGCCGAAGCCCATGCTCTTATGTGAAGACATAGCAGAGCAGAAGGTGCTGTTGGGCTCCCAATTATCTGAAGACCAGGAGAAAACCTTGATAAGGTTTTTGTTCAACAACAAAGATGTTTTTGCATGGTCAGCTAATGACCTCTGCGGAGTAAATCGGGATGTTATTGAGCACTCGCTCAATGTTGACCCATCCTTCAGACCCCGAAAGCAGAGGCTTCGGAAAATGTCTGATGATAAGGCCGAAGGTGCTCGCAATGAAGTAAAAAGACTCCTCAGTGCAGGAGTTATCAGAGAAGTAAAGTATCCAGAATGGCTAGCTAACACTGTTATGGTAAAGAAGGCCAATGGCAAGTGGAGAATGTGTATCGATTTCACAGATCTCAACAAGGCTTGTCCGAAGGACGAATTCCCATTGCCAAGGATAGACTCTTTAGTTGATGCAGCAGCTTCTTCAGAGCTGATGAGTCTGCTAGATTGTTACTCAGGCTATCACCAAATCTGGATGAAGAAGGAAGACGAGCCGAAGACTAGCTTCATAACCCCAAGTGGCACATATTGCTATCTTCGGATGCCTGAGGGGCTCAAAAACGCTGGAGGAAGTTTCAGCAGAATGACTG
Source organism: Zea luxurians (assembly GCA_029449295.1). Lineage (NCBI taxonomy): Eukaryota > Viridiplantae > Streptophyta > Magnoliopsida > Poales > Poaceae > Zea > Zea luxurians. The sequence goes on along the minus strand of JAOPSE010000040.1, from coordinate 1,422,120 downwards.
CGAAGGTCCTCCAGTCTCAGATAGGCAGAAATGTGCTAACTTATGTTGATGACATCATTGTAAAAAGCACGAAACAGGAAAATCATATTGCTGACTTGCAGGAGACCTTCGCCAGTTTCAGACAAGCTGGCCTAAAGCTGAATCCAGAAAAATGTGTCTTCGGAGTTAAGAAGGGAAAATTTCTTGGATGCTTGGTCTCAACAAAGGGAATTGAAGCTAATCCAAATAAAATTGAAGCTATACTTCGAATGGAGCCACCAACTACAAGAAAGGGGGCCCAAAGGTTGACAGGGAGGCTGGCATCTCTCAATAGATTCATATCCAGGTCAGCAGAAAGAAATTTACCATTCTTCGAAGTGCTGAAGTCAGCTGAAGTCTTTCAATGGGGACCAAGTCAACAGAAAGCCTTTGAAGAGCTGAAGCAATATTTGATAGATTTAACAACATTAACTCCACCAATGCCAGGGGCTCCTTTGTTGTTATACGTGGCAGCTTCGCACTCAGCAGTAAGTGCAGCACTTGTCCAGGAGAAGCTCGATGGCCAGGTCAAGAAGCAGGTTCCAGTGTATTTTGTATCTGAGGTCCTTAGTGTATCAAAGAAAAACTATACAGAACTGGAAAAGGTATTATATGCCGTTTTGATGGCATCCAGGAAGCTTCGGCATTATTTTCAAGCATACAACATTGTTGTTCCTTCTTCGCAGCCGCTGAAGGATATTATGAGAAATAGAGAAGCTACTGGACGGATTGGAAAATGGGTTGCAGAGCTCAATGAATTTTGCATTGATTATGTGCATAGATCCTCGATCCAGTCTCAAGTGTTGGCAGATTTCATCGCCGATTGGACGCCAGGGGCTCAAGATGAAGAAACAAATAAGGATGCCGAAGTGTGGACAGTGTTTTGTGATGGCTCTTGGGGAACCTTCGGAGCAGGAGCAGCCGCTGTGTTGGTCTCACCATCCAAAGTCAAAACTTGTTATGCAGCAAGACTTGATTTTAGTTGTACAAACAATATTACTGAGTACAAAGCTCTGCTTTTGGGCCTTCGGAAATTAAAAGCAATGGGAATCAGAAGGGCCATCCTTAAAACTGATTCTCAGATTGTTTCGGGTCATATCGACAAGAGTTGCAAGGCTAAAGATCCGAAGCTTGAAAAATATCTAGACACGGTCCGAAGAATCGAAGCTTCCTTCGAAGGATTTTCTGTCAAAAATATCCCTCGAGGACAAAATGAGCATGCTGATTTGCTAGCTAAGTCAGCAGCACAGGGGCTGCCTTTACCTTCGGATGTGTTTTTCGAAACAATAAAGGCACCTTCAGCGGAACTCCTTGAAAGAGCAGTCCTAAACATATCTCCTGTTTATAGCGAAGATTGGAGAACTGAGATCATCTCTTACCTTCAGGGTAAGTTCCTTTCAGATGACGAAGCTTATAACAGGAGGATAGAGGCAAGAGCTCGTCCATATGTCATGATAGAAGGGGAGTTGTACAAGCATGGAGTTTGCGCTCCGCTACTTAAGTGTTTATCTAGAACCGAAGGTATAGAGTTGATGAAAGAAATACATGCAGGCCTGTGTGGATCTCACATTGGATCTAGGCCGTTACTTGGAAAAGTTTTCCGCCAAGGGTTTTATTGGCCGAAGGCAGCTTCGGATGCAGCGGAATTAGTTCAAAAGTGCGAAGGCTGTCAGAAATGTGCAAGAGATCAAAAACAGCCTTCGTCTTTAACACAGCTCATACAACCCATCTGGCCATTGCAAAGGTGGGGCCTTGACTTGTTAGGACCATTACCACCGGCACAAGGGAATTTAAGATATGTCATAGTGGCTGTGGAGTATTTTTCTAAATGGATTGAGGCAAAGCCATTAGCCACAATAACTTCGGCCACTGTCCAAAAGTTTTTCTGGCAGAATATTGTTTGTCGTTTCGGGGTACCGAAGGCCATCACTGTAGATAATGGAACACAGTTCGACTCCGAAGCTTTCAGAAATTTCTGTGATCAAATTGGTACGAAGATCCATTTTGCATCAGTCAGGCATCCGGAGTCAAATGGGCTCGTTGAAAGAGCCAACGGCATCATAATGACAGGGATAATGAAGTTAATCTTCAATCAACCCAGGGGAAAGTGGCCAGATCAGTTAACCAAAGTGGTGTGGAGCCACAATACAACAACATCAAGGTCTACAGGCTTTACTCCATTCAAGTTATTATTCGGTGACGAAGCAATAACTCCGGAAGAAGCTAAAACTGGATCAATAAGAGTAGTAGCTTCGGCAGAATCAGGTCCTGAAGATGCTTGTTTTGTGGAAAAAGACGCTTTAGAAGGGATCAGGCTTCAAGCTGTGGAGAATATCAATAAATACCAAGCCGAAACAGTCAAATGGCGAGATAGAAAAGTTCGGCTAAAGAATATTGAGCCGGGACACTTGGTGCTTCGGAGAGTGGCCAACCCAGACACAGTGGGCAAGTTACAGTTGAAATGGGAGGGACCTTTCTTAGTAGCATCTTCGTCAAGACCTGGTTCATACAGATTGAAGGACATGGACGGCAACGACATTCCAAGATCTTGGAATGCGGATGAGCTTCGGCGATATTATGTATAACTTGATGTAACTTTTTATGTCTTTTCTTTTCTTTTTCATGGCACCCTTTTCCTTTCTAAAAGGGGAGAAAGGTTTTTAATGGGGCCATCATATGTAATTTCCTTCTTAGTTCTATAAGAGCAAAATCCCCCAAGGAATGTAAATGTAAAAGCTGAGAACGCACCATCGAGTGCCGAAAGTAAAAGTGAAGAAGCTCCAAAGTCGTTCCTAAGGGAATGCAGAGCTTACAGCGAAAAGTCAACGCTGATTCCGCCGAAAGTAAAAGGCGAAGAAGCTCCAAAGTCGTTCCTAAGGGAATGCAGAGCTTACAGCGAAAAGTCAACGCCGATATCGCCGAAAGTAAAAGGCGAAGGAGCTCCAAAGTCGTTCCTAAGGGAATGCAGAGCTGATGTGTGATTGTTTCTAAGGAAATAATGGCTAAGGGTATGGCTTCGGATATGTGTTTGGACATTCATACGCACATCACATTACATCATAGCATTTGCATTCATAAACATTCATTCAGGCATATATAGGATAATCATCATCATGGCATAAGTGATTGTTTCGGCATAAGAGAGGAAGCGGCCTTTTATGCTTCGTTGTGTACAAAAAAGAAAGGTTTCAGCAAAAAGAAGAAGCAGACTTTTAAGCTTCGTTGTGTACGAAAAGAAGTGAAGGTGTTTTTTCGCCTTCGGCTCAAAGTACTAATTTCGTCCACATCAAAGCGCCTCAATGGAAGGGTAAGAATATATTACAAGGCATGAACAAAGTTCATTAAGAACAGTTTAGCTGTATTTACAAAAATTATTACAAAAGTCTCTTAAGTTTTTTCTATAATGTACCCCTACTGATCTTCACCGGGCTTCAGCTTCGGCGATATATTTCTAAGCATCACTTTCAGCTTCGTCATCCTACATGAATCAAGGTATTGTGAGTAAAAATCAAGTTTGAAGTAGAAAGTAAGCACAAGGTATGATTTCTTACTGGTTCAAGATGACTTCGAGTTTCGTCTCCAGCCTTTTCTCGCCCGCCTTTTGTCCATATCATTTTTATAAATCTGTTTGAAATGCTTCGGGCGAGGTCAGGAATATCATCTAGAATTGATGGAGATAGTGAGAAATTGGGCCTGTTGACGATTTTTCCATGATCACAGCCAGCCTTCAGAAACGCTGCAGCAGTGCCCCGAGAAGCTACCCAGGCACAGAAGTCACCGTGTCCAGCTATAACTTCGTCAAGCTCATCAATTTCAGCTTCAATATGTTCGAAGGTTCTTGGCAAATTTTCAGCTGAAGGGGTGAACTTTCCACTGCTGGCTCCAACTGAATAAAAGATCTTTTTTAATTGTTGAATACAGTTGTTACTAAATTTCAAACATTTGTCTTGAAGGCTTGTCAATGATTTTTTCAAATCTGAGTTTTCTTGGACTTCGGCCTCAAATTTTGAATTAAGCTCTTGCTTCTCTTGTTCAAATTGTTTTGATTGGCAGAGAAGCTTCGAATTCAATTCTGCTACTTTAGCTTCAGTTTTTGCCAATAAGCCTTCAGTTGTTTGGAGTTCGAAGTCTTTCTTTTCAATAATAGCTGATTGCTCTTTTATTTTGCTCTCTAAATTTTCAATTATAGCTTCGTGTTTCTTATCCTCTAGATCTTGCTGCATCTTCAAAGCTTTGCTCAGTAGCATGCTCTGCACATAAACAACCTTCGTTAGGAACATTTTCATTATTAAAAACAATAAAAGTCAGAGAAAAGTTGTTTACCTTGAAATTGGAATAAAATAAGCTACCAACGATATGTTGTCGTCGGTAGCGGCTGATATCCGTTTCCAGCTTCGGAAAACCGATACTCTTTGATAGAGTACCGATGACCTTAGCTCCAGTTTGATCCCGGATGCAGCCTAACTTTTCATCGTCAATACCTCCGAAAAGAAGAGCTCCTGGCTTATATCCGCAAGATTTGGCATATTCTTTAAGCTCTTCTATTTCGACCTTCGACAGTTCTTCCCCAACTAAATTTTGAAATATGTAGGCTTCATCTTCCGAAGTATCTTCGGCTATTTCCTTTCCCTTTCCAGGCACTGTGGCCATGGTTTCTTCAGCAGCAGTGGTAGCTTCTTCTGCGGCCATGTCTAGCAGAATTTTGTCGATGTCTTCAATTGTAGTTTCCAAGTTCAAATCTTCGGCCGAAGCGGCTTCGGTAGCCGCGACCTCCGAAGGTGCGACTTCGACATTTGTTGTGCCTTCAACCGCTGGCGCTTTCCGAGTTGAAGCCCTCGGTGGTGTTTTGTCAATGACTTCGGTCACTGCAATAATTCTTTGTCTCTTTGTTTTGGTTATCTTCTTCGTTTTTTCTGGCTCCTCCACCTTTCGAAAAAGCTTCGTCAGTTGAGGCCCTAATGGACTTAGCTTCGTGGGCAGGGGTTCAGTCATTACCTTTAAGATTTCCTCCACATCGGTGGTAGAGGGCGATGCAGGAGTCCTCTCTTCATCGGATAATTTTCGCTTCGGAGATGATATTCTTCTCTTCTTTGGAATATTCTTCTTTTTTGGTGGTTCTTCCTCATCTTTGTTCAAAGTTTCGGCCACCCTTTTCCTTTTTTGGCCCCCGGCACCTTTGTTCAGATTTTCATAGTCAGGGTAGTCAAAACCCAGGGCGTCCAGCACTCGATTCAGCCTTCGCTTCGGACGGGTGCCGAAGGCCGCAGTCATCAATTGATCTTCTTTTTTCGAGTAATTTCCAAGAATTTCATTGCACATTACTTCAACTGTGTCCAGCCACTCTTGGCAAGGTGTTTTAAAGTATTTCTTGAACTTGAAATGGTAAGGAAGCCGGACAAGATCCCCTTCTTTTTTCTCCCCTTCCAGCTTCGGCATTTTCCATTCTTTTAAAGTAGGGAAAACCCTGAAGGCCAAGAACTCTTGAACCAGGTCCCTGGTACTGATATGCTCTGAAATAATTTTAAACTCACCCAGAGCAGCCCAGGTGGGACCTTCTAATGTCATGTGGCATCGTGGTCTTGTTTCTCCGAAGATCAATTCAAGTGGGCTTTGAACCAACTTCTCTTTGTCTTCGTCAACTTTCACATAAAACCACTCTGACTTCCAGCCTGCCGGGCATTTGCTTCGGTAGCTAATAACAGGAAACTTTGTTGTTTTCCGATAGGCAAAATTGTAGCAACCAAAGTTATCATGTAATCCATCTTTTCTAGCCTTCGTCTGGTAATGCAGCTCATGGACTCGACAAAAGCTGTCGGCAAACGGCTCCACCGCCTGGCTTCGGAGGGCCCAGATATAAACACTAAGCCTAACGATAGCGTTAGGAGTCAACTGATGAAAGTAGATTCCAAACTTCTTCAATACATCTGCAATAATCCCATGAAGGGGGAATCTCAACCCAGCCTTTAGAAAGCTCTTGAAAATGACTATCTCATCCTTCTCTGGCTTCGGGGTAGTTTCTTCTCCCCCGAAGCGAAGTAGCTTCTTCTGACTTTCACTGAAATAACCTGACTTTACCATCTTGGAGAGATCAGCCTTCGAAACGGTCGACTTTCCGAAGTCCAAGTGGCTGGGCTTACTAGGCATGGCAATGCGATAATCATCTTCGGGATCAGTTTCTTCAATGTTCTCATCTTCTGCTTCGGCAGTTGCTTGTTCTGCTTCAACAGTGGGGATTTCCTCCGAGGTTACCAGTCCGGATCGTTGCATTGCTTCGGAGATGGGAATAGTCTCCGAACCTTCAGCTTCGTCTCCTTCACGCTCAACCCTGGCAGTAGATCGTACTTTGGCCATTTAATTCTGAGTTTGTGGAAATTGAATACTTTTTTCTCCCGAAGCCTTTCCTTTTGACGAAGCAGACTTCGAGTTGGACCTTCGTTCGATTCCGAGAGTCAAGCTTCGGCTATGGTTAAAAATTTTGGCAGCGATTCCGAGAGTCAAGCTTCGGCTATGGTTAAAAATTTTGGCAGCAAAACAGTGCAAATAGCAATGAATGCTGTGGTAACTTCACACCTACCCGTCTGTTTATATAGTGTTGCAGGTAAGAAGGCGAAACGCCAGGATTTTTACACCAGGTGGACAGTCACTTGCACTCGCTGCGCGGTGGACCGCAGAAACCAAACAGTAACTCTGCAAGGTGGGACTGCCACGCGCTCGGAAACTAAATCGTTTCTCGACAACGAGCTCAGGGAAGGTGTTTTTTTGGACCTTCGGCTTCCCGAAGCTTAAGAGACTTTTTTCACGGATCAAGCTCGTTACGAAAAACGATCTAGCGCCGCGAAAGGGGCTACTGTTGGGGCTATGCTTCGTCGCGCCGAAGGTCTTGTAGGAAGAAGCAGCTTCGGCTGAAGCTGTCCGCAGAAGATGACCGAAGGTTCCTCTTCATGAAGCTTCGGTATTACAAACCGACTTAAAGATAGAATGACCTTTTAGTCCATAAAGGTCCGAGTCAATGTTGTAAATTTTTATGAGGGGCATAATTGTAATTCTTCATAGGCTGTGTCCTGTGTCTATAAATAGATGAACAGTACCCCCGTACTGTTCATGCTGACTTGCATTCACTCGCGCGTCACGCTTGGGCTTTTGCTTTCTGTCAAACCGAAGGTAAAAATGTAATTCAATATTGTTCAAGTGCATTCATGACTATATGATTAAATGATATTAATGATGACATACGATTATTTATGTTATTTCTCATGTCTCATATGCTTCTTCTTTCATTAAAATATACTGTAATGTCGAAGGTACGTCCTTCATAACCTTCGTCTGAAGATCATTATATCCTAAGGGAGATAATGCCCTGAAGGATGAAGGGCATTAACCATTAACCTTTTTGTGTTGCCTTGTTCTTAACTCATAGCACTTGAGAACAAGTCCCCAACAATGTGCAAAACAGGTATATGCCCCATTTGAATGAATTGTATGCAAGATTTGAAGAAATGGATTTCAAAACAAGGTTCCAATCTATAAAACATCATCCATTGAATGAAATGGAGTTCGAGGCTGCCTAGCAAATGATGCTAAATGATTTCCAGCTACACGAGAACAACACCCTTGTCTGTATGAAATACGTAAAGATTGGGTATCTGCATTTTTCAAAGGAGACTATTGTGGTCTTATGGTCTCTACACAACGTAGCGAGAGCATGAACAAGCTGGTGAAGAGTGCCCACGTGGATGCAAACACACCGCTTCATCAATTTGCAAAGCAAATGATGAAGCTCCTGCATAGTAGGAAGATGAAAGAGTCCAAAGAGGCACTAGGATGCATGGTAAGTGACAAAAATGAAAAACATATGTTTTATGCTATTAAAAAACCGGTATTGATACTGTATTGTGTAATTTGCAGGGTCAAAAGGATACATCTACATTGTATATGTCTGACATAAGAATTATGAGGGCATACACTAGAGCTATAATGACAAGGTTCTAGGAGATCGTAAAATATGCAACTGCATACCGAATAGACCATGATACAGAGGGTGATGTAAATGATTGGGTGGTGAAACATACTACAAGATCAAATAAAATTGTTTGGGGACAACACCAATTCAAAATAAGGGCTGATGTGGATGCCAGGAAGTATTCATGTGAGTGCAAGCATTGGGAGCATATAGGTGTGTTATATTAAACGAATATTCCTATATGAAATGATTAATTATTACGAATATAACACTGTTTGCGACTAATATATGACATATTGTATGGTTAATCAATTATAGGCCTATTTTGTGTTCATCTTGTATGCGCATTCATGCATCTCCAAATTGAAAGGATCCCAAGTGAGTACATTTTGCAACGATACACATACTCCGCGTGACAAGATGTGGATTTTTCAAGAGACGATAGGAATTTGAAAGGAAAGGATGGAGAAACTAGATCATATAGACAGAAGATGTTGCTTAAAAAGGCAATGAAGGTAGTACACCATGCGAGTCTATCTAAAGTTGGGAATGATAGAGCCCTAGAGATGATGGATGAACTATTAGGGTTATTGATGCGTGTGGAGCCTGATATAGGTACTGGTGAGAGTTGTGGCACCAGTGCTGGCGATGACATCCAGGTACGCACATCGTGTTTGTAACACCCCTGGTGTTACTGTCACTAAAACTTGAGCATAACATCATGAACATTAGCATATCATGTGTTTGTCACACCTAGAATGCATTCACTAGGTAAAAAGTTCAAAAATGTTGGACTGATATGACTTGATGTGTGGTTAACTCTAGTGTAGAGTACTTAACCCTAAATTAGGCTTATGAGTGAAAATGAAGCCCAAATAAGTTAAAATCTCAAAACTCATTAGAAATGATCATAAGATATCACATTTAATGGACTTGGGTAGCACCACAACCCTAAAGTGTTAAAAACTCTGAAAAGACCCCTGGAAAACCCTAAATTGGAACCCTAGGGGCTAAGTGTAAAATTTGTACACTTTTGGACCCAAGTGCAAATACCAAGGTAGTACAACATTACAAACTATGTGTTTCTCACATTTGAGGATTTGCAAGCCAAATGATGAAGTTTGGACTTATTTGCAAAAAGGACACCCCATACCTCCCTATGCCTAAGTCTGAAAACCAGTGCATCGAGTCAACTTTGGAGTCCTATATCTTTCAGTTCATAAGGAATTTGCTTAGGGTCAATACATCAAACTTGTAAAGCTATAATAGGAGTGCAACTTTGCTTAAGCAATCAAGCCTAGGTCCCATACAAAAAGTGGAGTAAAATGAGCACCAAGTTGGGCTGTCAGTCACCCTGATAACTGAATTGTGGTTACCAGCAGCACGGGCAGGACTTTGAGGTCAAATTAGAGTGGGATCTAGTGATCGATTGAAGATGGTTACTATAGTCGATTTGTAGCTTGACTATAGAGCTACAACTTTGTTGAAGATGAATTAGTAAGTGTTCACATGAAAATGGGAGATTTGTGCTCTGCAAAGTGGTCTGTCAGGATGACTGAATGAGAAACTGATGGTACAGTACACTGAATGAGATCAGGTGCAGTGCACCTCGCCGCCAACGACCACACGCTCGGATTCGCGCCGCCGAGGTGATTCGTGCTCATCGGTGCCCGGATAACATCTCAGGGTAAAAAGATCTTCATCGTAGATGTGCTTGAGCCACTGTTCCTCTCCGGCCGCCGTGTCCGCCTGACTCACGGCCACTTCGGATAAACTCACTGATGAGGACATCACTTCTATGCATACAATGAATGGACCGATAACACGATCTCGTGCACGACAGCTAAATCTCCAGGTACGTTCTACCCTAGTCAATTGTGTTTCAGAGCTTACGCTTGGGGCCATGGATGTTTTGATGATTAGGTACCTTAGAGAGGACCAGCAAGGACTTGGGAAAGGCCAAGGTGTTGAGGAGGAGCAGCAAGGACGTCCACAACAGGAAGGAGATCAAGTCCGAGTCGGCTGCGACTCCATCTCGGGTTTTAGGACCAGTCTGCACTAAAATGGACGCCCAGGATGCATCCGGACTCCGATTACGACGGACTGGATATGGTTGGAAAGATAACGAGATTATCTAACCAACCCAACTGGTTCCACCCTAAAATTCATCCGGAGTCAACGGGAATCGTCGAAATAAGTCAGCGTTCAGATTCTGTTTTGGTGCTGCGACACCGTTTGTTGGGCTGTTGGGCCGTGTATCGCGTCGGAGCCCATTAGGGGCGAGTCCAGGGCTACGCACGCCCTAATACTCTATTTATTCAGCAGCAGCCGCCACATTTAGGCTTGGGTTTTGCTTAGATCAATTCTGTCATCGAACAGTGTCGTCGTCATCGGCTTGTGAGACCCCCTCCCGTAATCAATACAATTTTGGTTGCGTTTCTTTCCTGTTCTTGCTTGTGTTCTTGATTACGCTTGTAGGGATAAGCCTTCGTGGCGAGGTCATTCATGTGTCACGGGTGATAACCAACGGAGCCGTGGTGTAGTGATTGCGAGGAACCGTTCGCTCGGAGCCTTGGATCATCAACGTCGAGATCTCCACTCAATCAAATTATCGTATCTCACGGAAGATCGGGCCGCGTCCACTATCAATTGGTATCAGATTTCTAGGTTGCCCGTGAGGTATAATTCTACCTTTAGATTAGTTTTGTTTCGTCCCATAGTCCACAAAAAGCCAAAAAAAATTACGATCAGTTTATTCCGACCTAAAACCATCGCCTTTGCCTTTGCACAATTCAGTTTTAGAGTCCGCAGTTCTGAGTTCGTGTTGTAGTTAAGTTTGGTTGCTGGATTAGATTTGTTTTGGTTCAGTTTGATTTTATCCATCCGCTTCCATCCTACAAAACCGACCCTATCTACAAAACAGATCCTATCTCTACAACCGACCCTATCCACAAAACAGATCCTATCTCTACAACCGATCCTATTCACAAAATAGATCCTATCTCTACAACCGACAATATCCACAAAACATATCCTATCTCTAAAACCGACCATATCCACAAAATAGATTCTATATCTAAACCGACCATATCCAGAAAACAAATCCTATCTCTAAAACTGACCCTGTGCTCCATAGCCGTCGTTTCGGTTCCTGCCGATTTGTGCCTTTGAAAACCATAACTTGAGGTACCTTCCATAAAACGGCCTGTTTGGTTCGGTCAAAAAATTCAAAAAAAATCGGGAAGATAATTAAAAAAATTGTTTAAGTGTTTTTAGGAATTTCAGAGATCCTTTGTGAATTTCTCTAGGCCACAATACAACTCTGTTTCAAGTGAAATTTTGTGTGCTTCCATCCTTTGTGTTTTTGGATCAGTGGTAAAAAATTCAGAATATTTCGAGCTCTTTTGATGGTACTCCTTTTGAAACGCGCCTTTGATTTCTACTAGTGTTGAAAAATCTGCCCTATTTACAGAACTGCCATTCCCACTAGATACTTGTACCTCCTTTCTTGTGCTTTGGTCCAACTGTTCTATTACATTTTCTAGGCCAGCAACTAGGACGAGTACTTGGAACACTTATTCAGCATTGCTATCTGTTACTGACTTGTGTGCCACATATATATATTTAGTCAGCCTTCCCATAGCTCCAATTTTCTCTCGAGCAGAACAGGTACTCTTTTGCAATCACACCCACGCTCGTTGGACAGTCACACCGGTCACCGTTTGCCACCTGTAGTGTTGGTAAGAACGTTATAAGAGTGGGGTAAGACGCTTCATAATTTGTATTCCACCACCTCCACCACCACCCTGAGAGATAGTTGTAGGGTTCACATTGTTTGTTGCCTTTTTGTCTCTATTTTGTGCTAACAATGACAGGACCAAAGAATCAAATGGACAAGGACAAGGGGCCTAAACTTAACGACGATGAGTGTGTCTCTCAAATGGAATTGAAGGAGATGATGCGCGCGATGACTGAAGCTTTTAAAAAATACCAGGACTCTGCCTCGACATCCTATGAGCAACTTGATCGACGAGTTGCTGAACTTGTTACACGCATGGACGTACTGGAGGCTCGTCCCCCACCACCAACTCCAGCCCCAGCTCAATCTCCTGTGGACGACGACGACGACGACGATGACGACGATGTTTATGCACCGTTGCGACAACGCCTGGCACGTAATCGACAAGGTATGGGAGGTAATGGTAGACGTCGTCATCATAATCCTGAACCAGACCATGATCCATTTGCTAAGATTAAGTTTTCTATTCCACTGTTCATAGGTTCTTATGATGCTGAAGCTTACTTAGACTGGGAGATGACGATGGAACAAAAATTTAATTCTCATCTTGTTCCTGAGCAGCATAGGGTTAGACAAGCCACTAGTGAATTTAGAGATTTTGCTATCATTTGGTGGAATGAACTTGTTAACACACGTGCTGCACCACAAACATGGAATGCATTAAAAGAGGAGATACAAGCTCGCTTTGTTCCCCCTTCTTATAGACGTGATCTTCGAAAAAAATTGCAACGCTTAGATCAGGGAGACATGTCGGTACAGGAATACTACCAAGAACTTCAGAAAGGTATGCTACGATGTGGGGTAGTTGAGGATCCGGAGGATCAAATGGTTAGGTTTTATGGGGGATTGAGGCGGGAGATTCAGGATATTGTTGATTATAAAGAATATCATTCTATACAACGCTTGTTCCATCTTTCTATGTTGGCAGAAAAAGAATTGCAGGGTCATCAACAACGGAGGAGCAGCACTTTCGCTCCACGCCAGCCACCGGCGCCAACCAAGGCGTCATCATATTCGGGCGTACGGACGTCCACATCTTCCACTGTACCTTCGGGTCTTGCAGCAAAACCTGCTACGACCACCTCTTCCACAGGCCGCTCCTCCGACATCAAGTGCCATCGCTGCCAGGGACTTGGTCATATTCAGCGAGATTGCCCCAGCAAACGGGCATACATTGCTACTAGTGATGGTGGGTATGTTAGTGCTTCTGATGTTGAAGATGAAGATACTGTTGGAGCTAATATTGCAGAGACTTATGATGGTGATGAAGAGGTTCTTGGTACAACAGTGACCGAGACCTATAAGGCCTTGATTGTGCAACGAGCTTTGAGTACCACGGCTAGTAACGACGACAACAGACAGCGCCACAACCTTTTCAACATGTTCCTCATCGTCAAGGACTGCCGTGTACATACCATCATTGACGGTGGTAGCTGCAACAACTTGGTGAACGTTGAGGTGGTCAAGAAGCTTGGCTTGACCACACGAGAGCATCCCCACCCTTATCACATTCAATGGTTTAACAACAGCGGTAAGTTCAAGGTAACAAAAACAGCAAGGGTGCATTTTTCTATTGGCTCTTACCATGACTTTGCTGATTTCGATGTGGTGACTATGGATGCTTGCTCTCTTTTACTGGGACGTCCTTGGGAGTTTGATACTGATGCTATTCACCATGGTAGATCTAATAAATATACTTTCATGCATAAGGGAAAGAAAATTGTGTTGCTTCCTATGACTCCCACTGAGATTATCCACTTTGAACATGAGAAAAAGACTAATGCTAAGCAAAAAGGTGTTTTGAACTCTAAAAATCAGCAACCTATTAAGTTAAAAACTCCTACTTTGCTAGCCACTAAATCTGATCTTGATGAGTTACATGCCTCTCTTGGACTTTGCTATGCCTTAGTGTGCAAAAATGTTTTCTATTCCATTGATGATACATCTATTGTCTTGCCACCTGCTATTGCTAACCTTTTGCAAGAGTATATGGATGTGTTTCCCTCTGAGATACCCCCTGGATTGCCACCTGTGTGAGGCATTGAGCATAAGATTGATTTAATTCCAGGGGCGAGCTTGCCCAACCGTGCTACCTATAGGACCAACCCCGAGGAGACTAAGGAGATCAGCGCTAGGTCCAGGACCTTCTGGACCGCGGGTACATTCGTGAGAGCCTTAGTCCTTGTTCTGTTCCAGTTCTTTTGGTTCCTAAGAAAGATGGCACTTGGCGCATGTGTGTTGATTGTAGAGCCATTAATAACATCACAATTCGGTACAGATATCCTATTCCTAGATTGGATGACATGCTTGATGAATTAAGTGGTTCTATTGTTTTCTCTAAAATTGACTTGCGTAGTGGATACCACCAGATTCGTATTTCTTTAGGTGATGAATGGAAAACTGCATTTAAAACTAAGTTCAGTCTTTATGAGTGGTTAGTCATGCCTTTTGGGTTAACTAATGCGCCTAGCACTTTCATGAGATTGATGAACGAGGTTTTATGTGCTTTCATCGGTAAATTTGTGGTGGTATATTTTGATGATATTCTTATCTATAGTAAGTCTCATGATGATCATATTGAACATTTACGTGCTGTTTTTGATGTTTTGCGTGATGCACGTTTATTTGGTAACCTTGAGAAGTGCACCTTCAGCACCGATCGTGTGTCTTTTCTTGGATATGTTGTGACATCGCAGGGCATTGAGATGGATGAGGCAAAAATTGTTGCCATCACGAGCTGGCCACTTCCAACCACGGTCACGTAGGTTCGAAGTTTTCTTGGTCTTGCAGGATTCTACAGGCGATTTGTACGGGATTTCAGCACCATTGCAGCACCTCTCCACGAGTTGACAAAGAATGGAGTGTCGTTTCGTTGGGGACCATCACAACAACAAGCCTTTGATGCCCTCAAGTCGAAGCTCACACAAGCACCACTGCTGCAACTTCCTGATTTTGACAAGACATTCGAGCTCGAGTGTGATGCGAGCAGCATTGGGATTGGAGGAGTGCTCATTCAAGGAGGTAAACCTGTTGCTTTCTTTAGTGAAAAATTGAATGGTCCAACTCTGAATTATTCTACATATGACAAAGAATTATATGCTTTAGTACGAGTTTTACAAACTTGGCAACATTATCTATGGTCTAAAGAATTTGTCATACATTCAGATCATGAATCTTTGAAGTATCTTAAGGGACAATCTAATCTAAACAAATGACATGCTAAATGGATTGAATTCATAGAATCATTTCCTTACATTATTAAGCATAAAAAAGGAAAGGATAATGTAATTGCTGATGCTTTATCTAGACGTTATACTATGCTGTCCCAACTTAATCATAAAATATTTGGTTTGGAGACTATAAAGGAATTATATGCTGCTGATTTAGACTTCAAAGATGCTTTTGAAAATTGCAGAGAGGGAAGAATGTGGCAAAAATTTATGCTGCGTGAAGGCCTTCTCTACCGTGCTAACAAGTTGTGTGTTCCAGCTAGCTCCGTTCGTCTTCTACTCTTGCAGGAAGCACATGGAGGTGGCTTGATGGGACATTTTGGTGTTAAGAAGACCGAGGATGTGTTGTTTACTCATTTCTATTGGCCTCGGATGCAGCGTGATGTTGAGCGCTACGTCTCTCGTTGCACCACGTGCAACAAAGCTAAGTCCCGACTTAACCCCCATGGTCTTTATTTGCCTCTTCCTGTTCCTCGTGCACCTTGGGAGGATATTTCTATGGATTTTGTTTTGGGACTGCCTAGAACAAAGAGGGGGAGTGATAGTGTTTTTGTCATTGTCGATCGTTTGTCAAAGATGGCACATTTTATACCCTGACACAAAACTGATAATGCTTCACATATTGCTGATTTGTTCTTCACTGAGATTGTGCGTTTGCATGGTGTGCCAAATACTATTGTTTCTGATAGGGATGCTAAGTTTTTAAGTCATTTTTGGAGAACTTTGTGGTTTAAATTGGGAACAAAGTTGTTGTTTTCTACTACTTGTCATCCCCAAACTGACGGGCAAAAAGAGGTTGTTAATCGCACTTTATCTACCATGTTGCGGGCTATTTTGAAGGATAATTTGAGGTTGTGGGAGGAATGTTTGCCACATATTGAGTTTGCTTATAACAGATCGATTCATTCCACAACCAAGCTTAGTCCATTTATGGTAGTATATGGTTTTAATCCTCGTGCCCCAATTGATTTGCTACCTTTACCACCTTCTGAAATAGTGAACTTGGATGCTACACAACGTTCTGAATTCATTCTTAAGTTACATGAAACAACTAAGTTGCAAATTGAAAAGATGAATGAAAAGTATCGTATTGCTGCTAATAAAGGTAGGAAGGAAATGAAATTGGAACCTGGTGACTTGGTGTGGGTTCATTTGAGAAAGGATAGGTTTCCTGATTTGAGAAAGTCTAAACTTATTCCACGAGCTGCAGGTCCTTATAAAGTTCTTACAAAAATTAATGATAATGCATATACACTTGAGTTGCCGCCAAATTTTGGGGTTAGTCCCACCTTTAACATTTCAGATTTGAAGCCATATATGGGTGACGAAGATGAGGCCGAGTCGAGGACGACTCCAATTCAAGAGGAGGAGGATGATGAGGACATCACTTCTACACATACAATGAATGGACCGATAACACGATCTCGTGCACGACAGCTAAATCTCCAGGTACGTTCTACCCTAGTCAATTGTGTTTCAGAGCTTACGCTTGGGGCCATGGATGTTTTGATGATTAGGTACCTTGGAGAGAACCAGCAAGGACTTGGGAAAGGCCAAGGTGTTGAGGAGGAGCAGCAAGGGCGTCCACAACAGGAAGGAGATCAAGTCCGAGTCGGCTGCGACTCCATCTCGGGTTCCAGGACCAGTCTACACTAAAATGGACGCCCAGGATGCATCCGGACTCCGATTGTGATGGACTGGATATGGTTGGAAAGATAACGAGATTATCTAACCAACCCAAGTAGTTCCACCCTAAAAATCATCCGGAGTCAACAGGAATCGTCGAAATAAGTCAGCGTTCAGATTCTGTTTTGGTGCTGCGACACCGTCTGTTGGACCGTTGGGCCGTGTATCGCGTCGGAGCCCATTAGGGGCGAGTCCAGGGCTACGCACGCCCTAATACTCTATTTATTTAGCAGCCGCCGCCACATTTAAGCTTGGGTTTTGCTTAGATCAATTCTGTCATCGAACAGTGTCGCCGTCGTCGGCTTGTGAGACCCCCTCCCGTAATCAATACAATTTTGGTTGCGTTTCTTTCCTGTTCTTGCTTGTGTTCTTGATTGCGCTTGCAGGGATAAGCCTTCGTGGCGAGGTCATTCGTGTGTCACGGGTGATAACCAATGGAGCCATGGTGTAGTGATTGCGAGGAACCGTTCGCTCGGAGCCTTGGATCATCAACGTCGAGATCTCCACTCAATCAAATTATCGTATCTCACGGAAGATCGGGCCGCGTCCACTATCACTCACCGGAGTTAGCCACCTAGCGACCATGTGCCACATGCTTAGGTACTTTAACCACGTCACAGTGAGTCACTTTAGCCCACCTGTTCATCGTTGGTGAGCTTGCCACGGTGAACGCCACGAATTGCTTGCACCAGTAACTCTTTCCCTCTCCGGCCGCCAGCACAATCCTTTCGAATTGGACACCACCGCTCACTGACTCTATAAATTGAGTGTGCCATGGGCTTCTTAGGGTAATTACCCATCTAAAGCACCAGCACTTGCCTCCAATTGTTCACTAGAGCCTCCGAATTGCTCACTTTCCCCAAATCGGTTTTCCGCCGCCGTGAAAGACTCTCACCGTGGCCATCGTGTTACAGGTCCATTCCCACCCTCTGTTCCTTTGTTTCAGTGCTCTGATATGTCCTTGAAGCTCATCAGCCCAACCAATTGCACTAGACTGGGGTAGATCACCGGGAACGCCTCAGGTTATCCGTTGATCGCACTGTCACCGTGGGCAGAGCGATTGGGGCCTGAAATCTTGAAATTGGTTGAGGGGAAATTATTATTAGGGGTCGAATTAGGTGACAACCACTTCTGAGCGCCGGTCATTACGTATCCTGGCTAGTATAGGCTCGTCGGAGTTCCTGCTCCGCCATCCACAGTCATGGACTTCACCTTGTGAAGAAATGAAAAGGGGAGGGCCTATATGCATTTGTCAGTGACTCAAGCGAATAGTGCGGGGGATTCTTCGCTGGCTTTTCATATCGCCAGGGTCTTATGTCTAAACCCGACACTGCAGGCGCGCGCGGGCGCGTTTTCGCCCGTCATGGGCCGTCCCGGGCCAGATTAAGCCCAGCACTGTTGATCCTTTTCCTTTTCTTTTTCTACTGGACTTAGGAAATCCATAGAAAATTCTAGGAAAATGCTAAAAATATGGGACCAATTTTGTTGGATTTCTAAATTTTCATAGTATTTAATAAAAATAATTTTACGATTTTTAATTCAAACCAGGAATTATGAAGTAATTAAAATAGCTAAAACCTATACTCCTAGAATTTTAGAAATTTATTAATAACTCCAAAAATCACTAAACTTTTTGGATAAGCTTAAAATGATATTTAGAAACCTTGGGTAAAGTTTGATTTGATTTGGACACTGTTTGATACCTAAAACCCAAAACCCTAAACTTCTAAGCAGTGCCTGCCTTATGAACCAAAATACTGACTCCACAAATCCTAGTTTTCTAGAGAACCGTGAAGGAAAATTGTATTCAAGACCTAATATGATGTACCTTCATTATCTTTACACTTTCATAAGCATCACATAAGCATTCATGATTATGTATGACTGTATATAGAAAACGAGGAAGAGGTAATAGTTGAAGAAGAAGGAGTTGCACCACCACCACCTGAAGACCCACCTGTCGGGAACTGCTTTTATTTCGATATTTGCGGAGCAGATCCCGACTCTCCTATAACACAAGGCAAGCCCCGGTGCATTTGCCATCTCCTTGCTATTTTAAAATCTTTCTCACTTGCTTGATGCATTAGGTGATAGGAGTTGTGTGCTAAACAATTGACGCATTTCCTTCCTTGGAAGATTGATTACCTTTCCTTGATCACCTGTTTTATGAAAATGTTTTGTTTTGACAAAATATGCTGCTTCAAGTGGGATGGGATGTTTTTCGAAAATAAAACTTGATGGTGGATCCATCATGGCTGTGATGGGTTCAACATCAAAAAAGATGTACCTCTGCCAGGTACCAAGCTTTGGGTTTTGAAATGATAAAGTTGAGACCGGGCGGGTGACTTGTATGAGAAGAGAGCCTCGGTGTAGTGTCTCCGTCTGAGTCGATTAAGGACCGTGTCGATGCAGGCTTGATGATTGGGGACCTTTTAATTGGTCACATGCCTCATCATGGGTAAGCTTTGCCTCGGGCAGACTAATACCAGAATAAGACAACACGCAATGGGAGTGGAGAGATGGCGAGAGTAGCGTGTACCCTCCATGGCAAGAGGTTGGACGGTGGTGTATCTGTGCTCTCGGTTAGCGTGAACCTGATCTGGTCTTAAGAACCCCGGTGGCGAGTTGACATATTCAAGGTTAATTGCTACATATGTCGTGTGATTGGAGATCCCCAGCTGGGTATTAATCGATTTGGATCGCCGTTACTTCTCGGACATGAAGACTTGGTCAATGACCTACACGTAGCATTCCAGTAAACTTAAAGGGATAATAAAAGGATGACTAGTATAGGCCAAGTGCTTGAACTAGGGTAGAAAGAACTCTAGATTCAGGTAATAACTTAACTTGCTAATAAAACTGGATTTTAAGGATCCACTATTAGTAAGCATTTTTGCAAACAGAGTCTTGATTCTTGATTAAGCCTTACCTTGACTCCCTCAAGCCAGCATATCCTTGAGAGTCTTTTATTTTGACGGGTAAGACTTGCGAAAGTACACTTCATACTCAGGGTTTTCGAACCCATGTTGTTGTAGGTAAGGAAGCAGCAAACTTTTGTTGCTTTTGCTCTAAGGTGGTGCCGATGGAAGAATCTCAAGAGTGAAGCCTCGGGAGGATGCTGTCCTCCTTTTGAAAAACTTTATATCTGTATGAGTTTGTAATAATAATACTTCTGCACTCATATAACCGCTGGTATGTAATAATAACACTTTTCTATATTTGAATGTAAATTAAGTTACTGTAAATGCTTTCGCTTATTCGTTCCTCCGATGTGTTGTAATATCTGTGTGACGGGTGAAACACTCTTGGGAGAGGCAAAGGACACATATACCGAACTTGTCAAGTGATTAGAAGCATCTACAAGGTTGCCCGAGATCCGCTGGACAAGGACAACTGTAGGTGGGCCTAATGACTTGGGAGGTTCCGTCACAGTGTTATTATGAATACACAATTATGAAATGTCGATAATGATCCATGTTTGTAATTTAAATGATATAGGTCGAAGCGTATGAAACAGAAGACTTAGTTAGAGATAATTTACGCAATGTAGATGATGGGAACGAGGTATGCAACAGTCATTTATAATGTATTATTTATGCTGCTCTATAACATTTGTGTCTTCACTGGTTTTGTGTTATTTCACAGGAAATTGTAATGGGTCTAATACAAATGAATGCAATACTAACGAAGCTCAATGTAATATGCCGATATTAACATTGGAACATAACACTGATATGCGTCTGGTTGATAGTAGTGCTACAAATGTGGAAGCTAGAAAGGTAATAACATTGCTATAATATATGATTAGTATATGAAAATGAAAACTGACTTAATATCTTTGATTTGTAGAAACTGGAGTTTCATAGGGAAGGTGTAAACTTAGCAAGACCAGATAAGCCAAGCCTAAGGGAAGAACGATCAAAAGTAGTGAGCAACAAGTTCTTAAATTGGGTGCGAAAGGAGCTAAGAAGATGAGCAGGAAGTGCCAAACATGTGGCATCGCTGATGGTCACAACAGTCGTACGTGTTTAACTATGGAGGATAATAGGGTTCGATTGGCTAACCTATCTGGACGTAAGAGAGGACGACCTCCTGGTTCAAGGAACAAAATCAGAGGTGCAGCACCACAGTGGAATGAGACATCAACGTAAAAAAACGAACGGTGTATGTCGGAGATGATGATTCATCTGGTAGAGAGTAGAATACCAAAAGATTTATGAGACAATGGCCTTGTTTACCGTTGTAACTAGTGATGCAAATGAGTGAACGACATACAGGATGCTGGAAATATAAGTTGAAAATTATATTCTAGATGTAAATGTGAATCGTATGTTAAATTGTCAAGGCACAGACAGCATCATAAATATGTACGCATAGTATCATAAACGTAGGTGAAAGTTATCGTAAGCATTATTCAGATATGTAGACTTATGAATGTACAACGAGTTTTTTATAGCATAGCACGTTGACATATATATCATAAATTTATGTAAAAATGTGCATAACAGGGTGTTGTTTATTGCATAAACTTGTCAGACTGTGAAGCTTATAACTATACAAAGAGATGTTTCCAGCATAACACGGTGATGTTTATATCATAAACTTGAGACAAAATAAGCATAACACGATGTTGTTAACAACATAAAATTAAACAAAAAATTAACAGAATCAAATGCATAAAACATACAAGAAGATAAAACACATAGGGTACAATTTTTCAGTTTAGACATCCTTGTTCCCCAAGTTATCATTGACATAACATAAGAAACGTCTACCGTCATTGCCATAGTATACGCACATGACTCAGCTGAAGTTTATGGAACCATTGTATACACAATATGTTACATATCTAAACTAGACTACATCCATTAGACCTTGAATCTTTGGATGTCTTCAAGCAGCGATATGGCTTTGTTCTTGCGATGGAATGTGATGTAATGCAGCGCAAGAGACCGTATCTCCCTAGTGTTGCCCTGCAAGCCAATAAAATTGTGTTAGATATACATGTGTATCATATGTTGCTTTGGGCCAACTATAAAATGAACTGATAAATTTGTACGTACTACTTCTATGTCTGACCGGAGAGATCCTTCGACGCAGTCATAAAAGAGAATGTATCCCATAACATAAAACCCACAATCATTAGATCCTGCTTCCATGGTAGGACAGTTTGGGGACAAGTCAATTGTGAAGTTGCCAAATTTGGAAAAGCATGACCTGAGGCGTACATGTTGTAGGGCTTTGTTTAACCTACTCATAATAACCTTAGCCCATGGTAACTTCCTGCCACCTAAGTCCATTTGGGCAAAATGGTAATCCTTTCAATTAGTACCACCAAGTTTTGGCCCATAGGGATTGGAATCTAAAATGTGAATGCACCGTTTGACTATATTGACAACATACAATGTCCAGTGCCCCCTGCTTACCATGGGAATCATGATCTGACCGTGTAAAAAGCATAAAGATCAACGGAAACGTAAATGGTTATGCACGAGGATGTGATATGTACCATTTAACATAAATTATGTTTGTAAATTGTAATACGATTGTTACCGCTTTGCATTTATCCAATTCGTCTGTCTCGGGCAATGTATTGTCGAGAAGTGTGTGCAGGACAGATTCATCAAAAGGTTGTGGGTTTCGGCTGTGTCGTTCCTGTTCCTCAAAGTTCAGTAGTGACTGCAATAAACAAAATGAATGGCGTCAGTATATTTAGGATACCATTGTGTATATGAATATGGTATAGGTATGTTACGATAATTTACCCCAACATTAACGTCGAGAATTAATCTGTTGGAACTCATGAAAGGCTGCTGATTTTGGCATCATCATCAACACATTGAATGAAGCACTGCATGAACACATTGTCGAGGCACTTCCCATCGGCGAAAGATTCATATATATCAGAACATGTCGCACAATATTCACCATAATCTATTATGTTCCTGTGGAAATTTTGATAACAATTAGTGAGGTCGCGTGCAACTACCAGGATATAAACAAATTTTAATTTTGTGTGGACTTTATACCTGCTGGTGTCAGATTGCGTACCACACAAGTAGTCGCGTAGAGCTAACACACATTGCATATCCGAATCATGTGAAACCTGGTCAACCTGAGAAGTGTTTATATCTGGATCGGTTTCAACAGAAACCTAAAAAAGGTATATGAAATATATATTTCAATCTCTGCATAGTTTTGGCAATTATAATGAAAATGTATATTACTGAGCTGACATGTTCAGATGGAGTCTGATCAAAACATGGGCCACTGTCGGGGAGATCTGTTTGTGTCGCCGGGTGGACACTGCCGGGAGACTAACAATTATGGTATAAATGGATTAGATGTTTAGTACACTACTAATAATTATATAGAAAAACAGCGAGGTGGAGTAATCATACATTTATTTGCGGCGTCGCATCAAATATCGGCGAGCAAGATTCCGTATGTGGTATGTTGAATGTGCATTCTGGTGTTGCTTGAGGAGTGACGTTTCTGTTGGTAGGCATGTTCTTGCCAGCGTCACCATGTTGACCCTGAAAAAAATGTAATGGTTATATGCTATTTAAAGAAAACGATGAATACAAACCTTCAAGGAAAATACAAGTAATAAAAAAACATTACCACTGGGGTTGTAGGTGTTTTGGTCTGTTTCGTTATATTTGTATGAACCAGTGATCAATGTCAACTTCATCAGGGCAACTTTCTAATAGTACACGAATATGATGTTGCCTTAACAGTAATTCATGTACCTATGTGTCTGGCAACTGCGTCCCATGCTGGGATGCTGGAGTAGACATATCCGGTACAGTTTGAGTGGCCGAACTCATACATCCTTCTTTACGTAACATTTAAGCAAAAAAATAAATTATTTAATAATGACATCATAACGATATTGAAAATGTTTATATAGCTGTTTACAGTAACATAAAGACCATAAAACTGACTAACCTGCCGAATGGTGAAGAATATCATCTGATTTTTTAGTTGGTTGCTGCACATCATAACCATCTTCATTGTCCCCTGACTCAGCACGGAGGACCTCATCAATTAACTCACCAAAAGCATCAGATAGATTGTATTGTTCCTCAACAATCTGCTGAAGAGTCTGTTTGATCACTGAACAAGCCTTGCCAACCTCCGTATCATAATGTGACAGCTTCTCTATGAATCCTAGTCGGTGGCGGGATGGAAGCTGGTTTAACTTGCTTGATATTAAATCCCTGATGAGCGGGAGTTCGATGTGAATGGTGTGCTGGCCACATGGGTCAGGACGCGGTACATCAAACGTGTTTGTTCTGTTCTTATGCTGTTGTAAAATGAATATTATTAAATAAATGTATAAAGTATAACTGAACATTATGTTGAAATTTTAAGACAAAAAAGTTATACATAAAAGCTTGCCTTAAATTGTGATTGAACAGGTGGTACAGCTGTGTAGCAGGTCTTTATGCTGCTTCGGAACTAAAAAAAAGTGTGTAAGATGGAGTACAAACTGATACCCACATATAAAATGGAGTTTCATTTGTATATTAAAATGACACTGCCTCTATCCATGTACCATATATAAGCTAAAATAAATAGATAAAAAATATAATAGATGAGCATAAAAAAATTACCGAACAATGCCCAAATGGTTCTTGTCCTTGGTGTATCTGCCCTTGTCAGCTCTTGTCAATGCTTGAATAATATTCCTATCAAAATATTTTATGCGCGGAGTTCCACACTTATTCTGAGGTGCAGCTGAGTCATGAAGATGATCCAGATAGTACAGCTACAGAAGCATAACATGAATCGTTATGACACATAACAAATCATAATCTAATGTAGATGATATTTGCATACCAAAATTTGGCTACATAAAACAAACAAAAAAAAGGTGATATCCTTACAAGAATGATGATGGAGCATCCGTAAATTGTTGTAGACACATTGGTAATGCTCCTAGTATGCCACTTCTTGGCCGCTTGGCATAAATCATTGAATATGAGCTGGCACCAGTCCATCTCATGGAAACGGCCATTTCTTCAGTTAAAAGAATCTCATGGTTAATTATTCCTCAACTAGCAGTAGGGAACAACAACCTATTGAACAGTATCAGAAAGAAGGATCTGATGCTTAGATCATCGTCAAATCCTTTTCTTAAACGATCTTGTAGAGCTGCAACACCGAATTCTTCTTTGGATAAACCAAGTTCAGCCCTTAAATTGTTTGCAGCAACAGCCTCATCAATGCCTAATGGCTTTCCTTCACCAGCATTTGGTAACCCCAATATAAGGTGCACCGTTTCCTTTGTAATTTTTAGCTCCTTCCCTGGGCCGGCTCGAATTGTCATATCATTATGATCAAGCTTCTCCATCAGCCAAGATAAATGTAATCTACTGCCAAACGCATCAACTCTCATATCAAGTATACTGGAGAACCCCTTCCGTGCAATAGCTTGACGTTGTCTGTCATTTAAAATCTGGATGCTTACTATAACATCTTGGGGATTGCATCTAACATTAAGCCTCTGCTGTAAAAATGTAACAATAAATAATGTAAAACATTTACATCTGCATAATCACAACTCAGTTTTTAATTGACAACTCAGTATAACATAATTTCACGCAGAAAATGGTACATTGGCATTGAACATCAATTCTAACCTGTCGGGAGGGATCCACTGCTTTCATCCGCTTTGTAACGACCTTCTTCATCATTCTTGGAGGACTGCTAGCAAGGTTACCCTTCTTCAATACAGGCATAAATTCATCGTCCTCATCACCGACATGCATTGGCTTGTGACTGACATTATTCGCCGGAGCACGGGGTATGTCGACACTAAAGCACTCTTGAGTAGACTGAATTATAATGCGCTTTGGATTAGACGGAGGTCGATCTACGTTCTTCATGTATGATTTTCCTGCCAAAACAAACAACACATATACATATAAAACGTATAAATACAACCTTTTGGACCAAAAAAGTTCTGCACATATGCAACAACAAAATAATGTAGTAAGCCACGACAACGTACAAACCACAAGTGACCATTAGGTTACCAAATACCACATCTGGGTTCTTTCTTGCGTACTGGCCCTAAATGACTTACGCTAAATTAACAATGAATTTACGCTGATTTGCTTTTCGATATATGAAACGATTGAGTTAATATAAGGTGACACTGATTTATGATACAATTTGTGTAAATATGATATGCAGATCAATAACTGAAATGTATATACCAAAATGATGGTCAATCTGAATAACCGAATGCAACTATGTGTAATTGCAATGAAAGCTGCCGAACTAAAATGTAGAACAACGATAAAATCAACGAATCAAATAGAATGTTAGGGATTCAGGCTTACTGATAACAGCTCCTCCAATGCAATTATTTGGCGCTTCCTTCAAATGGAGTTGGGCGAACAGGACGAAGTCTCCCTGCGGTGGAGAAGATGACGGCGACAATGAGAATGCGGTGGAGAAAATGAAGGAGATGGCAGTGGAGGATTGACCAGTGTGTGGAGGGGAATGAGGACCGGCCGATTTCCGGTCTCTCTACGGTGGAGAAGACCAATGCGACGGTGGCTCGGCCTCTGCGGTGGAGAAACTGAAGGCGACGGCGGCTCGGTCTCTGCGTTGGATACGATGAAGTCGACGGCGGCGAGATTCCCTAGGGTTCGGCCGCCGCGGTGGAGCGAAGGTGGCTCGGTCTCTACGGTGGAGAAGAACAAGGCGACGACGGGCGATAATGCTAGGGTTCGACCACCGCGTGCGTTTTGGGTGAGGTGAGCTGAATAACTGCCGTGAGAAGTGGATGGAATCGTGGGCCCGAGACACGCAATCTGTGGGACGAAATCTACGCGAATGCCCATAGACCGACACATGCATTACTGTTTCGTAAACGGAAACATAAATCATCGTAATACCAATATTTGTGTGGGGACTAGTATGGCTGCCCAGATTGCAGGAACACAATCTTCTCGTCGGCCCGGATGCCCGGAACATGCGCATACCATAAGTGTATAAACTGATACACAAATTAGCATAACACGTATTATAATTTGACGTAAGCAGTTAGGTACAGTAAGACAAAAAGTGTCCGGTGCGGTCTGCGCACCTGGTCGGTGGTGTGGTCGGGCCTTCCAATAGTTAAACAGAGCCCAGGGCTCTAAATACATATACTATATATATATAACAGAGAAAATATATCATAATATAGACTTTGATGTATAAATGCTAAGATATAGAGAACGCTTGTGGAGAGAAATGAGGTATTGGCGAGGAAATCATTTAGAGTAGAGAGTGTGTGTAGCTTTAGACCGGATAATACAATGTGGGACGATATCGATCGTTGATCTTTGGTTGGTATTGACCATGTTGGTTCCAACACCTGTCAGTGGCTCTACTGACCAGCCAGTCCGATAATGACTGATTTTAGTGACGTAGTGTGTTGATTAGTCCACGCGTGTGCTATACTGCCATATCCGCTAGTTGTTTTTAATATTCAAGTCTACTTTTTTAAAAAAAACCTAAAATATAATCTATACTACTCTATTAAGCATTTAGTGTCAGCGTCCACAACTAAATGACCCCGCCTTGCCCCCGCTCGCATACCCGTGCTACGCCACCGTAGCCGCTAATGGCGCCCAGCAGCCGACTGCCCCCGGCGATGGCGCCCAGCAACTGATCCCACTTCCAGCTTGCAGCCGGGCCCACGACCAGCACGCCAAGTGCGAATCTCGCCCAACTCCGAGCAACCACACTCCCAGCGTGCAACCGCGCCCACGACCAGCACGCCAAGCGCGGATCTCGCGCAACTCCTAGCAACCAAATGCCCCCACCTTATCCTCGCCCGCACACCCGTGCTACGCCTCCGCAGCCGCTGATGGCGGCATGGTGCCCAGCAGTCGACCCTACTCCCAGCGGCTAGCCTCGGATTCCACCAGGCGGGGATCTCGCAGATCACGCCGGACGGGGATCTCGGCCACTCCTGAACAGCCGCAGATCCCGTGCTCCGCCCCCATGCTCAGCAGGCTCGCTAACATGCAGTTGTTGTGGCTTGCAGGGGAAGGGTATGAGCAGCTTCGACAAGCGCCGGAACAAGACGCACATGCTCTGCATCCGCTGCGGCCGCTGCAGCTTCCACCTCCAAAAGAGCACCTGCTCCTCCTGCGGTACACCGCTGCCCACATCCGCAAGTGTAAAATCCGCCTCCCCGCTTTCTTCCTCTTCCTCTCTCTTCGTCTGTCTTCCCTGCTGCTAGATCTAGAAACTTTCTTGTCTACTCTTTTTCCGTAATACGTTCACCACTGATTTTGCAGTCTAACAACTGAATGAAAGCTATGAGGCATTGCCCTCATCTAGAAACTTTGTTGTATGCACTTTTTCGTAATATGTTCAACCCTAATTTTTTTAATCAGAAGATGTTTCATGTTCTGAGCAGTGAACATCAATATACTAAGTTCTGTTTTTGATGGTGTCACTGGTTTCTTGTATTCTAACACAAATGTTTCTACTTACCTCCTTTGTTGGAGTCTTATGGACACTTTCTATCAATTGACACTTTGCTCATAATGCTGCTACTTATCTCACTGTGTGAGTTTGCACTACGTCTAAACACTTCTGTTGCCTGCTTCAACTGTTGATGATCAAGTGATGAGCAATTAAATGCTCCAATGCTATGATTGGAGTTATTCTCCTATGATTCCCAAGTTTGAAGTCTGATGATCCTGTCTTTATACCGTTGTTTGCCATATTCTGAACAGAATGGTACCAAAAAACAATGATTGTCACCGTTCTCTTTGAAAACTTCAAGCATTTTTTAATTGAGCGTCATAGCACTATGATTATCCTATTTCAGTATTGTTGTATTCCTTACCAAGATACATAGGTAGTTTTTTCTTGCCTGTTTCCCTGGTCAGATGATGAGTATTTAACTGCAAAAATATGATGGGTTTATTCTCCTGTGATTCCCTCGTTTTAAGTCTCTGATGACCCCACCACATTTTTCTGATTTTCTTTGCATTCTGTCTGTTTATCTTTTGACTTCGTCTCTGCCTTCTTGACGCCTTACATATTTTTACTTTATTTGTTACAGATATTTGATTCCTTTTACAGTTCCTTGTATTATATGATTCTTGTACCAAATTAATACTAACACCCATCGACAAATGTAAACAGTCCTCTTTGGTGTCGTTATAAGAGAGAGATGGTCATCTGTTAATCATTTTGTGATCATAAACAAAGATAGATCCATGCCAGTCTTTTTCTTCTGCAAGTTCAGCCAAAGTCTATTTTTCTACCTTTGTTTATACTGTCAACTGGTTATGTTGGTCTCTCCCAGATAGCCCAAATAGGTCTATTTTTCATTGGATGTTGGTCTCTCCCAGATAGCCCAAATAGGTCTATACCGATTGTCTCTCCTTGATATCTGCATTTTCTAATTTTTATTTGTTTTATGGATCAATGTTCTTATCATCATAGAGTGTGGTCTATTACTGCATTACAGTGACTTGTAAATAACTTAGTTTTATTCAACAATGCAAAGAGATGAGCTGCATTCTTTTTGTAGAATCATAACAGTTCAGTTGAGTTAAGTTAGCACAATATAAAATTTCTTGGCTATGTGCAAGGCCGGTCATATCACAATTTGTTAGCGCAGTGTAAAATTTCTTGGCTATGTGCAAGGCTACATTTCATCCTAACTTTCCCTGGCAAAGAGTAATTTAGATGAAAGAAAATAAGTGCTAACTGCTGTTTAATAAGTCAGCATAGCCCTTTTCCATTCATGTGAGGAGTCTTGTATCATCTTGTATTTTTTAGGTTCTGTTCAACTCCAGGACTAACTGCACTGATATTATACTTTCCAGTACTAACTGCACACATCGATAGAATTATATCTTGTCACCACATAGCAAGGAAGGCATCTCCATTTCGTTTGACAAGGTATTGTAATGCTTATTTTTTGTCATCCCCATTTCGTCTGAACTAGATACCTTATTACTGGCTACACATATTTGAATCCTTTCAAAGTTCCTTAGATTATATGATCCTTGAGTAATTTGGATGATAGAAAATAAGTGTTGACTGCTGTTTAATAAGTCAGCATAGCCCTTTTCCATTCCTGTGAGGAGTCTTGTATCATCTTGTATTTTTAAGATTATACTTTAACTGCACTTGTTGGGGGCTTGTTCTCAAATGCTAAGAGTTAAGAACAAGGCAACACAGAAAATGTTAAATATTAAGGTCCTTCGTCCTCCACTACATTATATCCCTTCGGGATATAAGGAACTTCGGACGAAGGTTACGAAGGACGTACCTTCGTAAACATAATAATGAGGGGTGAAGCATTCATATAAATCATGAGGTATAAAGTAGACATTCAAATGTTAACATAGAATCATTTCCATTTCTACTAATATGAATGAATACAAATGATTTCAAATTACAAATGTACCTTCGGTCTTGAGGAAGGCAGGAGTACAAGTGTGATGCGAAGGCAAATGACAGATTCGCGTGAACAGTACAGAGGTACTGTTCATCTATTTATAGGCACAGGTCGCAGCCTGTGACAAATTACAATTATGCCCCTTACAAAAGTTTACAACATTGACTCAGACCTCTTATGGATAAAAAGGTCATTCTATTTCTATGTCGGTTTGTAACGCCGAAGCTCCATGAAAAGGAACCTTCGGCCATCTTTTGGAGACGACTTCAGCCGAAGCTGCTTCTTCGTGTGGGACCTTCGGCGCATCGAAGCACGACCCCAACAGTAGCCCCTTTCGCGGTGCTAGATCGTTTTTCGTAACGAGCTTGACCCGTGAAAAAAGCCTCTTCAGCTTCGGGAAGCCGAAGGTCCAAAAAACACCTTCCCTGAGCTCGTTGCGGAGAAACGATCCGGCTTCCGAGCGCGTGCCAGGCCCACCTTGCAGAGTTACTGTTTGATCTTTGCGGTCCACTGCACAGCGAGTACAAGTGACCGCCCGTCTGGTGTAAAAATCCTGCCGCTTCGCCTTCTTACCTGCAGCACTATATAAACAAACGGGTAGGTGTGAAGTTACCACAGCATTCATTGCTATTTGCACTGTTTTGCTGCCAAAATTTTCCACCGTAGCCGAAGCTTGACTCTCAGAATCGAACGAAGGTCCGTCCCGACGTCTGCTTCGTCAGAAAGAAAAGCTTCGGAGAAAAGAAAAAAGAAAAAAGTTTCTGACTTCCCCAAACTCAGAATCAAATGGCGAGAGTACGATCTACTGCCAAAGTTGTACGTGAGGGAGACGAAGCCGAAGGTTCAGACACTGTGCCCATCTCCGAAGCGATGCAGCGTTCCGGTCTAGTGACTGCGGAAGAAATGCCTGCTACTGAAGCAAACCCGACAACTGCCGAAGGAGAAGAAGAAAACATTGAAGGGACTGACCCCGAAGATGACTACCACATTGCCATGCCCAGCAAGCCGAGTCACCTGGATTTTGGGAAATCAACTGTTTCAAAAGCTGATCTTTCGAAGATGGTGAAAGCAGGTTATTTCAATGAAGATCAGAAGAAGCTACTCCGCTTCGGGGGAGAAGAAACCACCCCGAAGCCAGGGAAGGATGAGATTGTTATCTTCAAGAGCTTTTTAAAGGCTGGGCTGAGATTCCCTCTTCACAATATTATTGCGGAGATACTGAAGAGGTTTGGTATCTTCTTTCATCAATTGACTCCTAACGCCATCGTTAGGCTCAATGTTTATATCTGGGCCCTCCGAAGCCAAGCTGTGGAACCGTTTGCCGACAGCTTCTGCCGAGTTCACGAATTACATTACCAAACAAAGGCCAGAAAAGATGGGCTACATGATAATTTCGGCTGCTATAATTTTGCCTACCGGAAGACAACAAAGTGTCCTGTCATCAGCTACCGAAGCAAATGGCCAGCAGGCTGGAAATCTGAGTGGTTTTATGTAAAAGTTGACGAAGACAAAGAAAAATTGGTACAAAGCCCTCTGGATTTAATCTTCGGAGAGACGAGGCCACGATGCCGCATCGGCGATCTAAAAGGTCCCACCTGGGCTGCTCTGGGTGAATTTGAAATTATTTCAGAACATATTGGCACCAGGGATCTAGTTCAGGAGTTCTTGGCATTCAGAGTTTTCCCTACTCTAAAAGAGTGGGAAATGCCGAAGCTGGAGGGAGAGAAGAAGAAGGGGGAGCTTGTTCGGCTTCCTTATCACTTCAAGTTTAAGAAGTACTTTAAAAAACCCTGCAAAGAATGGTTAGACACAGTTGAGGTGATGTGCAATGAAATCCTGGGGAATTACTCCAAAAAAGAGGATCAACTAATGACAGCGGCCTTCGGCGCCCGACCGAAGCGAAGGCTGAACCGAGTGCTTGATGCCCTGGGCTTCGAGTACCCAGACTATGAGCAGTTGAACAAGGGTGCCGAGGGCCACAAAAGAAAAAGAGTGGCCGAAACTCTGATCAAAGATGAAGAAAGACCAGCAAAGGAGAAGAAAATTTCCAAGAAAAGAAAAATATCTACTCCGAAGCGCAAATCACCCGAAGAAGAGGGGACCCCCACACCGCCTTCTGCCAGCGACGTGGAGGAAATTTTAAAGGTAATGACTGAACCCATGCCCACGAAGCTAAGTCCATTAGGGCTCCAACTGACGAAGCTTTTTCAAAAGGTGGACGAACCGGATCAAACGAAGATAAGCAAACCCAAGCGGCAAAGAATTATTGCAGTAACTGAAGTTATCGACAAGACGCCGCCTAGGGCGTCAATTCAGAAAACGGCAGCTGCTGAAGGTACAGCAATCGTCGAAGGTGCACCTTCGGAGGTCGCGGCTACCGAAGCCGCTACAGCCGAAGACACAAACTTAGAAACTACCATTGAGGACATTAACAAGATTTTGGAAGACATTGCTGCAGAAGAAGCTGGTGCTACTACTGAAAAAACCATGGCCACAGTGCCTGAGAAAGGAAAAGAAATAGCCGAAGACACTTCGGACGACGAAGCCTACTCTTTCCAGAATTTAGTTGGGCAAAAACTGACGAAGGACGAAATAGAAGAACTCAAGGACTATGCCAAATCTTGCGGCTACAAGCCAGGAGCCCTTCTATTTGGAGGCATTGATGACGAAAAATTGGGCTGCATTCGAGACCAGACTGGAGCTAAGGTAATCGGTACTCTATCAAAGAGTATCGGTTTTCCGAAGCTAGAGACAGACATCAGCCGCTACCGACGACAACACATCGTCGGCAGCTTATTTTACTCCAACTTCAAGGTAAACAACCTTTTCTCTGGTTTTTATTGCTGTTAATAATGAAAATGTTACCAACGTAAATTTTTCTGTGCAGAGCATGCTACTGAGCAAAGCTCTGAAGATGCAGCAAGATCTGGAGGACAGAAAACACGAAGCTATAATTGAAAACTTAGAAAACAAGATACAAGAACAATCTGGCATCATTGAAAAGAAAGACTTCGAGCTCCAATCGACCGAAGGCTTGCTGGCTGAGACTGAGGCTAAAGTATCAGAGTTGAATTCGAAGCTTATCAGTCAATCAAAACAATTCGATCAGGAGAAGTTAGAGCTTAATTCGAAGCTTGAAGCCGAAATCCAGACCAGCTCAGAGTTGAAGAAATCTTTAGCAAGCCTTCAAGACAAATGCTTAAAATTTAGCAACAATTGTATTGGACGATTAAAAAAGATATTTTACTCTGTTGGAGCCAGCAGCGGGAAATTTAACCCCTCAGCGGAAAATTTACCACAGGCCTTCGATCATATTGAAGCCGAAATTGAAGAACTTGACGAAGTTATAGCCGGGCACGGCGACTTCTGTGCCTGGGTAGCTTCTCGGGGTACCGCTGCTGCATTCCTGAAGGCCGGCTGCGAACATGGAAAAATAGTCAACAGGCCCAACTTCACCCTATCTCCATCAATTCTGGATGATATACCTGACCTCGCCCGAAGCATCTCAAATAGATTTGTAAAAATGATATGGACAAAAGGCGGGCGGGAGAAGGCTGGAGACGAAGCCTGAAGTCATCTTGAACCAGTAAGAAATGATACTTCGTACTTACCTTTTCCTTTGCACTTGATTTTTACTCACGATTCCTTGATTTATGTAGGATGACGAAGGTGAAGATGATGCCTAAGATATGTCGCCGAAGCTGCCGCCGAAGCTGAAGCTTAATGAAGATCAGTAGAAGTATACTGTAGAAAAACTCAGGATAGTTTTTGTATCAATTCTTGTAAATACAATTAGATTGTTCTCAAGGAACTTTGTACATACCTTGTAATATATTCTTACCCTTCGATTGAGGCGCTTTGATGTGGACGAAATCAGTTTTTTGAGCCGAAGGCGAAAAAACACCTTCCCTTCTTTTCGTACACAACGAAGCATAAAAGCAATTCTTCTTTTTGCCGAGCAACGAAGCTTTTCTCTTTTGTATACAACAAAGCATAAGAGACCAATTCTTCTTTTTACCGGAGCTTCTCTTTTTTGTATACAACATAGCATAACGAATCATAAAAAACCACTTCTCCGAAACTTTTCTTTTACACAACGATTCATAAAAAACCAATTCTCCCTTCTGCCGAAGCAACCACTTTGGTTCACAAATGCTATGAATGAATGCTTATGCATGCAAATGTTATGATGTAATGTAATGCGCGAATGAATGTCCGAAGCATATGTTCGAAGCCACATTGTCAGCCATTACTTCCTTAGAAACAACCACACATTAGCTCTGCATTCCCTTAGGAACGACTTTGGAGCCTCTTCGCCTTTTACTTAGGCAGTATCAGCGTTGACTTTTCGCTGTAAGCTCTGCATCCCCTTAGGGATGTCTTTGGAGCTTCTTCGCCTTTTACTTAGGCGGTATAAGCTCTGCATTCCCTTGGGAACGTCTTTGGAGCTTCTTCGCCTTTTACTTTTGGCGGAATCAGCGTTGACTTTTCGCTGTAAGCTCTGCATCCCCTTAGGGACGTCTTTGGAGCTTTTTCTCTTTTTCAGTTTCGGCACTCGATGGTGCGCTCTCAGCTTTTACATTTACATTCTTTGGGGGATTTTGCTCTTATAAAACTAAAAAGGAAAATTACATATGATGGCCCCATTAAAAACCTTTCTCCCCCTTTAGAAAGGAAAAGGGTGCCATGAAAAAGAAATGAAAAAACATAAAAAATTACATCGAGTTATACATAAAATCGCCGAAGCTCATCCGCATTCCAAGATCTTGGAATTTCATTGCCATCCATGTCCTTCAGCCTGTATGAACCAGGCCTTGACGAAGATGCTACTAAGAAAGGCCCTTCCCATTTCAATTGTAACTTGCCCACTGTATCTGGGTTGGCCACTCTCCGAAGCACCAAATGCCCTGGCTCAATATTTTTTAGCCGGACCTTTCTATCTCGCCATTTAACTGTTTCAGCCTGGTATTTATTGATATTCTCCACGGCTTGAAGCCTGATCCCCTCTAAGGCATCTTTTTCCACGAGACAAGTATCTTCGGAACCTGATTCTGCCGAAGCTACCACTCTTATTGATCCAGCTTTGGCTTCTTCCGGGGTTATTGCTTCGTCACCAAATAGCAACTTAAATGGGGTGAAGCCTGTAGACCTTGATGTTGTTGTATTGTGGCTCCACACCACTTTGGTCAACTGATCTGGCCATTTTCCCCTCGGTTGATTAAAGATTAGCTTCATTATTCCTGTCATTATGATGCCGTTGGCCCTTTCAACAAGCCCATTCGACTCCGGATGCCTGACTGATGCAAAGTGGATCTTCGTGCCAATTTGATCACAGAAATTTCTGAAATCTTCGGAGTCGAACTGTGTTCCATTATCTACAGTGATGGCCTTCGGCACTCCGAAGCGACAGACAATATTCTGCCAGAAAAATTTTTGGACAGTGGCCGAAGTTATTGTGGCTAATGGCTTCGCCTCAATCCACTTGGAAAAATACTCCACAGCCACTATAACATATTTCAGATTGCCTTGAGCCGGTGGTAATGGACCCAGCAAGTCGAGGCCCCACCTTTGCAATGGCCAGATGGGCTGTATCAGCTGTGTTAGAGACGAAGGTTGCTTTTGATCTCTTGCACATTTCTGACAACCTTCGCACTTTTGAACCAACTCCGCTGCATCCGAAGCTGCCTTCGGCCAATAAAACCCTTGGCGAAAAACTTTTCCAAGTAACGGCCTGGATCCGATGTGGGATCCACACAGGCCTGCATGTATCTCTTTCATCAATTCTATACCTTCGGCTCTAGATAAGCACTTGAGCAGCGGGGCACAAACTCCATGCTTGTATAATTCCCCTTCTATCATGATATAGGGACGAGCTCTTGCCTCTATCCTTTTATTATAAGCTTCGTCATCTGATAGGAAATTACCCTGAAGGTAAGAGATTATTTCAGTTCTCCAATCTTCACTGTAAACAGGAGAAATGTTGAGGACTGCTCTTTCAAGTAGCTCCACTGAAGGTGCCTTTATTGTTTCGAAGAACACATCCGAAGGTAGCGGGAGCCCCTGTGCTGCAGACTTGGCTAACAAATCAGCATGCTCATTTTGTCCTCGAGGGATGTTCTTAACAGAAAATCCTTCGAAGGAAGCTTCAATCCTTCGGACCGTGTCTAGGTATTTTTCAAGCTTCGGGTCTTTAGCCTTGCAACTTTTGTCAATATGACCCGAAACAACCTGGGAATCAGTTTTAAGAATCGCCCTTCTGATTCCCATTGCCTTTAGTTTCCGAAGACCCAGGAGCAGAGCTTCGTACTCAGTGATATTATTTGTGCAGCTGAAGTCAAGTCTTGCTGCATAGCAAGTTTTAACCTTGGACGGTGAGACCAACACAGCAGCTGCACCTGCTCCGAAGGTTCCCCAAGAGCCATCACAAAACACTGTCCATACTTCGGCATCTTTATTCGCTTCTTCGTCCTGAGCCCCTGGCGTCCAGTCGGCAATGAAATCTGCCAATGCTTGAGACTGAATTGAGGATCTGTGCACATAATCAATGTAAAATTCATTGAGCTCTGCAGCCCATTTTCCAATCCAGCCAGTAGCTTCTCTATTTCTCATGATATCCTTCAACGGCTGCGAAGAAGGAACAATAATATTGTATGCCTGAAAATAATGCTGAAGCTTCCTGGATGCCATTAAAACGGCATACAACACCTTCTCCAGCTCTGTATAATTTTTGTTTGAGACACTGAGGACCTCAGATACAAAATATACTGGGACTTGCTTCTTGACCTGTCCATCAAACTTCTCCTGGACAAGTGCCGCACTTACTGCTGAGTGCGAAGCTGCCACATACAACAACAGAGGAGCCCCTGGCGTTGGTGGAGTTAATGTTGTGAGATCTATTAAGTATTGCTTCAGCTCTTCGAAGGCTTTTTGTTGACTTGGGCCCCATTGAAAGACTTCAGCTGACTTCAGCACTTCGAAGAATGGTAAGTTTCTTTCTGCTGATCTGGATATAAATCTGTTGAGAGATGCCAGCCTTCCTGTCAATCTTTGGGCCCCCTTTCTTGTGGTTGGTGGCTCCATTCGAAGTATAGCTTCGATTTTATTTGGGTTAGCTTCGATTCCCTTTGTTGAAACCAAGCATCCAAGAAATTTGCCCTTCTTCACCCCGAAGACACATTTTTCTGGATTCAGCTTCAGACCAGCTTGTCTGAAGCTGGCGAAGGTCTCCTGCAGATCAGCAATATGATTTTCTTGCTTCGTGCTTTTTACGATGATGTCATCGACATAAGTCAACACATTTCTGCCTATCTGAGATTGGAGAACCTTCGCAGTCATTCTGCTGAAACTCCCTCCAGCATTCTTGAGCCCCTCAGGCATCCGAAGATAGCAATATGTACCACTTGGGGTTATGAAACTAGTCTTCGGCTCATCTTCCTTCTTCATCCAGATTTGATGATAGCCTGAGTAGCAGTCCAGGAGACTCATGAGCTCTGAAGAAGCTGCTGCATCAACTAAAGAGTCTATCCTTGGCAGCGGGAACTCATCCTTCGGACAAGCCTTGTTGAGATCTGTGAAATCAATACAGATTCTCCACTTGCCATTGGCCTTCTTCACCATAACAGTGTTAGCTAGCCACTCTGGGTACTTCACTTCTCTGATAACTCCTGCACTGAGGAGTCTTTTCACTTCATTGCGAGCCCCTTCGGCCTTGTCATCAGACATTTTCCGAAGCCTCTGCTTTCGGGGTCTGAAGGATGGGTCAACATTAAGCGAATGTTCAATAACATCCCGATTTACTCCACAGAGATCATTAGCTGACCATGCAAAGACATCTTTGTTGTTGAATAAAAACCTTATCAAGGTTTTCTCCTGGTCTTCAGATAATTGTGAGCCCAAGAGCACCTTCTGCTCTGCTATGTCTTCACACAATAACATGGGCTTCGGCTGATCCGCTGAAGCTGCCTTCTCCCTCCTGAATTTGTACTGCTCACAAGCTTCAGCTCCATCTATATTATGGATTGCCTTGGAGTCAGTCCAGCTTCCTTCGGCCCTTCTAGCAGCTTCCTGGCTTCCATGAATAGCAATAGGTCCTTGGTCCGAAGGTATCTTCATGCAGAGATAAGCTGGGTGAAGAATTGCTTCGAAGGCATTAAGAGTGCCACGGCCGATGATAGCATTGTAAGGATACTCCATGTCAACAATATCAAACACAATTTGCTCAGTCCTTGTGTTGTTAACAAATCCGAAGGTTACCGGCATGGTAATCTTCCCAAGTGCCACAATCTGCCGCCCTCCGAAGCCACAAAGAGGGTGCGTAGCATCATGAATCTTGTCTTCGGGCTCTTGCATTTGTCTGAAGGCTTTAGCAAATATAATGTCAGCTGCACTGCCTGTATCAACTAGGACATTGTGGACCAGAAATCCTTTGATCACGCAAGAGATAACCATGGCATCATTGTGGGGATAATCCTTAAGCTGAAGGTCTTCCTGAGAGAAGGTAATTGGGATATGGGACCATTTTGACTTGATGAAGGGTCCCTGCACTCCAACATGCTGCACCCTTCTCTGAGCCTCTTTCCTCTGCTTCTTGTTGGCCGGCTCTGAGCAAGAACCGCCTGTTATCGGGAGCACCAGCTTCGAAGCAAATAAACAGGAAACATAATGCAATTTTATGTTTTAGTTTTAGATAATTTAGTTGGAGCTTTACATTAATAACATATTTGGAATTAGGGTTTTCAAGATAATTGGTTAGATTTACAATGTCCAAACAAAATTTATCTATTATGGTGAATTATCTAATAGTTGTTGTCTATAGTTTTTTCTATATCGTGTCCAGCGACAGTTTGGTAGTCCATTCCAGTCATTTCTATTTGCTTGTTATCTATACTACTCTATTAAGCATTTAGTGTCAGCGTCCACAACTAAATGAGTCTGCCTTGCCCCCGCCCGCACAGCCATGCTACGCCTAGCAGCCGACTGCACCTGGCGATGGCGCCCAGCAGCCGACCCCACTCCCAGCTCGCAGCCGCGCCCACGACTAGCACAAGAAGCGCGGATCTCGCCCAACTCTCAACGCGCAGCCGTGCCCACGACCAGCACACCAAGCGCGGATCTCGCCCAACTCCCAGCGCGCAGCCGCGCCCACGACCAGCACGCCAAGCGCAGATCTCGCCCAACTCCCGTGCTACGCCTCTGCAGTCGCTGATGGCGTCCAGCAGCCGACCCCACTCCCAGCGGCCAGCCTCGGATTCCACCAGGCGGGGATCTCGCAGATCACGCCGGGTGGGGATCTCGGCCACTCCTGAGCAGCCGCAGATCCCATGCTCCGCCCCCACGCCCAGCAGGCTCTCTCCCTTCCCCCGCTGTGTCTGCGTCCACGGATCTCTCCATTCCCCAACAGTGCCCCATCAAGGCCACCATTGCAAAATTGATGGTCACGCCCGCGGATCTCTCTGCCTTGCCCTCGCCCGCCTGCTGTTAAAAGGATGAAGCCCAGGCAAGGTTTTGTTCAACTCCCACACCAATTCGACGAGTTTCTATTCAACTCATATGATACATCCTCCAACTCTCATATATGGTGACAAAATCCTGAGTCCGCGGAATCTTGAAACACTGTAATGTTCAAACAGTACACACAAAGTCACTGTGATTGTTTAATGTTTGTTTGCATCTTTAATTTACATGACGATGGCATTGTTATGATGCAAACAATTCCCTTCTCATGTCTAGCAAAAAAGTCAGGCAAAAGTTGAGAAAATCATCACAGAAATCCTTGGCATCAGCCATTTAACAAACATGCTAAATCTTGTTCTTGTAATTCATTTCCCACCATATTTGTGGAGTCCAAATTACTCTTTGCCAGCTCATACCTATTTTCAAAGGTGGTGTCAAAACTATTAAAATCCAGTACACAACTCTTTTTAATAGTGCCTTCCAAATTCACACCAAATGGTTCTCATCTCTTTGCATTGTTGAATAAAACTAAGTTAGTCATGGATGTATTGTTCTTATCTATATTCTTCCTCTGTTCCTCTGGTTTAAGAGCTGGAGAATCCAAAATTATC
Organism: Zea luxurians; assembly: GCA_029449295.1. Taxonomy (NCBI): domain Eukaryota; kingdom Viridiplantae; phylum Streptophyta; class Magnoliopsida; order Poales; family Poaceae; genus Zea; species Zea luxurians. The sequence continues at coordinate 1,381,928 of JAOPSE010000040.1, read as the reverse complement.
TGTTAACAGATAAGGTACATTCTTTTTCAAGGCATCAAGCATATCCTAACTTCTTTTTTGTTTCTTGCATTTTACAGCACTAACTAAGCAATATGGAAATGATAAAAATTGTCGTAATGATTGTTTCCAAAACCTCAAACAGATAGTATTTTGATAAGTCAAAGACGAGACATGAGTCATGTAAAAAAGTGACCTCGATGAAGTTCAAAATATTTATACCACAAAATGTGGAGGAAAATGGTAGGTTAAACAAAGTTGCTCCAAAATTATATTTCCAATGCTTATAAGAATGCAATTATAATTTCCAATGTATTAGGAATAGTGATTTTGCAAAAACGGGTGCTCTTCATGATACCACAAAACAAACACCAATATTCAGGCAATACCATAAAATAAACCATAGCAGACTTACCCACTTTCTGGCCTCTGCTTGGAGTTTCTCCTCTTCCAAAGCCTTACGCTTTTCTTCTAATTTTGTATAAAACTGGAGAATCAACAAAGTTTTGGTTACCCAACTAGCTCTTTAAAGCCAAACAGTAATCATGATATTGCACCGCAAAATACATGTGTACCTCTCCTCTCTTCTCAGCATGATTATCATATACAAATGTAGGTGCAACAGCAACAATTGTCTTCTTAGTTTTTCCAGCTCTCGCTGAAGTTACAGTTCTGTACATAGCTCAGGAAATTGAGGGATACAAAGAAAATTGGGGGATACAAATGAAGCAATCTTTTTACTAGCAGTTAGCTATTTAGGCATAGAAACGGGTTCCATGCAAAATGTTATGGAGTTCATATGCCTAAAATATTAAAAGAAAAAGGAGACACTAAACAGACAACAATAAGATCCACTGGAAAATTAACATGATCAATATTTGAAAAGAAAAAAGGATATGAAGAAGTGACAGAATATGAGTCCTCTACATGATTGTGAGAAGTATTGTCAGATTGGAGAGGCTTCCTGCATGTGACTGATGGACTCTGCAAATCCACAAACAGTAGAGTTTGTCACTAAAGTTGCCTGCTTTGATGTTCAAAAGTTAATTTGGTAGCGTAAGGCAAATAGAAGACGCTATGAGAGACAAAGAGAAGTAGATGAAGCCCAAAGGGCACAGTTGAAAGGAGTGTACAAATGACTACCAGACTTTTGTCATGTTTCTTGGTGAGGAGCTACTTTTATCTGAAAGTTTTGCCCCACTGCTGGTGGGATACGAAATTGAAGCACAAGTTCCTGCTCCAGATGACCTTCTTTCAGGTGCAATAGTGCATGACTCAGGGACAGTATGGCTAGACCCTTGCTGTCATGATTCTATATTCTTCCTCTATTCCTCTGGTTTAAGAGCTGGAGAATCCAAAATTATCTGTTAACAGATAAGCTGCATTCTTTTTATAGAATCATGACAGTTCAGTTGAGTTAAGTTAGCACAATACAAAATTTCTTGGCTATGTGCAAGGCCGGTCATATCACAATTTGTTAGCGCAGTGTAAAATTTCTTGGCTATGTGCAAGGCTACTTTTCATCCTTTCCCTGGCAAAGAGTAATTTAGATGAAAGAAAATAAGTGTTGACTTCTGTTTAATAAATCAGCATAGCCCTTTTCCATTCCTATGAGGAGTCTTGTATCATCTTGTATTTTTAAGATTATACTTTAACTGCACTGATATTATAGTTTGTTTCACCGGGTAACAGAAGGACAAGCCTCCACATTGATACAAGCAAATCAACCCATTTCGTTTGACAAGGTACATACATGCCTTTTTTTAACTACCCAGTTAGCGTCTTGTGTATTTTTAGGACTAGATAGCATATTAATGGCTACAGATATTTGATTCCTTTTAAAGTTCCTTGTATTATATGATTCTTGTACCAAATTAATACTAACACACGATCGACAAATGTAAAACAATGGTTGTTTATATTCCTTGCTATGTATATGTACATTAATTTATCTGGACTAAATAATTCCTTTCACTGTGTCTCACTGTAAGCTACCTTTTGCATCATGGTGGAACCAGAGTAGTGTATTTGTTGATCTAGGATGTATGTATTTGTTGCTTGCCCTTGATTCATCAAAGAGATAGTCCTCTTTGGTGTCGTTATAAGAGATATGGTCATCTGTTAATCATTTTGTGACCATAAACAAAGATAGATCCATACCGGTCCTTTTCTTCTGCAAGTTCAGCCAAAGTCTATTTTTCTACCTTTGTTTATACTGTCAACTGGTTGTGTTGGTCTCTCCCAGATAGCCCAAATAGGTCCATACCGATTGTCTCTCCTTGATATCTGCATTTTCTAATTTTTATTTGTTTTATGGATCAATGTTCTTGTCATCATAGAGTGTGGTCTATTATTGCATTACAGTGACTTGTAAATAACTTAGTTTTATTCAACAATGCAAAGAGATGAGTTGCATTCTTTTTATAGAATCATGACAGTTCAGTTGAGTTAAGTTAGCACAATATAAAATTTCTTGGCTATATGCAAGGCCGGTCATATCACAATTTGTTAGCGCAGTGTAAAATTTCTTGGCTATGTGCAAGGCTACTTTTCATCCTAACTTTCTCTGGCAAAGAGTAATTTAGATGAAAGAAAATAAGTGTTGACTGCTGTTTAATAAGTCAGCATAGCCCTTTTCCATTCCTGTGAGGAGTCTTGTATCATCTTGTATTTTTAGGTTCTGTTCAACTCCAGGACTAACTGCACTGATATTATACTTTTCCAGTACTAATTGCACACGTCGATAGAATCATATCTTGTCACCACATAGCAAGGAAGGCATCTCCATTTCATTTGACAAGGTACCGTCATGCTTATTTTTTTTGTCATCCCCATTTCGTTTGAACTAGATACCTTATTACTGGCTACACATATTTGAATCCTTTCAAAGTTCCTTAGATTATATGATCCTTGAGTAATTTGGATGAAAGAAAATAAGTGCTGACTGCTGTTTAATAAGTCAGCATAGCCCTTTTTCATTCATGTGAGGAGTCTTGTATCATCTTGTATTTTTAAGATTATACTTTAACTCCACTGATATTATAGTTTGTTTCACCGGGTAACAGAAGGACAAGCCTCCATGTCGATAGAAGCAAATCAATCCATTTCATTTGACAAGGTACATACATGCCTTTTTTAACTACCCAGTTAGCGTCTTGTGTATTTTTTAGGACTAGATAGCATATTAATGGCTACAGCTATTTGATTCCTTTTAAAGTTCCTTGTATTATATGATTCTTGTACCAAATTAATACTAACACCCGATCGACAAATGTAAAACAATGGTTGTTTATATTCCTTGCTATGTATATATGTACATTAATTTATCTGGACTAAATAATTCCTTTTGCTGTGTCTCACTGTAAGCTACCTATGGCATCATGGTGGAACCAGAGTAGTGTATTTGTTGATCTAGGATGTATGTATTTGTTGCTTGCCCTTGATTCATCAAAGAGATAGTCCTCTTTGGTGTCGTTATAAGAGAGAGATGGTCATCTGTTAATCATTTTGTGATCATAAACAAAGATAGATCCATATCGGTCCTTTTCTTCTGCAAGTTCAGCCAAAGTCTATTTTTCTACCTTTGTTTATACTGTCAACTGGTTGTGTTGGTCTCTCCCATATAGCCCAAATAGGTCTATTTTTCATTGGATGTTGGTCTCTCCCAGATAGCCCAAATAGGTCCATACCGATTGTCTCTCCTTGATATCTGCATTTTCTAATTTTTATTTGTTTTATGGATCAATGTTCTTGTCATCATAGAGTGTGGTCTATTATTGCATTAGAGTGACTTTTCTGGTTGAAATCATCTAAGAATCAATGTGTCACTCCAAAGGTTGCTGTTTAAATCTATATAAACACGAAATATAAATGAATCTAAAAAGTCATTTTTAAAAGACTGTTATTTCAATCTATAAACAGGAAGCATAATGCAATTTTATGTTTTAGTTTTAGATAATTTAGTTGGAGCTTTACATTAATAACCTATTTGGAATTAGGGTTTCAAGATAATTGGTTAGATTTACAATGTCCAAACAAAATTTATCTATTATGGTGAATTATCTAATAGTTGTTGTCTATAGTTTTTTCTATATCATGTCCAGCGATAGTTTGGTAGTCCATTCCAGTCATTTCTATTTGCTTTTTATCATACCAAGAAAGCTTCTTAATCATTGCAGTTGGTTGTTCGTTTCAGATTCTATTATGTGTGTTCTATATATTTGTTACCCTTGTTTGTTTTGTTTGATAGAGCTATATCTGGTTAACTGGATGAGTGCATATAAAAGGACTACCGATTGTCTACCCTCTTTTAATGTTGTTTATGTGCTGATGTTTTGTAAGACACTCCTCTTGTTATGGATCAGATAGGATACAATGCTGGTCGCACACCATTCACAGACATCTCAAACACCATCATTACAGGTATAAAGCTTATTACATGTGTGTCAAAACATATTAAGTACGGACACTAATACAAAGTTGCATTGTAGGTAATCAAAATGAATCGAACTCGCTTGGACCAATTGTCGATGCTAAGTAACGTAAGAGGCAAAGGGATAGGGAAAGATATGCTGCGATGACTGTTGAAGAAAAGAATGAGAAAAATAGGAAGTGTCGTGAAGCACGTCAACGAAATAAAGGACTATCGATAGAGCCACTCTCATCTAGAGGTGATGAAAAGTTAATTTTTTTATTGTTATACCTACATGTTTGTACTATACAAAGTTGATGTGTAGCCTTTTGTAAATGGGTGATATATGAAGAAGACGTTTGTTGGGGACTTGTTCTCAAATGCTAGGAATCAAGAACAAGGCAACACAAAGATGTTAAATGTTAAATACCCTTCGTCCGCTGAAGCATTAGCTCCTCAAGGATTTAATGAACTTCGGACGAAGGTCATAAACATAACATTACGAAGGTAACAAGAATAATATAAAACAATGTGAAGTGTAGAATAATATAAAATGACATTACGAAAGATAAATATGTTGGAGATAAATGGTGTTATTCACATATTTATTGTTTGAATCTGAAATGTTCGAATACAATGTTTAAGGTATGCTTATACCTTTGCCTTGACAAGCAATAATTCCCGAGTGATGCTCTTGCAATTACAGGAATGCGTGAACAGTAAAGGAATACTGTTCACTATTTATAGGCACAGGACACAGCCTGTGAGGAATTACAATCATGCCCTTCATAAAAGTTTACAACAATGACTCAGACCCCTACAGGCTAAAAGGTCATTCTATCTTTAAGTCGGTTCGACCCTTCATCTTCGGATATGTTATAATTCCGAAGCTGCATGAATGATACCTTTGTCATCACATACGAGCAGCTTCAGCTACAGCTATTCCTTTCTGCAGGACCTTCAGCGACGAAGCATGTTCCCAACAGTAGCCCCTTCGCGGTGCTAGATCGTTTTTCGTAACGAGCTTGATCCGTGAAAAAGTCTTTTAGGCTTCAGGAAGCCGAAGGTCCGAAAAACACCTTCCCTGAGCTCGTTGTCGAGAAACGATACAGTTTCCGAGCGCGTAGCGATTCCACCATGCGGGTTCACTATTCTGGTTTTTGCGGTCTACCGTTCAGCGGGTGCGAGCAACCGTTTGCTTGGTGTAAAAATCTTGACGATTCACCTTCTTTCCTGCAACACTATATAAACAGACGGGTAGGTGTGAAGTTATCACAGCATTCATTGCTATTGCACTGTTTTGCTGCCAAAATTTTTAACCATAGCCGAAGCTTGACTTTCGCATTCGAACGAAGCTCTAGTTTAGCATCTGCTTCGTCAGAAGAAGGGCTTCGGGAAAACGGTTATTAATTTCCGAGCAATTTTCAAGATATTTAAAATCAAATGGCCAGAGTGCGCTCTACTGCTAGGACTGAGCGAGAAGGAGACGAAGCCGAAGCTGTGGAAGCTGTCCCTATTTCGGAAGCAATGAGGCGAAGTGGGTTGGTAACATCGGAGAACACTCCTGCTGCCGAAGCAGAACAAGCAGATATTGAAGAGACTGATTCTGAAGATGATCACAATATCGCAATACCAAGCAAGCCTAGCCACCTGGACTTCGGAAAGTCAACCATCTCCAAGGCTGATTTCCCGAAGATGGTAAAATCGGGCTACTTTAGCGAAGATGAGAAGAAGGTGGTTCGCTTCGGTGGAGAAGAGACTACCCCGAAGCCACAGAAAGATGAAATAGTGATTTTCAAGAGCTTCCTCAAAGCTGGTTTGAGATTTCCTTTGAATAGGATGATTGCCGATGTGCTGAAGAAGTTTGGTATCTATTTTCATCAACTAACTCCTAATGCTATTGTCAAACTTAGCGTTTATATTTGGGCTCTCCGAAGTCAGGGGGTGGAGCCATTTGCCGAAGGTTTCTGCCGGGTACACGAGCTGCATTATCAAACTAAGGCCAGAAAAGATGGGTTACATGAAAATTTTGGTTGTTATAATTTTGCCTATCGGAAGACTACAAAATTTCCTGTGATCAGCTACTGAAGCAAGTGGCCGGCAGGCTGGAAATCAGAATGGTTCTATGTCAAAGTTGACGATGACAAGGAGAAACTAGTACAGAGCCCGCTTGAACTGATCTTCGGAGAGACCAGACCCCACTGCAATATGTCACCAGAAGGTCCAACTCAAATCGCGTTGGCTGAATTCAGGACTATTGCTGAGCACATTGGCACTAGAGATCTTGTGCAGGAATTTCTGTCGTTCAAAATATTTCCAACTATGAAGGAATGGGCTATGCCGAAGCTCAAAAAAGAGAAGAAAGAGGGGGAACTTGTCCGCCTGCCCTACCACTACAAGTTCAAGAAATATTTTAAAGAACCCTGCCAAGAATGGCTCGAAACAATCAAAGTAATCAGTATTGAAATTCTTGGGAATTATTCTAAAAAAGAAGATCAATTGATGACGGCAGCCTTCGGCACTCGGCCGAAACGAAGGCTAAACAGAGTGCTTGATGCTATAGGCTTTGAATACCCTGACTACGAGCGATTAGACAAGGGTGCCGAAGGGCAGAAAAGAAAACGAGTGGCTAGCACTTTAACTAAAGACGACGAAGATCAACCAAAAAAGAAGAAAGAAAAGCTTGAACCGAAAGTAGTTGTTCCAAAAAAGAGAAAAGCTGCGTCTCCGAAGCCTGCGTCTCCAGAACCAGAGAGATTGGTCCGAGACGAGGAAGTGTCTGTGACACCTTCTGCTGCCGAAGTAGAAGAAATTTTGAAGGTAATGACTGAAACTTTGTCTGTCAAGCTAAGTCCGCTGGCACCGGAACTGACAAAGTTTTTTCAGAAGGACAAAAAACTTCGGCAGCAGAAAGTCCTGCGAAGCCGAAAAAACGGAGAATCATTCAAGTGACAGATGTGATCCATCAAACGCCGCCACCGGCGACGGTGTCAAAAATTGCCTTTTCAGAGACTGCTAAAGCCGAAGACACCGCAGCCGAAGCTACCGGAGCGGTGACCGCTGAAGCTGAAACCGGCGAAGCCGAAGCTACCGGGGCCGAAGCCGAAGCTACCGAGGCCACCGAAGAGTCGAACCTGGAAACCACACTTGAGGTTATTGACAATATACTCCTGAAAATGGCTGAAGAAGAAGTTGTTATGGCTGCGGTGAACACGGCAACTGAAAAGGGGAAAAAGCAGATTGATGAAATTTCGGAAGAAGGGGATTTTAACTTTCAAGATTTGCTTGGACAGGAGTTAACAGACGCCGAAAAAGAAGAGTTGAAAAAATATGCCATATCTTGCGGATATAAATCAGGGGCTATGCTATTTGGTGGGGTCAACGAAGGGAAGCTAAGATTCCTTTGGAACCGCACCGAGGCCAAAATTGTTAGAACCCTCTCCAAAAGTGTTGGCTTGCCGAAGATAGAAGCAGACCTCTGCAGGTATCAGCGACATCATGTCGCTGGCAGCCTGCTCTACGCTAATTTTAAGGTAAAAATATTATTACTATTTTATTATTGTTATTTTTATATCTTCCTCTGACGAAGGTTGTTTTGGCAGAGTATGTTATTAAGTAAAGTGTTGAAAATGCAACAAGATCTTGAAGAGGAGAAGAACAAAGCTATCATCAAAGATTTAGAAGAAAAAGTTGAAAACTACGAAGCTGTTCTGAAGAAGAAAGACTTCGCCATTCAAGATCTTGAAATTATGGCCAAAGAACACGAAGGTGCTTTAGAAAAGAAAGACTTTATTATTCAGTCTATGGAAGGTTCCTTGGCAGAAGTCCAAGCCGAAAATGACAGTTTAAAGAATGAACTACTCAAAAAGTCGGAAAAATATGAGCAAGAAAAAGAGAAGCTTGAAGCAAGTCTCAAGGCTGAGGTCGAGAAAAATTCAAATTTGCAAGAATTATTGAAAGATCTCCAAGAGAAGTGTCTAAATTTCGGCAGCCGATGCGTGCAACGGCTGAAGGACGTATTTCACTCTATCGGAGTCAGCTCTAAAAAGTTTTCACCTTCAGCCGAAAATCTGCCCAACACCTTGGAACATATTGAAGGCGAGGTTGATGCTCTTGACGAAGTTATTGGGGGGCATGCCGATTTCTGCGCCCTGGTAGCTTCTCGAGGCACAGCTACCGCTTTTCTGAAGGCCGGCTGCACTCATGGAAAAATTGTGAATAGACCAAACTTTACTTGTCAGCAGTAGACTTGATTGATATCCCGAGCCTAGCCCGAAGCATTGGGAATAGATTTATGACCCAGATTTGGGTAAATGGCGGGCGAAGGATGGCTGGTGACGAAGCTCGAAGTCACCTTAAGCCGGTAAAAAACTTATATTTGTTACTTTTACCTTCTCCTTGAAATTTGCACCTTTCTTATTCTGCTCCTTAATATGTGCAGGACGACGAAGCTGAAGTATGACGAAGCTGAAGCTTGATAGTTGCTAGAATAGACTTTCCTTGTAATACATTCTGAAGGGATCTTTGTAATATCATTATGGAAAAAACTTATGTAAATTTGTACATACCTTGTAATACATTCTGTCTCCTTTATCTGTGTGCAATCTGCTTTGCTGTGGACGAAACTTCTCCTTTTGAGCCGAAGGCGAAAAGCATCTTCCCTTCTTTTCGTACACAACGAAGCGTGAAAACTTCCTCTTTCTACAAAGTTTTTCCTGATTGCCGAAGCATCTGCCTTTTATGTGTGGTATGATGATGATTCTATATGTCTAAATGAATGTTTATGAATGCAAATGACATGATGTAATGTATTATGCAAATGAATAGCGGAACACACATTCAAACACGATAATCATAGCCCTTCATCCCCTTGGGAATGATTCAAATCTTTTTGCCGTTTACTTTTTGGCTTCACCGTTTACTTTTCGGTGTATCAGCGTTGACTTTTCGCTGTAAGACTCCCTTAGGAGCTTCTTCGCCTTTTACTTTCAGCGGAATCAGCGTTGACTTTTCGCTATAAGCGTCCCTTAGGAGCTTCTTCGCCTTTTACTTTCGGCGGAATCAGCGTTGACTTTTCGCTGTAAGCTCTGCATTCCCTTAGGAATGACTTTTGAGCTTCTCTCTGAATTCTTTTCTTTTTTCCTTTGCATTTACATTTACATTTTTGGGGGATATCATTTTTATAGAATTGAAATAAGGAAAATTACATGTTGTGGCCCCATTAAAAACCTTTCTCCCCCTTTGGAAAGGAAAAGGGTGCCACAAAAAAATATAAAAAATTACATCAAACTAAACATAATATCGCCGAAGCTCGTCCGCATTCCACGATCTAGGGATGTCGTTGCTGTCCATATCCTTTAATCTGTAGGAACCGGGTCTTGACGAAGATACTACCAAAAAAGGGCCTTCCCACTTCAGCTGTAGTTTGCCTACTATATCTGGGTTGGCCACTCTTCGAAGCACCAAATGTCCTGGCTTAATGTTCTTCAACCAAACCTTTCTATCACGCCATTTTATTGTTTCGGCTTGGTATTTATTGATGTTTTCCACAGCCTGAAGCCTGATCCCCTCTATAGCATCTTTTTCCACAGAGCAGTCAGCTTCATCTTCGCTTTTTGCCGAAGCTATTGTTCTTATTGATCCTGCTTTGGTTTCTTCCGGGGTTATTGCTTCGTCACCAAACAATAGTTTGAATGGTGTAAAGCCTGTTGATCTTGACGCTGTTGTGTTATGGCTCCACACCACTTTGATTAATTCTTCTGGCCACTTTCCCCTGGGCTGATTGAAGATTGACTTCATTATTCCTGTCATTATGATTCCATTGGCTCTTTCAACTAGTCCATTTGATTCTGGATGTCGAACTGACGCAAAATGGATCTTCGTGCCAATTTGGTCACAAAACTCTTTAAAAGCTTCAGAGTCAAACTGTGTTCCATTATCCACAGTAATGGCCTTCGGCACTCCGAAGCGACAAACAATGTTTTGCCAGAAAAACTTTTGGACAGTGACCGAAGTTATTGTGGCTAAAGGCTTTGCCTCAATCCATTTAGAAAAATATTCCACTGCCACTACACCATATCTTAAATTTCCTTGTGCTGGTGGTAGCGGACCTAACAAATCAAGGCCCCACCTTTGCAACGGCCAAGTGGGTTGTATTAACTGAGTTAGAGACGAAGGTTGTTTTTGATCTCTTGCACATTTCTGACAACCTTCGCACTTTTGCACTAGTTCCACTGCATCTGAAGCTGCTTTTGGCCAATAAAATCCTTGGCGAAAAACTTTTCCCAACAGAGGCCTAGATCCAATATGAGATCCACACAGGCCTGCATGTATTTCCTTCATCAATTCTATGCCTTCGGCTCTGGATAAACACTTGAGCAACGGGGAGCAGACCCCATGCTTGTATAACTCCCCTTCTATAATGACATATGGTCGAGCTCTTGCTTCTATCCTCCTGTTATAAGCTTCGTCATCTGAAAGAAAATTACCCTGAAGAAAAGAGATGATTTCAGTTCTCCAATCTTCACTATAGACAGGGGATATGTTGAGGACCGCTCTTTCAAAAAGCTCGACCGAAGGTGCTTTTGTTGTTTCGAAAAATACTTCCGAAGGTAAAGGCAGCCCCTGTGCTGCTGACTTGGCTAATAGATCAGCATATTCATTTTCTCCACGAGGAATGTTTTTAATAGAGAATCCTTCAAAGGAAGCCTCAATCCTTCATACTGTATCTAAATATTTTTCAAGTTTTGAATCTCTTGCCTTATAACTTTTGTCAATATGACCTGAAATAACTTGGGAATCAGTTTTAAGAATGGCCCTTCTGATTCCCATTGCCTTTAACTTTCGAAGACCCAAGAGCAAAGCTTCGTACTCAGCAATATTGTTTGTGCAACTGAAATCAAGTCTTGCCGCATAACAAGTTTTAACTTTGGAAGGTGAAACCAACACAGCAGCTGCTCCTGCTCCGAAGGTTCCCCAAGACCCATCGCAAAACACTGTCCATGCTTCGACATCCTTATTCGTTTCTTCCTCCTGAGCCCCTGGCGTCCAGTCAGCAATGAAGTCTGCCAACGTTTGGGACTGAATCGAAGATCTATGCACATAATCAATACAAAATTCGTTGAGCTCTGCAGCCCATTTTTCGATCCTTCCAGTAGCTTCTCGGTTTCTCATAATATCCTTCAACGGTTGTGAAGAAGGAACAATTATATTATAAGCTTGAAAATAATGCCGAAGCTTCCTGGAGGCCATCAGAACAGCATACAGTACCTTCTCCAATTCTGTATAATTTTTCTTTGATAAACTAAGAACTTCGGATACGAAGTATATTGGGGCCTGCTTTTTGACTTGGCCTTCCAGCTTCTCCTGAACAAGTGCTGCACTTACTGCTAAGTGCGAAGCTGCCACATATAATAACAAAGGAGCCCCTGGCGTTGGTGGAGTTAGTGTTGTTAGATCTATTAAATACTGCTTCAGCTCTTCGAAGGCTTTTTGCTGGGCTGGTCCCCATTGAAAAACTTCGGCTGACTTCAGCACTTCGAAAATGGCAAATTTCTCTCTGCTGATCTAGATATGAATCTGTTGAGAGATGCCAATCTTCCTGTCAATCTTTGAGCCCCCTTCTTTGTACTTGGTGGTTCCATTCGAAGGATAGCTTCAATTTTGCTTGGATTAGCCTCAATTCCTTTTGTTGAAACTAGACAACCAAGAAATTTCCCCTTCTTCACTCCGAAGACACATTTTTCTGGATTCAGCTTTAAACCAGCCTATCTAAAATTAGCGAAGGTCTCCTGTAGATCAGCAATGTGATTATCTTGCTTCGTGCTTTTCACAATGATATCATCAACATAAGTTAGCACATTCCTGCCTATCTGAGAATGGAGAACCTTCGCTGTCATTCTGCTGAAGCTTCCTCCAGCATTTTTAAGCCCTTCAGGCATCCGAAGGTAACAATATGTTCCACTAGGGGTTATGAAGCTGGTCTTCGGCTCATCCTCCTTTTTCATCCAGATTTGATGATAGCCTGAATAACAATCCAACAGACTCATGAGCTCTAATGAAGCTGCTGCATCAACTAAGGAATCTATCCTCGGCAATGGAAACTCATCCTTCGGACAAGCCTTATTGAGATCAGTAAAGTCGATACACATCCTCCATTTACCATTGGCCTTCTTTACCATAACAGTGTTAGCCAGCCATTCTGGGTACTTTACCTCTCTGATAACTCCGGCACTGAGGAGTCTTTTCACTTCATTCCGAGCACCTTCAGCCTTATCATCAGACATCTTCCGAAGCCTCTGCTTCCTGGGTCTGAATGATGGATCGACATTAAGGGAGTGTTCAATAACATCTCTGTTAACTCCGCAAAGATCATAAGCTGACCAAGCAAAGACATCTTTATTGTTGAACAAAAACCTTATCAAGGTTTTCTCCTGCTCTTCGGACAATTGAGATCCCAGTAGTACCCTCTGCTCTGCTACATCCTCACATAAGAGCATGGGCTTCGGCTGATCAGCCGAAGCAGCTTTTTCCCTTCTGAACTTGTACTGCTCACAAGCTTCAGCTCCATCTATGTTATGGATTGCTTTTGAATCTGTCCAATTTCCTTCGGCCCTTCTGGCAGCTTCCTGACTTCCATGAATAGCAATGGGCCCTTAGTCCGAAGGTATCTTCATGCAAAGGTAAGCTGGATGAAGAATTGCTTCGAAGGCATTGAGAGTACCACGACCAATGATAGCATTGTAAGGATACTCTATGTCAACAATGTCAAACACAATTTGCTCAGTCCTTGTGTTGTTGACAAATCCAAAGGTTACTGGCATGGTAATCTTCCCAAGTGCTACAATTTGCCGCCCTCCGAAGCCACAAAGAGGGTGCGTAGCATCATGGATCTTATCTTCGGGCTCTTGCATTTGTCTAAAAGCCTTAGCAAATATGATATCTGCAGCACTGCCTGTATCAACCAAAACATTATAGACCAGAAATCCTTTGATCACACAAGAGATAACCATAGCATCATTGTGTGGGTAGTCCTTGAGTTGAAGATCTTCTTGAGAGAAGGTAGTTGGAATGTGAGACCATCTTGACTTGATGAAGGGTCCTTGCACCCCGACATGCTGTACCCTTCTTTGTGCCTCCTTTTTCTGCTTCTTGTTAGCTGGCTCTGAGCATGAACCGCCTGTTATGGGGAGTACCAGCTTCAGAGCCGAAGCAGCTCCAGCTTGATCGTTGAACGAAGCCATTAGCTCAAAAAAAGGTGGAAGTGAGTTGACCGGAGGTGGGCGCCAATGTTGGGGACTTCTCAAATGCTAGGAATCAAGAACAAGGCAACACAAAGATGTTAAATGTTAAATACCCTTCGTCCGCTGAAGCATTAGCTCCTCAAGGATTTAATGAACTTTGGACGAAGGTCATAAACATAACATTACGAAGGTAACAAGAATAATATAAAACGATGTGAAGTGTAGAATAATATAAAACGACATTACGAAAGATAAATATGTTGGAGATAAATGGCGTTATTCACATATTTATTGTTTGAATCTGAAATGTTCGAATACAATGTTTAAGGTATGCTTATACCTTTGCCTTGACAAGCAATAATTCCCGAGTGATGCTCTTGCAATTACAGGAATGCGTGAACAGTAAAGGAATATTGTTCACTATTTATAGGCACAGGACACAGCCTGTGAGGAATTACAATCATGCCCTTCATAAAAGTTTACAACAATGGCTCAGACCCCTACAGGCTAAAAGGTCATTCTATCTTTAAGTCGGTTTGACCCTTCATCTTCGGATATGTTATAATTCCGAAGCTGCATGAATGATACCTTCGTCATCACATACGAGCAGCTTCAGCTACAGCTGTTCCTTTCTGCAGGACCTTCGGCAACAAAGCATGTTCCCAACAATGTTAATACGGACCAGGCATGTGAGGTGGTTAGCTTTCCAGATGACTGTAGCACCATTGATTTCACAAATTTGTCAACACAAGACATTGCAGGTATAACAATCACAATTTTTTTGTCACATTTGCACTATCTATTATGTTAACTCTTTACTTATGCTAAAATGCTAAATGTAGGTGGAGACGAACAAGTAAATCTGGATGCATATGATGACATCGATTGGTTGCATAGGAATGAGACATTCCAGGCAAACAACATTGTCACAAGTAAAGACCTTCTGACACCAGGTACATGATTGTTCGCTTGGCTAAATATGCAAAAAAACAGCAGGTTTCAAATCGTTAAACGTAGACATGCCTTATTCTAGGTTGTGTGCATGAAACTGTTGATAACATACCTAAGCATACTATGAAAAGGGCGCCTACTTTAGTGAGCGGTACAAAAACATGACCCCCGTCGAGAGGGAGTCTAGACGTGTACGCCTTAGGTTGTATAATAAGACACCAAGAAGGAAAGATGCTAACAAAGAGTGCAGCAGAAAACATAGATCACTGCAGGGTGACACTTTGAATCAGGAGTCCATCGCCATGGAGGACCCAGTATATACCCCTGAGGTTGTACGTCCTACAACATATGGAACTGAACCATATGGATCCTCAGTTACCACTTGCGACTGGGTTATCCCTGAATTCGCCGTGACACCTTTCCTGCCAACTTCAACACAGACTAAGGATGTTGGTTCACTCGATATGTCTACTGAGCCACTAAGACGTAGACATCATGTGCTATCTGGGACAAGACCAGCTACCTTAGGCCGTCAAAACCAACAATTTGAAGACGGCATTGGAAGGAATGTGGCTACAGTGACCGAGGATACTATTTGTGACGCTATGGAAGGAGACGATTGGACACAGCCCCATCCGACTGCAGAGATCCACACCAATGGTAATTACAACCAATTTTAAATGAATATTGCACGATGATGATAGCATGTAGTCCAACTAAATGTGTGAGTGCAGGCATGGTTGAACAAGGAGTGGACCATACACATACGAAGCTAAAGTTCATTCCCATGGTACTTGTTAAAAATCTTTGTTCACATTACATTTTCCCCCACCCTAGATGCCCTTGCCTTTTACGTGGCTCATATTTTCACGATTTAGGTGATGATGATGAGGGTGTCATATTCGAAGAGGATGAGGATGATGATGAGAACGATGGATACCTATTCGCTGGGCAATGTGCGTACCTCAATTTTTATTATGATACCACGACTTATATAACTACACGTGTCTTAATCGTTGTTTTCAAAAAACTATAGATGATGAGATCGACGAGGACATCGAGATTGATGGTACTCAAGATGAATCTACTGCCACTGGTTTGCCTGACCCGTATGACAAAGTGTACAGTAACGTGCCTGAAGAAACACATATGCTGAAGTCTATTCCCAATTGCGGTTATTGCATTGCGAAGAAGTTTGAGTATGAGCCACCTAGGTTTTGTTGTCATAGTGGGAAGGTTGAGCTAGCCCCATTGGAGACCCCTCCCCAGCTCCAGAGGTTGTGGGATAGTATAGACTCTGATGCTAGACACTTTCGTGATAACATTAGGTTTTTTAATGGCCATTTCTCTTTCACTTCACTGTATTGTTGCCTCGATAGTATGACAACTAATGTGAGAGATTCTGGTATATACACGTTCCGGGCACAAGGCATGATGTACCACAATATCAAGTCATTTGGTAGGGAAGGTGGGGCGGAGCATAAACACCTTGAGCTTTACTTTTACGATGATGATCCTAATCTCGAGCATCGGTATCATAAGTGCCGCGAAGAATGTCAACAGAAAGACAAAGATGTTATTAAACAATTAGTTGGCATACTCCATGGAAACCCGTACTCTGAGCACCTTAGGAGCATGGGTCATGTTGAGAACCTTGATGACTATCGTATCACATTGAACCTTGACTAGACGTTGAACCAGAAGACATATAACACGCCTCTCACTTCAGAGGTCGCTGCTGTCTGGATCGAGGGGAGCGAACGGCGAGGCCAGTTCAGCAAGAGTGTTATGCTACATGGGAAGGATAGGTCAAGCCACGACATCCGCTCATACCATGGATACTACGATGCACTATCGTATCCACTGTTCTTCCCTAGAGGGGAACTTGGATGGCATGCAAACATACCAAAGGTCGGTGTATCCATGGGCGAAGTGGATGCATACCGTGCGACGCATAGGGCAAGTAATGCAAACGATGAAGATGCAGGTTAGTTGTTTCTTTGATATTTCTTACATAACACATTGTTACTATCCTTTCGGCATCACAAAATAATCAATCCTTACATATGCAGAATCTCCTAACCATCTATGTGTGTCCATACGTGACTATTACTGCTACAAATTCCAGATTCGTCCAGGGATATTCAATCCAATACTTCATGGTAAGCTGCTTTTCCGGCAGTTCGCAGTCGACACGTACATCAAGATTGAGAGCTCCCGTTTAGATTTCATACGTAAAAACCAGGACCGGTTACGAGCTAACTTGTACCAGGGCTTGGTGGATAGTATGTTAGATGGAGACATAAGAGCAAAAAAGGTTGGGAAGCGAACTGTGCTGTCACCGTCGTTTATTACGGTCCTCGTGACATGAGACGTCGATATATGGATGCTATGGCTCTGGTGCGGAAGTTTGGGAAACCAGACATCTTTCTTACCATGACATGTAACCCCAACTGGGATGAGATAAGGACAGAGCTTCTCCCTGGGCAGACACCGCAAGATCGTCCGGATCTTGTAGTGCATGTCTTTCACGCGAAGCTACAAGAGTTAAAGCATAGGCTGACTAAACATGATATTCTTGGTAAGGTTTGAGCCTACGTCTATGTCGTGGAGTTTCAGAAGCGGGGTTTGCCCCATGCCCATTTTCTACTAATCATGCAGAGGAAGTACAAGCTCACGTACCCTGAGCAGTATGACCTTTTGATCTCAGCCGAGATCCCAGACAAAAAGTACCCTGAACTACAAAAGATGGTTATCAAGCATATGATGCATGGCCCGTGCGGGTCGCTAAATCCTAACTGCCCATGCACTAAGGGTCGTGCATCGTGCAAGAATCATTATCCCCGGCCTTTCTGTGACACAACTTTGCAAGGGAAGGATTCATATCCTGTTTACAGACGTCGTGATGATGGGCGTAAGGAAAAGGTTCGAGGATTCGAATTGGACAATAGATGGGTTGTCCCTTACAACCCTTACCTCCTTCGGCTCTTCAACTGTAACTTCAATGTTGAGGTGTGCGGGAGCATCAAGGCTGTTAAATACCTGTTCAAGTACATATACAAAGGCCATGATCGTGCGTCTGTTGTTATGAGAGATGCGAGCAAGGCAGATGATGATGTAGATGAGATCAAGCAGTACAGAGATGCAAGGTGGGTGACCCCTCCAGAGGCCTTATGGAGGATATACGACTTTGAGCTTAGTCAAAACTCTCCACCTGTGATGCAGTTGCAGCTCCATCTTCCAAACATGCACATGGTGGCGTTTCACGAGCGCCAAATGGTCGAGCGAGTCATCAACCGTCTAGGTGCTGATAAGTCAATGCTCACAGCATATTTTGAGGCAAATAGGCTACACGAGGAGGCTCGGGGCATCCTGTATCATGACTTCCCTGAGTGGTACACTTGGCAGAGTGGTAAGGGCAAAGTATGGCAACATAGGAAACGAGATACAGGTGGACAAGTCGGTAGAATAGTCTCTACTCATCCGGCCGAGGTGGAGCGCTACTATCTTCGTGTTCTCCTAAACCACATGACTGGCGCCACCTCATATGTGAATCTAAGGACAATAGATGGTGTCACGCTACCGACTTTTTGTGAGGCAGCAGAGAGAAGGGGACTGCTTGAGTCGGACAACACACTAGATGACTGTCTCACTGAACGTGCTCTTTTCCAAATGCCATCGACGCTACAACGGCTTTTTGCCACAATATTGGTGTACTATGAGCCAAGCGATGTGGCTGTACTATGGCGGAAACACCTAGATGCTATGTCAGAGGACTATCAACGCAGGAGTTAGAGCAAAACTCATGTTGAACAGATAGTATTGATTGACATTAGGAACATGCTGCAGTCAATGGGAAAGGACATAAAGACATTCCCTCTTCCACCTATCATCGACGTGTATGACGATGCTATAAGTACTGCTAGGGAGGTTTACGAGGAGGAAAGTATCGAACTGGCATCGGCAGATGCGGTTCTCAAGGACTCTCTTAACGAGGAACAAATGGCCGCCTATGATAAGATTATGTCTGCCGTTAACACCGATCAGGGCAGATTGTTCTTTATGGATGGACCTGGTGGCACCGGGAAGACTTATCTATACAGAGTGCTGCTCGCGACGCTACGCAATCAGGGCAAGATTGCAGTGGCAATAGCTACATCTGGCGTTGCGGCTTCCATAATGCTTGGAGGAAGAACCGCACATTCACGCTTCAAGATACCTCTCACTATTGATGATGGCGTTGTATGTTGCTTCACAAATCAGAGTGGAACCACAGAGTTGCTACGAAAATCATCTCTCATTATCTAGGACGAGGCTTCTATGACTAAGAGACAAGCTATGGAGGCACTAGACAATAGCATGCGCGATATAATGGGTCGGCTCGGACTGCCATTCGGTGGTAAAACCATTGTCTTCGGTGGGGATTTTAGACAGGTCTTGCCTGTTATTCGTAAAGGGTCAAGGGCTCAAGTGGTCGCTTCTTCGCTACGGATGTCTTACCTATGGGAGTCTATGTCCCACTTAAAGCTTGTTAGCAATATGAGGGCAAAAAACGACCCTTGGTTTGCGGAGTATTTGCTGCGCGTAGGTGGTGGAACTAAGGTCACAAATAGTGATGGCGACATCCGTCTTCCTAACGAGGTATGCGTGCCTTATAGTGGGAGTGACAATGATCTTGACAATCTAATAGACTTCGTTTTCCCAAATCTCAACGAAAAAATGTCAGATTCCACCTACATTACTTCAAGGGCGATACTGTCAACGCAGAATGACTGGGTGGATATGATAAATGCTAAGATTATCAATCGTTTTCAAGGGAAGCATATGGTGTACCATAGTTTCGATAGTGCCATGGATGATCCCCATAACTACTACCCACCTGAGTTCCTAAACACATTGACGCCTAATGGGCTGCCCTCGCATGTTTTGAAGCTCAAGATTGGATGCCCTATTATATTGCTTTGGAATATAGACCCTGCGAATGGACTTTGCAATGGCACCAGGCTGGTGGTTCGTGGTTTCCAAAGAAATAGCATTGACACAGAAATTGTACTAGGTCAGTACGCTGGAAAACGGATTTTCCTGCCCCGTATACCTCTATGTCCCTCCGATGACGAGATGTTCCCTTTCCAGTTCAAAAGAAAGCAGTTTTCTATACGGCTTAGTTTTGCAATGATGGTTAACAAAGCACAGGGTCAGACTATTCCCAATGTTGGTGTGTACTTGCCCGAACCAGTGTTCTCTCATGGCCAACTATATGTTGCTCTATCTAGAGCGACAGCCCGATCGAACATAAAGATTCTTGCCATCCCAGCCGTCGATGGGAAGAAGAGGTCGAGGAAGGGTGTAAGAAAGAACCCCACAATAGATTGTGGGACATATACCAAGAACATTGTCTACAAGGAGGTTCTAACAAACTAGACCCACGGTAAGTCTGTCAAAACTGAATTGTTTGTTAACTACATAGAATCTCATGGAGTAAATTTCTGTAAGCATGATCGTTCATTGTTTAGTATTTATTAACAACTATATTCTATGCTTTATATTCTTACAGTAAAAGATTATTTGTGTTCAGCCAAATGGACATAATTAGTGCTGTTTTGCAAAAGCATTTTGGATTTTCCAGTCTCAAAGCATTCCAAAAGGAAGTCTTGGATGCTTGGTTTGCTCACGGGGACTGTGTTCTCCTAGCAGCCACAGGATCAGGTGTGTTTTCTATAATGCTCCTCTTTATCTTCTGTAATTTATTACAACTGCTGATGTGACTTTGCTTTTTATATGGGCTGTAAGTTTCAATAATATTTTTTCATAACTTCTATCATTATTGAATACTTATATTTTGTATCCTTCTTTCGCTGAACCTTCTTGCCTTATGTTTGAACATGCAACATTTTGATTGGGGTAGGAGGTACCAAAGGAAATGAGCAAAACATAGCATACAGTCTCAGATGCTGCAGGTGCACATCATGTCCATTTTTTAATCATTCAAGTAATGCCACTTGCCAATTGGTTCTAACTTCTTTCATTCTGTAACTGTTTAGTTTGATGCAAATAAATTGCAATGGTGTTCGTCAGAGCCAAACATAGCAGACAACACTGCTTTAGTTTGATGCAAATAAATTGCAATGGTGTTCGTCATAGCCACCAACTTCCCCAAAACAAATGTCACAGAAAAATATCTATACCTAGAACAATGATAGATGTAGTGGTGTCACTGACTTCTTCATCCTGTGCATGACTTAGTTCAATCATAGACTGCACATTAACACACAAACACAATTAATTACATGGGACTTGCAACATGAATCATAGACTGCATATACGATTAGGCATATATATGTGGGGTCTCGCAACACAAATCCATCCACTGTGAAGGTATGGATATGTGGTGGTCGACTGATAACTTCATACCCTTTCTGGATAGTTTCTTGTCCAATTTATGATTTAATTGAAGAAATGTTATTCGTACAGGATCACATGAAAATTATTGAAGACGATGGTCCAGGTGCAGCCTTCTATGCCAGTGCTAAGGCCATGACTAATGGAAATCACACTTTCTATGTGAGCAAACTGATACAGAGGTTGGCTAGATTAAGTAAATATGATACAATGTATCACCTGCACAGGTAATGGTGAAATCCAAAATCTGGGAGAGCCGACTTCTATTTTCTACATGCTGGATATACCATACCTTTTCCACCTATATATACTTCAAAACTTGTTTTTAGTGTTTCATTTTGTTTTTGTGATTCTAAGGGATCTGTCTCACAACAATCTAAATGGACCAATACCAGATTTCTATGTCAAATGCCATCACTTACATTTCTATATAAGCTTTCTTGCTGATCGACCTACATACTTTAATATTGCTCAAAACTCCTCTTTTTATGTTTACTTCCTCTTATTTTGTAGGGACCTGTCAAGCAACAACCTCAATGGATAAGGCATATTAAATAGTAATGCTCCTTCCATTTCATAATGTGTAAGGCATATTAAATTTCTTTTAAGAATGAAACTTTATAAACATTGACCATCAAATAGTAAATAAAATACATGTAGATTCATATTTCACTTGGTTTTGTAGTAATTGAGAATGATTTCAAGATGAATTAATGGTGAAAGCATTCCTTGAAAGACTTCTTAAATCCTAATATGCCTTATAAAATGAAAATGGATGGAATAGTTTACAACATGACAAACTGTCCACCTGAAATTAAAAGGATAAATATTATTAATTTCTAAAGGTTGTTTTATATCGTCATTGCTTATCTTGTGCAGCATTACTTCTTCAGCATCATGGGAGAAAATCTTACTGTCAGGGTTCAGAGGATGTTGTACGGTACATATTTTCTCCATTCCTTAATCAGTTTTTGTGGTGTCATTTGAGTATGTTGTGAATCTCTACAATATTCCTTGTGGCAATACTTAGGAATGAAGTTGGTTGATTTCACGAAGAAGAAAACATTTTTAGTCTTGTGGTTGCGCGTCTAGTTGTTGATGCAGCTGATGAGAAGTCGGCTATAGCCGAGAGAATTTCAGTCATCCTGCAGAAATATGTCTTCCCATATGACTTCTTTCATTGTTGGATTTATCATCGAGTGGAGAGTGGCAATACTTAGTCTGGCCACTACTTGTGCTTGCCAACTTTGCTTAGGTAATTTCTTGGCCTACTTTTAAGCGGTGTCATCTGTAGACAAAATGAGCAACAACAAGATTAGCAAGACGTGATGCATTCATGTTTTCTTAAAGATGGACTTGAATAATAGAATATATGTACTAATAAAAACTTCCACACTATCTCTGAAATGATAACATTGTTTTTTATGCTTTCAGCAATTTTTAATGAAGGGATTTGCTGGTGTTGCGACAAAGATACATGCCAAGAGCAGTATGGTTGCAGGTGAAGCAGTGAGTAACATCTGCGCTATAGTGGCATTCAACGTTCAAAGCAAGAAATGTATTTGGTTTAATTATTGCAAGCAGTGATCTGAAATATGTAAATTATCTTTATATGGTCTTTGCAAGGGAACACATTTTCTGGCTCTATACCATCAGTGATTAGCCCTGTATAAATTTTATTGAAAGGAAAACTAAAGGAATGTTTTTTATTGCTCTTGCATCTAGAATCTATATATATTGACTCTGTAGTGCTCGCTGGAATTTGGACGCTTTGCTTTAGTCTCTCTCACCTTATGTGAAAACATATTATTTAATCGTTTAGCTATGAAAAAATGCATTCCATTAGTAAGTTTGGAGACTCGAATCTAAGTTTCTAGGGCTCCTAGCAAAAGTTCAAAACAAGCTGACACTATAGGCATGTAGATTTGCATACCATTTAGTTTGTTTCTTTAAACAAGGTATATATTATATATGTGATATATAAAGACCGTAGCAACACACGGTCACATGACTAGTATATATATATGTTAGGTTTTATTTATAAACTATTTTAATTTTTTATATTTAAGCTATGCAATTTTATTTAAAATATGTTTTATTATTATATTTGAGTTATGTAATTTTTAATTATTGTTAGAATTATGTAATTTTATTTGTTTAATTATGTAATGAGATGTATTTGTATTTTAATAAATATCGTGTTTCATATTAACTAAAAGTCTATAAGTAATGTAATGATTTGAGGTGATAATAGATTGGTAATAAAGACTATATTATGGAGTGTTGTGATAATTAAGGACTGAGATCGGTTATGTGGCCGTAGTGGTTGGAATCAGCCTTATATCAATCAAAACCACGTGCAACGCCGGAAGGCCCAAGCGTGGTAAAGTTGGCTCAGCCGGAAGGCTCAATTGATGAAGACGGATAAGCTCGGCTCAGGTTAGGCCCCGACATCGCCGTCGACTAGGCTGGCCCTCCGGCGTCTGCCATGACGAGATCCGCGTCCCCGATAGAGATGGCAATGGGTACCCGCGACCCAATACCTGATAGATATTTACTCTATTAGAGTATATATTTGGGCTAAATATTCTACCCGTGGGTCTGTTATTAGGCAAAAATCTTCACCCAATGGGTAAACGGGTATTAAAACGTTCCACCTTCACCCATATCCGTTAACCCGTGGGTATAAAATACCCAATATAAACTTAGCCCAAGTATGAACTTGGACTTTAGTTATCCATCTTTTTTACTATTTAATAATCTTTTAGACCATAATGTCATAAAAGGCTTAACGACAATTTAATGACCATGTAATGGAACATGTAATGTGCTATGTCGTACTGTTCTAGTGTTACTACTTTATCCAATTATCTTTGGTGTGTTGAATGAATGATTAAATGATGCTAGAAATTTTGTAATGGTATTTAGATGGATATACTTGACATTTGTATAATATAATATTTTTATAGATGTTTAATTTTTGTAGGTACGGGTTACCCGATGGGTGATCCATACCCATATAGGTATGGATATGTGGGTAAATTCATAGCCACCAGTGTATATAGGTAACTCGATGTGATTATTTTTTTGTCGTGAGTATGAGTATGAGGTGGTAATACCGGTGGGTATTTACCCATTGCCATCTCTAGTTCCCGAGCGTGGACGCTCCACACCTCCGCCTCGCGGACGCCGGCGACGTGCGTCCGGCGTCCCTGCTGCACACAACCTGACAACCTACTTCTCTCTTCTATCTACCACAAGATCCTTCCGCCGCCTCCCCCTCCTGACAGAGCAGAGGCAGAGCTGAGGCCCGGCCTGCCCGGGCTTCGGCGGCCCAGCCCAAATAACCCTACGGGTCCGCATCCTGAGCTCCGCCTCCACACACCTTGGCACCTCGCCCTCGCCTCCAGCTCCGCACGTCCCGTCGCCCGCTTCCACCTCCACGCGACGCGACGGCTCGCCTTCACCTCCTCGCCGCCAGACGCGCCCGCCGCCACCCAGCGAGCCGGCAGCCGCCCGCTATCCCAGGCTTCGTTTTCTTGTTTGCTCCGCCACTGTGACAGATGGCTGCGGTGGGCGGGCGGTGCTTGCTCGCCTTGGCGCTCGCCGCCGCTTGGATCTCCGGCGCGGTGGTCGCCGCCTCATCGTCGGGTGAGCAGGTACGTAAGGGGTGGATGGGCGCTCCTGGTTCACGCCAATTTTACTTGTGCGCAGTTTTTGTGCGGGAATTATGATCTTTCGTTGATTCGGATTTGCTAGAGCCGGGGCCGTGATGCGCGTTCATGTATAGTGTGTGGAAAGGGCTACGGAAATCGTTCGTTTTTAGCTCATGCTTAATTTTACCGTACCTGTAAGTGTCGATCTATCCCAAGTTCGACTTAAATGTATGTGTGCTTGTTTGAGTTGGGTGGCCAGGGTAATTAGCTGTATCTCGTTTTGGGAGGCACCCTGCTTCTGATAATATTTCCGTTCAGATATGGTTGATGTTTATGTGGGTAAGTTTTAATTATGGCATTGCGCAGGAAGGCGGAAGCCGCAAACCCGTCAAATGCATGCCCTGCTCTAGAACGTACATTGGTGGTGCACATCTCGACACCTTGACGGGCCAGCTTGCTCAGCGTCGTGACATAGTGGAAATGTCTGATTCTGGTGAATTGTGCAAAGGACTTGCTGATGATGTCGAAGTTCCTATGCTTTCAAAACTACGCCGGCAACTGGTTGGTAAAGGTTCTCACCGCCGTTTAGTCTATTCTGTGGATTTTGGTGCCCATGAAGGTGCTATGGTTAATTTCCTTGATCACTACGATGCCCATCTGGTGATATTTGAAAAACTTCCTGATGGAGTGTTTGCCGACCCATTTGAGCTACAGCATTTTGTTGAGCGCAAAGGTGAAATCTGAATCTGAGATAGACTGTAGAACTGCATTGTTATCTGTATTATGCTAATCTTTTTGGTTGAAAAAATCTTGCAGTTTTCATTGATGTTGCTGTTTTTGGAGACGCCAACCTTGAACTGCCCACAGCTCTATCCAATGGGTCATCTGTTGAGATCCATTTTTATCTCAGGCGAATCATTTCAAACAACTGTAACCTTGTAATAGAGATGCCTCTACATGCTAGATACCCGGTAAGTTTCTGTAGAATACCTGTGCAAAAAAAAAGGTTCATTGAATTGTTTAGTTCCTGCTATCTACAATTGAACTTGAACATTACTTGTTTTTGCCTTGTAGCCTACTAGCTTAGGATATGCTTCTATACTGAAATTCAGTCTGCAAATAGAACATTCAGATTTCCCTACAAATTGATTCGCATGAATCTTTAAAATGTTCAACAACTTGGTGGTGATTAGTGGTACATCATTTCCAGGATGGACATCAAACAATGCATGCCGGAACATAGTACCTCTTATATTGGACCAGGCTATGCATAATAATAATAGATATATGTTTGCCTCTCCCTTTGGCATGTTTTGTACCATGGTTATTAAAACGTCGTTTAAACGACGATTAAGCGCTAAAACGTGATTAGTAGCTAAAGCGTCCGTACGTTTTACAAAAACTGCGTAGAACGTCTGTTCTGGACGTTTAAACGACGTTTACACGTCGGAACGCACGTTCTAGACGTTTTATACGTTATATGGACGTTCTATGCGCCTATGCGTTCGTGGGCCTTAATGGGCCTTTACCCAGCGTCCCAGCCGACTGATCCATCGCGCCCAGACGCCAGTGCTCCAGCCGCCATCGCGCCTAGGAGCCGCCAGCCACCAGACGCCATCGGCCGTCCTCCACCGCCCTCCAGGTACGCCGCCGGCCCCTCCTCCCTCTTCCCTCCACCTACAGGCGCCAACCCGGCAGCGCCATGGCGCCATTGCTCCAGGTCCCGGACTCCAGGCGCCATTGCTCCAGGTCCCGGACTCCAGGCACCAACCCGACAGCTCCATACCCAGTGCAGTGCTCCAGGCTCCAGCCGTTGCAGTACTCCAAGCTCTAGCCGTTGCGGCGTTGCCCTTGCCCCCAGGCACTGCGCAGCGAAGCAGCCACCAGCAGTGCGCAGTGAAGCAGCCACCACCAGTGCGCAGTGCTCCAGCTACTGTGTGACTGTGTGTTGCAGGCTAAATGTATAATATATTAATACCATTCTACTGTGTGTTGCAGGCTAAAGTGTGGAATTGAATTTCCATTTCAATGGCAACAAATAGCGAGGCTAATGACTCCTATGACCCACTCAAAGATTAGTCACGAAGGCCAAAATCAAATGATCCAGGATGGAAATATGCATACTATGTTGAGGCGGGAAAGCGAGAGCTGATTCAATGTGCTTTGTGCCCCAAACAAATAAAAGGAGGTATCAAGAGGGTGAAACAACATCTAGCTGGTGGCTATGGAGACATTGTCAAGTGTCCTAACACTACTAGAGAGATTGCTAAAGAGATGAATGAAGCTTTGAATAATGGGAAGCAGGCTAGGCCGTTGTACCTAGATGACGATGTAATGGAAGATGAAGCAGGACAAGAAGATGATGTCCAAGTTATGGGAAGCAGGTCAATGTCAGCATCATCCAAGGCTTCCTCGTGTACTGTGCCAAGTTCTGGAACAGATGCCAAAAGAAACAAAGCAATTTTCCAATTGAAGCCCCATGCCCCACCCAATTGCAGCTCCAAAGAAGTCCATTGCATCTATGATTCGACGTATACCTCAAGAGGTTGTAGCAGAGAGACACGCAAAGGGACCTGCTCAAACTACCATAAGTGCTACCATGAAGCCTAAGGAAGAAAGAAATTCTGTTTGTTTGGAGATAGCCAAGTTTTTCTATGAGTGTGGTATACCATTCAATGCTGCGAACTCAAGGCAATTTGAGGTAGCTGTGGAGGCTATTGCTCAATATGGATCTGGGTTCAAGCCTCCTACTTTCCATGAGCTACGTGAGCCTCTACTTGTTAGGGCTGTCAAAGACATAGATGATGAGAGGAAGAAGCATGAGGAAGCATGGAGCCAATATGGTTGCACACTCATGTCTGATGGTTGGACAGACAAAAGAGGTCGCCATTTGATCAATTTCCTTGTTAACAGCCCTCAAGGAACATTCTTCTTGGAGTCAGTTGATGCATCAAATGAATCACACAATGCATCAATTTCCTTGTTAACAGCCCTCAAGGAACATTCTTCTTCATTGGTTAAATGGTTACTTTTATTTGCACTTGTAGATGCATACCAAAAAGAGGAATACGTTGGAGCACAAAAGGTTGAATGACTTGGTATATGTTTCATACAACAGAAAGGTGGCTGATAGGTTTCAAAAAATACGTGAGGAAGGAACAAACTTTGATCCTTTGATTTTAGAAGACTTTGATTGGGACAATGAATGGGTTGATCCATTAGCTAATTCTTCTCATGTTAGCAATGCTCTTGGAGATGATTTCAATTTATCGTGGGACCAAGTTGATGAAGCTATTGGTGCATCTGCACATCTCAGAGGTCGTAATTTTCCTAGGAGAGCTGCTGGTGGGTGTGTGAGAAGGAATGAAGACTGAGGAAGAGGAGACTAATTTAGCAAATGAAGATGAGGATGAGGAATATATTCTTGATGATCTTAATGTGGAAGATGAAATTGAAGGAAGCAATAGTGGAAACGATGGTGATGATCAAGGCGTGGATGCTCATGGTCTTAATATTGATGAGTTCGATGATGGTTACTAATCATGCATGAAAGTTGTAACTTGTGTTGTGTGGTTGAACTTGTGTTGTTGAACTTGATATGTTTCTTTTTACGCTAATGCTATTTGGTTTGTGAACTCAACTTATGTATGAACTTATTCTATATTTGAAATTCTATGTCAAGTCTGAAAAGACGTTTCAACGTTCGTTTAAACGTTGAAAAGTTGGTTCATAACGTTTTACCGCTTTAATAACCATGTTTTGTACCGAACATGGGTCTAATATATAGATAAGCTATCCAACGACTTCAGTGATTTTTGTTTAATTTTGCTTTTAATGCATATGGAGAGATTCAGAGAACAAAAGAAAGACCTGCATATGGTCTTCATAGACTTGGAGAAGGCTTATGACAAAGTACCCAGGAGTGTAATGTGGTGGGCCTTGGAAAAACACAAAGTAGCAACAAAGTACATTAATCTTATTAAAGATATGTACACTAATGTTGTGACAAGTGTCCGAACAAGTGATGGGGACACCGATGACTTTCCAATTAACATAGGACTACATCAAGGGTCGGCTTTGAGCCCTTATCTTTTCGCTTTGGTGATAGATGAGGTCACAAGGGACATACAAGGAGATATACCGTGGTGTATGCTTTTTGCCGATGATGTGGTACTTATTGAGGAGAGTAGGAGTGGTGTTTCGCAAAAGTTGGAATTGTGGAGGCAGACGCTGGAAGCAAAAGGTTTTAGGCTTAGTAGGTCTAAAACGGAGTATATGAAGTGTGATTTCAGTGCCATGGGGTATGAAGATGGCGATGTTAGTCTTGATGGGCAAGTGGTACCCAAGAAAGACACTTTTCGTTACTTAGGATCAATGCTTCAGAAGGATGGAGACATCGATGAGGATGTCAGTCATAGAATTAAAGCTGGATGGTTGAAGTGGCGGCAAGCGGCGGGTGTCTTATGCGACCCCCGGGTGCCACACAAACTAAAAGGCAAATTCTACAGGACAGCAATCCGGCCGGCTATGTTGTATGGAGCAGAATGTTGGCCCACTAAAAGACGACATGTCCAACAACTGTGTGTGGCAGAGATGCGTATGTTGCGCTGGATATGTGGCCACACAAGGAGAGACCGAGTCCGGAATGATGACATACGAGAGAGAGTAGGAGTGGCGCCGATTGAGGAGAAGCTTATGCAACATCGTTTGAGATGGTTTGGACATATCCAACGAAGACCTGAAGAGGCACCAGTGCATATCGGAATAATTAGGCGTCCCGAGAATGTGAAGAGAGGTAGAGGTCGACCAACCTTGACGTGGACAGAGGCAGTGAAGAGGGATCTGAAGGAGTGGAATATTGATAAAGAGCTCGCCGTGGATAGGAAGGGGTGGAAGTGTGCAATTCACATGCCAGAACCTTGATTTATAGTTCCGCTTTTCCTCCTTAATCGTTTGACCTTTTCTTGTGCCCATTTAGACCTTGCTGGTTCTTGTGGGTTTTATCTCTTTTATGTGTTCCCCCGTTTCGTCGTTTTCGGTTCTCCTTTGCCTTTGTTTCCCCTGTTTTCTTTGGGGGTTGAGCTCTGAGGTTTTCATACGGGGTTTCATCTCTAGCCTACCCCAACGTGCTTGGGACAAAAGGCTTTGTTGTTGTTGTTGTTGTTGTTGTTGTTTGCTTTTAATGCATAATACTATCTTTCCGGTTTCTGTGGATTTATGCGACTGTGATGGGCCACCCCCTGTGCATGGTGCGTGTCTTTAAGGGTTTCCAAGAAATTTAGAAGGAAAAAAAATCCCGGCATTGTTTTAGAATACTTATGGATTACTGTAAAAATACTTCAGTTGCAGAATCAACTGGGAGACAGGGAAATGAGAGTTTGTGATTTTATGAGTAACAAACTGAAAATGACTATTATTGTATAAGTTGTTCTTTGTAGGTCCTACACTCCTACTTATCTAAAATTCTAAAATAGGTTTGAGCTTAAAACGTTTGCTGCATTGTATATCCTTATATTTTGCTCTACTGTGTGTATATATCTTAATTTGTATCTTGGGAAGTGTTGAAGTTGGGATACAGAGAACATACAACTGGGTTATGTGATTAGGCAACTCAAGGCTGTGAAGAGAAAGTTATATTATTGCATATGATTTCCTCTTGCTAGGGAATAATGGGTGGTGGAATACTTATATATGTGATGTTGATGCTCAATGCTTAGGAGAGAATTGATGATGCTCCAACTCCAAGTGATGTGAAAATGGGAAAGAAAGTAGGAAACAATATTTTTTTTAGTGATTGTCATATTGCCCACGTTGCCATTTCCATGTTCTGCAATGCTACAAATATGCCTGAAATGCATGGTGTTTTGAAATAAATCCATGTTTCATTGTTTACCTTGGCCAATTTCTCATAGGCATATTTAGTAAGTAATAACCATTTGTCAGAACATTTCTGAGTAAACTTTGTTGACTACTGACTGTGATGCTTGTTTGCAGCCTCTTGATGCCAGTGGCTATGCCACAGTGGAGTTTGGTAGCCCAGATCTATTCCTCCGCTACAGAAAAAAGGACATCCATTCTGGTTCCTGTCTTTGGGTGATCAATAATCTCAAAGCTGCACCCCTGGAGAAAGCTGCATGGCGCATACCCTGTGGAGACGAGGCCCACATAGGATTTGTATCTAGCATCACGTTTCTTTCAGCCCTTGTTTGCTCCATGTCCATTGTCTTAGCTTCTCTCAATTTTTGACGTCTTAGGGTCCTATCAGACTTTTTTTTTGTTTACATAAATACTGACTAGGTGAGTGCCCGTGCGTTGCAACGGAACCGTATAATAACACGAAAACTTATGTACATATGTATTATATTGTTATAAAATATATGCCCGTGCGTTGCGACAGAAGTAAAAGATTTGTATGAAACATTGATACGGAACGACAAACATCACTATAATACGGAACGACAAACATCACTATAATTATTTCTATAAAGTTAATTTAGAATTTTTAATTACAGACAAATGTGTCGACAATTGTACACGAATCAGCTAATCCTTTTTAGCGATATCGATAAGTCTCTGTTGTATGTTTGCAGGGATGACATATCGGTACGAATTGTCTTTATAACTTGACAGATCAATCACAAAGTTCCTTCGAGTAATCTTTGCATCCTACAGACAAAGACATAAGAGAATAAAATATATTATCTTGTAGAACGAGATAGCTGAAATGTATGTTTTGATCATAAAACGAACGTACTACACTCACCCCAACAAATTTCATTCGTCTGTCATTCCCCCACATGGACATAGCTTGTAGAACGAGGTAGCTGGTATTAAACCTATAGAATAATGTTTGGGCAACTATGCTTTATACAATGATTATCATAGAAAAAATTTAAACTGCTGAGAATGTGGTACGAAGAAAATACCCTCTTAAGTCAATTGGAACACCAGTCTGAATTGTATGTTCCTACTTAAAGATATCCTCCGCCCATCCAGAACGTTTCTTGCTGTAAGCAATCTTATATTTTTTTGAGGCCATGATAATCGCTTCCGCGAACCTCTTGTATGACATGTGTTTACACCAATCTTGAGTCGGTGTAAAGTCGATAAAAGTCACATGCTTTTTAACATGATCTATTACGAAAAGGGCGTGACATCCATTGAAATTCCATGGCATAAGAACCTGCAAAATATCAGTCATTAGGATCATACAACAGAAGTGTTCTTTATAAATACATTCGAAATGAACACATACTTACATATCTACAACCCGTGATATACTAATTCATTGATGTCCAACAATCGAGTGTTTTGGCTAACTCTTCTGTTGTAGGATCCTGATGGTACTTTGGAAGTTTACCAAAACCAACCATTCTCTAGATAGTATATATACATGTCCACATGAGGATTAGATGTAGATACTATATATTAATACATTAATGATTGGAAACAAACTTACCCAAAAACGCATGTCCATATAATGCTTTCTATTATTTATGATTTCTTCTTTCGGCCTACGTGACTCTTTATTGGCAAGCAGTCGAACAGCCATATCAAAACATCTTAGAATCATATCTTGATTTATCGTTAATATGTTTTGCAGGTCTTTGACAGATATTTGTATCTTAAAAGGATTGAAACTTCGCACCCATGTCATCCTGTAATGTAGCATGACGAAAGTTTATATCAAGAATCTAAGTAGTTGATATACATAAAATAGATAAATCAATGAGCACTTACTCTAATATTGCATCGTCTTTTATTGCCATGATATAATCACATAAAACATCTATTGAATCGGCTTTGGTCACTGGCATGTCCTTTGTGGAAAGACCAACCATTAAAAAGTCATTGGTGCACCCATCGGTAGAGACTTTTACAGGAGCTCTTTTATCCCAATCATCAACAAACCACCTTTGCAAGTCCGCTTGAGTAATAGGGCCTTCCTCATCTTCATACACTACTTCGCTATCATCAAGCATGTGGAGTAGTTTCCTCTTATTAGAATCTGTTGGGTTTTCTAATATCTCAATATCTGATGGGCTTTCAGAGTAAACTTCTTTTTCATTTTTGTATAACAGACACCCTCTTCTCTTATTCAGGTCTGAAGATAGTAATATAGCAGACATTTTTTTCCTAAAGTGTGACATGTCATCCTACAAATAAGAAACAATTATTTAGCAAGTATATATGTAACACTGACTGTAGATGTGCATATATATCGTAGTAGTAATAATATACCTGGGTAAAACTGTCAGACAGTTCATCCCCTGTCTAGTATTCGATATAGTTCAAAAGAAAGAGGCCACATGAAGAGCTACAATATACATTAATATCAACATAAAGATTAGTATGAATGAAGAAATTGGTAAAGAAGATTTTAGGGTGTACCTATCTGTCTGCTTTGCATATCCCATGTCTATTTCTCTGAGCGGCCAAGAAGCAACTTAGAGGTCTGGCCACCTGTGGTCTTTTAACTCCTTACGTTGAGATATTGTGGGGGACAGATATCCCCCGGGTCCACTGGAAGGATAAAAGACCTCACGAAAGGCCCAAGGGACCAATAAATCGTAAGGTCATCCCTTCGTGGGCCTGGGGAAGAACGACCAACGAAGCAGATCGATGTAAGGCCGGATCGGCGCGAGCCTGGATGGCCCCAATAAAGTTGAGCAAGCAAACACAACAGAGACCCGACTTTCCTGCGCTGGAGCCCCGTACAATGGAACCAGGCGAGGATAAGTCGGTCGAATTATAGTAAGATAGACTCGATCAGTTCACTATCTCTTAGGTGCACGTTGTTATCATATCTGTATGTATTGCCCCACGGTCGAATATATAAGGCCTAGGGGGCACCCCTTCAGAGCGATCGATCTCATTACTTAGCCACCAACTCCGGCTCTCTACGTTTCCAATACTAGAGAACCTCCTTGTAATCTACCACATAAAGCATACTCGCCAGGACGTAGGGTGTTACGCATCTCAAAGCGGCCTGAACCTGTAAACACTGTCCATTGCTCCTCGTGCCTCCGGCACGAACCATTTAGCTACAGTCGGCGACACCGTCCTACTCCTAAAAACACCTTGAGGGGTAACCCCGGGTGTGCGGTCGGACCCAAAACACCGACAGATATCATATCAATTTGTCTTTGTAGTCCTTTAATCTTTATATATTGTAAAACAAAATTAGAGATTGGGATAAGTTAATATTGAATTCATAATTGTTTAGTTTGTGCATACTCACAGAGTCAGTGAGGTCTTTGCAGTCTTGTGTAGTACCAAGTGAATCGAGCACTTGTATCTCCATATTTCTTGCATGAATCACGGCAAGATACCAGTGCGTCTCTCGGATGTTTATTGGAATAAACACCTACAAAACAGTTATAAATACTTGCATAAGAATAAAATACATATAAACACTAACTGTTCAGATTGCAAATTCATATGTACCATGTCATGGTCTAGGTAAAGTAACACCCTTCGTTCGACGCTACATATGTGTGCCATGTCTTTAATTGGATATAGCTCCTCTGTTTTAATTTCAACATCACCATCTCGCTTTAGGAAATTGAACTAAAAATCATTTTCTATGTGAACGTGACCTCCAGATCGGCACTTTAGATGCTTTTGAGCCTTTATCAAATTTATGTAACAGTCTATAACCTGCAAGTGTGTAAGTTGTGGTTAAAAATATCAAGATGAGTAAAAAAACTTATACATAACAACGTCGCCAAATATAAAAACTAAGCATGGATTACCTCGTCACCTAAATATGCGTTCGACTGAAATAAACACTCCATCCACTTCCTTTCAACAAAGGCATCATCAATAAGAACGACTTCTACCCTTGGTTCACAAGGTTCCTTGATAAAATCGATGAGAGCAAGATCACCTTGCGTGCAAATATAGTCTAGGGGCAACCAGTCATGAGATAAAACTAAAATTAGTTATTATTACAAAAAATACAAATTGATCCATACAGACTATGAAAAATTGTAATACCTTCTCGAACTATTGCGGTTGCCACGGATGTTTTTGGCTTGTTATGAGACAAGCCTACAAATAGAGATTCCATTCTCGCGGGACAAAAACCTACATTCATAAGGTATAATAATATAGGTTAGTGTCCGTGCTTCGCCATGCATAACAAATTGTTAGATGCATAAAAATTAATATTGCTAATTTTACAAATGATCCAAAACTCAACAATACGTTAAGACAGTATGCATGCAGTAAGAAGGTTGATGACTATCAAAAATTGTGCGGCTCTAATAAAAACAACTGTAGCATACAAACTTATGGAGTAGTAGAGATATGCTTCAATTATTTTGGGTAATCCTCAGCCAGACAAGTGTATATTAATATTAGCCCTAACTATATGTATCCACCCGGGACTGGGCTGGCTGCTCTGGCCATTCCATCCCATCCCATCCAGAAAGGCATATCATATTAGCAGTGCTCTGTTTATGTTGGGAGGGAAATACATATGCTTGGACATGGTAGACGTTCGAACTTTTTGTGTCTTGCATTCCAGAATGAAAATATTGAGCTGGAAGCAGTTGTAACAGCGCTAAGAAACAGCTTACTTGCGTGTCTGCCTTGGGTGGGTTTACTTTACCATGCTATTAGTTGTTAAGAACAATATCCAGTTTGCAGGGATATTCCCTTTCAACATCTGTCTCGACTCTCGATCCAAAGGACAACATTCCCTTTCTTCAGCATTGCCACCGTTGAACTATTTTCAATATTTCATCATCAGAATTATCCTCACTAAGGCACAAGAAGGGTGAGAAGGAACAGAGTGGCAAAGCCACTGGGACATCAAATAAATTGCCAGCTATCCAAACAAAGTGTTTATAAGAGATGGCAAAGCAAAAACAAAATGAAACGAAAGAACATATATTGGAGAGCCTCCATAGCATTTCTGATGAACAGACACTCAGACTCAACAAGATGTTTTCTGCTAGCTACTAAAGAAAAGGAGGCAGGTACCACCAATACACACAAGGTGTTTATAAGAGATGGCAAAGCAAAAACAAAATGAAACGAAAGAACATATATTGGAGAGCCTCCATAGCATTCTGATGATCAGGCACTCAGACTCAACAAAACGTTTTCTGCTAGCTACTAAAGAAAAGGAGGCAGGTGCAGAAGCAAGTTGTGATCCTGCAAAAAAAGCCCTATTCAAGCTTCCACGCATGCAAGATCAGCGAGAAAACAAGACCTTGCAACTGGGACTCCCTAAAAATCTGCGAGTACGACCATGGCAGCAACTTCTCAAGCGCCTGGCATGTCTGAAACATGAACACCGCATTGCTCGTCGTTGATCCAAAGAGCCAGCTGTGAACGTCCCAGAACACCTCCATAGGCAAGCCGTCGACGAGAATTGTCTGGTTTCCCCTGAACTTCCATGCCAGGCGCTTCACCTGCATCACGGGCTTCTTGTCAACTCTTATTTCAAGACACGGATCCTTTAGGTCGACGGTGTCAATTTCATCAAAATGTGGGACTGAGATATCAATTTCATCCACACTGGACTCACTAGATAGATCAGAAGGTGACGGTGGGGAGATCGTGTTGGAGATTGGAGCTCTGGAAAATAGAAATTATGTCACCAGCAAAGCTGATAATGACTCGAATACTGTCCAAGCAGACCCAGTATATGACTCAGCCAATTGCTCTCCAGGAATTTTGGGTGATGATGCTCATGTCAGCAAAGCCTATGGTGGTTCTGCTGATAACACAAAGAACATATCTGTGGTTCCGAAAGTTGGCCCCATCAGTTCATCTAGAATCAGAGATATGCAAATAACAGAAAAGAATGTGGTCGCTTCATCAGAAAAAACAATGGAAAACTGCAAGAAGGTATTGTGATTGTTCCTTGCAGATCATTATCCATTTCCTTTTTTCAGCAAATGTCAATGCGATATATTCTTATATAACTTGCAATCTTTCAGGAAAAGCACAAGAGACCCCTCATCCTAAGGATGATGTGCAAGTAAATGCTGATTCATGCACAACTGAAAACATTGAGAAAATGAAGTCTCCATGTACGTCAGAATCATGTGAGGAGAACAACAAGCACCGGGAGGATAGAGGACATGCTCATAAGAAGTCAGCTGCAGATGTCGTCCAGATCAATGGGGGTATGTCATCCAAAAGAAAACGAATGAAGTGCTAAGACATTGCATGTCCCAGTTCTCAAGACACAAATCCATTATTTCCGAACCACCAAGATGGCATTGGCACCCATGTCGTAATTGCAGAAAAAATCTCAATGGAAATACAACCTTCTGATCCTTACATCCTAAGAAGTACAGGATTTGATGACTTCATGCTTCTCAAATATGAGACGAAGAATGATGCAGTGAACCACAATATTTCAGTTGCAAGTGATGTTCAACAAAACAAGAGTTCTTCTCCCAAGCTAAGAAATAGGTTTCAGCCTAGCTGAGGTTGCTCTCTGTAACTCGTCTAGAGCAAATGCTTTATCACCTAATTTTAGTTGTGATATCAGCAGCAGGAATGTAGCTGAAGAAATGGACCTCCAAAACTATGAAGCATAGTTACAAAATACTTTTGATGTTGCTACAAGTTCTCTTATGCCTAGCAGATCTGATATTTCTCTTGATAGTGTGGAGCTCTGCAGTCAAGAGGTATGTGTTTCATCAAGTGTTTCAGTTCTTGTCTATCCTGAAATTGTGAAAATGCTAATTTAAAAGAGTACTATTTGAATTCTATTTTGAAGGGCAGGCCTGGTACAATGCTGAGAGCTGTCTCACAGAGTCACCAGGTTGCGGATTCGAAGCAGCCTCTCCGTATTTGCGGGGAAAATGCTTGTCTCGGTTTATCCCTTCCTGAGACCCCACTCATGTGGGAGTCTCTTAGTACTGGGTCTACCTTCTTTATTAGTTGGATGGTTTCAGTTTTATCTAAGTGCAAATTGGTTCATTATCTGATTCTTAAATACACTGTTAGACTTGTTGGTAGGTGAATTTCATCTGTTAGCAAATTGGTTCAGTTTTGCAATGTTCATTTTTGGATAGGACTATAGGAGCATGTCGAAATCAGTGTACCTGAACGTTAAACCATCTTTATATCATTGGAAGCACATATAGTTATTTCCCCTCTTTTTTTTGGTGGTGGCTCGTGTTGGGTTTCAGCTCTAGTCTACCCCAACTTGCTTGGCAATTGGCTCAAAAAGGATGTGTTGTTGCCACTGTTGCACTATTTTGTTATGTTCATTCTGAACCAAGATTGTTGTTTTTTTATTGCGTTAGTGAATTCCAGAGCATTGCCAACTTTTCTTCTTTTGTTGGCAGGAAAATACTTACTTGAAAGGAGAGGGTTTAAGTGTTGGTAATTCCAATGTGGAACATTCATGGATGGCTCCTCAGGTGGATGAAATATTGTCTCAGGTGCAAATTGGAACATATAGTTACGCCACACCTGAAGGAACTCCAATGAGCCGAACGACCGTCATGGAATCTCAAGAAACACCGTACGTCAAGTGAGGTCTCTGTGAATACCAAAAAGAGCAGGAGCAAAAAGCCCAAGCCCCATGCAAGCAAGAGGTCACTGGCTAGTCCAGGCAGTGACTCAGTGGGCCGGAGCAGCACCGACAACTTCTCAAAGGAATCAAGGCATCCCAAGAGAGAGAGCTCAAGAAAGGCTGCTAAATCTGACCACGTCGAACAAGAACCTCGCACCAGCAACAGCAACCCGTTGTCGAGCTACATGCAATTTATAGAATCTGCAAGAGCCAAGGCGTCGTCGTCCCCCAAGATAAGCCCAGATGTGCAGGACAGCAACCCAAGGAAAAGGCACTCGTTGTCCATGACCGACAGCACGCATGACTCGTCGCCTCGCATGCAGCGATCGTCATCGCAGGCTCAGCAAAACGTGAAGAGCAAGGGGCCTGTTCCACACAGCACGTCTGGTGAGTGCTTTATTCTCTTATATGAAAGCATGCATTATCCAGCTGCGTTTCAAGGCTCATTTTATCATCATGACATCTCGTAATTAGCTCGTGGTTGCTCTTTGAGTTCTCCTTACGGACCTTCCTGCGTGCAGACAGGAAGTGGCATATCTGATGGGTAGGCCGAGCAGCGTATTCGAATGTCTAGATGGATTTCTTGTGATGAACTCCTGCCTTCTCCGCACACTCCATCTAACTCGTCAAGTTTTTTTCTCCTTGATTCGTCGTTGGAATACTGAGTATAGTTGGAAGAAGGGCAGCTGCCTCTTGATATGTGTAAATTTGTTGGTTGTGTACTTGTGTTATGTGACTGATGTGGTTTTTGTGTGTAATATATGTCGCTTTGACTTGTCATGCAACATTGAAGACTATATGGATTGGTCTGTTGTATTTGGCGACGTTGAAGGTTTTTTTTGTGTGTGTGCAACATTGAAGAGTATATGGATTGGTTTGTTGTATTTGGCGACGTTGAAGGTTTTTTTTGTGTGTGTATCTAGGCAGTAGGAGCAAGTTGTTGACGGCTATGGCTATTGCCGGCTGGCGCAGAGGCAAGCCTGAAAGGAAGCAACCCGCACAAAGGCTGGCAACG
This sequence comes from Zea luxurians, assembly GCA_029449295.1. Classification (NCBI taxonomy): domain Eukaryota; kingdom Viridiplantae; phylum Streptophyta; class Magnoliopsida; order Poales; family Poaceae; genus Zea; species Zea luxurians. The sequence continues at coordinate 1,342,708 of JAOPSE010000040.1, read as the reverse complement.
AACTGCACTCAGGTGGTGTTGTCATTTGTACCTTGGCAAGCTTGTTTGATAGGGAGAAATTACTGACAATCTTGACTTACATATGCGCTCTATGACTGAGTCCATTTCATGACAGAAGAATAAGCTAAACACATCACTTCAGTCAATAATGTAATAATTGTATAGAACAAAGTATTACTCCATGTCTCTATCCGTTATAAATACAAAACGATTCTGAAATCAATTATCATAAAACATAGGATGTAGGGACTTTAACATACAAAACAGCTCTGCATCTACATTTACACCAAAGGGCATCATGCATTTACATGTATTTAGCATGCCAGCTGAACAGATTGAGTTCTGTTTCAGTCGTATATGGGTCTAGTTTGTTAGGACCTCTTTGTAGACGATGTTCTTGGTATATGTCCCACAATCTACGGTGGGGTTTTTCTTTACACCCTTCCTTGACTTTTTCCTCCCATCGACGGCTGGGATAACAAGAATCTTTATGTTCGATCAGGCTATCGCTCTAGATAGAGCAACATATAGTTGGCCATGAGAGAACACTGGTTCAGGCAAGTATACACCAACATTGGGAATAGTCTAACCCTGTGCTTTGTTAACCGTCATTGCAAAGCTAAGCCGTACAGGAAACTGCTTTATTTTGAACTGGAAAGGGAACATCTCTTCATCGGAGGGACACAACGGTATATGCGGTAGGAAAATCTGTTTTCCAACGTGTTGACCTAGTACAATCTCTGCGTCAATGCTATTTCTTTGGAAGCCAAGAACGACCAGCCTGGTGCCATTGCAAAGTCCATTTGCAGGGTCTATATTCCGGAGCAATATAACAGGACATCCAATCTTGAGCTTCAAAACATGAGGTGGCAGCCCATTAGGCGTCAATGTGTTTAGGAACTCGGGTGGGTAGTAGTTATGGGGATCATCCATGGCACTATCGAAACTATGGTACACCATATGCTCCCCTTGAAAACGATCAATCATCTTAACATTTATCATATCAACCCAGTCGTTCCGTGTTGACAGTATCGCCCTTGAAGTGATGTAGGTGGAATCAGACATATTTTCGTTGAGATTTGGGAAAGCGAAGTCTATTAGGTTGTTAAGATCGTTGTCACTCCCACTGTAAGGCACACACACATCGTCAGGAAGACGAATGTCGCCGTCACTATTTGTTTCCTCAGTTCCACCGCCTACGCGCAGCAAAAACTCCGCAAACCAAGGGTCGTTTTTTGCTCTCATGTTGCTAACAAGCTTTAAGTGGGACATGGACTCCCATAGGTAAGACATCCGTAGCGAAGACACGACCACTTGAGCCCTTGACCCTTTACGAACAACAGGCAAGACCTGTCTGAAATCTCCACCGAAGACAATGGTTTTACCACCAAATGGCAGTGCGGGGCGACCCATTATATCACGCATGCTATTGTCCAGTGCCTCCACGGCTTGTCTCTTAGTCATAGAAGCCTCGTCCCAGATAATGAGATATGCTTTCCGTAGCAACTCTGCTGTTCCACTCTGCTTCGTGAAGCTACATACAACGCCATCGTCAATAGTGAGTGGTATCTTGAAGCGTGAATGGGCGGTTCTTCCTCCAGGCATTATGGAAGCCGCAACACCAGATGTAGCTGTTGCCACTGCAATCTTGCCCTGGTTGCGTAGCATCGCGAGCAGCACTCTGTATAGATAAGTCTTCCCGGTGCCACCAGGTCCATCCACAAAGAACAATTCGCCCTGATCGGTGTCAACGGCAGACATAATCTTATCATAGGCGGCCCTCTGTTCCTCGTTAAGAGAGTCTTTAAGAGCCACATCTCCCACTGTCGGTTGGATACTTTCCTCCTCGTAAACCTCCCTAGCAGTACCAATAGCATCGTCATACGTGTTGATGATAGGAGGTAGAGGGAATGTCTTTATGTCCTTTCCCATTGACTGCAGCATGTTCCTAATGTCAATCAATACCATCTGCTCAACATGAGTTTTGTTCTAACTCCTGTGTTGGTAGTCTTCGGACATAGAATCTTTGTGTTTCTGCCAGAGTATAGCCACATCGCTTGGCTCACAGTACACCAGTATTGTGGCAAAAAGCCGTCACAGCGCCGATGGCATCTGGAAAAGAGCACGTTCAGTGAGACACTCATCCAGTGTGTTGTCCGACTCAAGTAGTCCCCTTCTCTCTGCTGCCTCACGAAAAGTCGGTAGGGTGACACCATCAAATGTCCTTACATCCACATAGGAGGCGGCGCCAGTCACGTGGTTTAGGAGAACACGAAGATAGTAGCGCTCCCCCTCGGCCGGATGAGCAGAGACTATCCTACCGACTTGTCCACCTGTATCTCGTTTCCTCTGTTGCCGTACTTTGCCCTTACCACTCTGCCAAGTGTACCACTCAGGGAAGTCACGATATAGGATGCCACGAGCCTCCTCGTGTAGCCTATTCGCCTTAAAATATGCTGTGAGCATCGACCTATCAACACCTGGACGGTTGACGACTCGCTCGACCATTTGCCGCTCGTGAAACGCCACCATGTGCATGTTTGGAAGATGGAGTTGAAGCTGCATCACAGGTGGAGATATCTGACTAAGCTCAAAGCCGTATATCCTCCACAAGGCTTCTGGAGGAGTCACCCACCTTGCATCTCTATACTGCTTGATCTCATCAACATCATCGTCTGCCTTGCTTGCATCTCTCATAACAACAGACGCACGATCATGGCCTTTGTATATGTACTTGAATAGGTATTTAACAGCCTTGATGCTCCCACATGCCTCGACATTGATGTGACAGTTGAAGAGACGAAGGAGGTATGGGTTATAAGGGACAATCCATCTATTGTCCAGTTCACACCCTCAGACCTTTTCTTTACGGTCATCGTCACGACGTCTGTAAACAGGGTACGAATCCTTCCCTTGCAAGGTTGTGTCACTGAAAGGCCAAGGGTAATGATTCTTGCATGATTTACGACCCTTAGTGCATGGGCAGTTAGGGTTTAGCGACCCACACGGGCCATGCATCATATGCTTGATAACCATCTTTCGTAGTTCAGGGTACTTGTTGCTTGGGATCTCGGCTGAGATCAAAAGGTCGTACTGCTCAGGACATGTGAGCTTGTACTTCCTCTGCATTATGAGTAGAAAATGGGCATGCGGCAAACCCCGCTTCTGAAACTCCACGACATAGACGTAGGCTTGGACCTTACCAAGAATATCATGTTTAGTTAGCCTATGCTTTAACTCTTGTAGCTTCGCATGAAAGACACACACTACAAGATCCGGACGATCTTGCAGTGTCTGCCTAGGGAGAAGCTCCCTTCTTATCTCATCCCAGTTAGGGTTACACGTCATGGTAAGAAATATGTCTGGTTTACCAAACTTCCGCACCAGAGCCATAGCATCCATATACCGACGTCTCATGTCACGAGGACCGCCAATAAACGACATCGACAACACAGTTCGCTTGCCAACCTTCTCTGCTCTAATATCTCCATCAAGCCTGCTATCCACCAAGCCCTGGTATAGGTCTGCCCTTAACCGATCCTGATTCCTGCGTATGTAATCTAAACGAGAGCTCTCAATCTTTATGTATGTGTCGACCGTGAACTGCTGGAAAAGCCGCTTTCCATGAAGTATTGGATTGAATACCCCAGGGCGAATCTGGAATTTGTAGCAGTAGTAGTCACGTACAGACACACATAAATGGTAGGAGATTCTGCATACGCAAGGATTATAAAGTGAGCAATGCTGAAAAGATATTTAATAATGCGCAAATATCACAAATTATAAAGAAACAACTAACCCGCATCTTCATCATTTGCATTACTTGCCTTATGTGTCGCACGGTATGCATCAACTTCGTCCATGGATACTCCAACCTTTGGGATATTTGCATGCCATCCAAGTTCGCCTCTAGGGAAGAACAATGGATATGATAGTGCATTGTAGCATCCATGGTATGAGCGGATGCAGTGGCTTGAACTGTCCTTCCCATGGAGCATAACACTCTTGCTGAACTGGCCTCGCCCTTCGCTCCCTTCGATCCAGACAGCGGCCACCTCGGAAGTGAGAGGTGTGTTATATGTCTTTTGGTTCAACGTCTGGTCTAGGTTCAACGCGATACGATAGTCATCAAGGTTATCAACGTGGCCCATGGTTCTAAGGTGCTCGGAGTACGGGTTTCCACGTAGTATGTCGACTATCTGTCGAATAACCTCTTTGTCTTTCTGTTGATGCTCTTCGCGACACTTACGGTACCGATGCTCTAGAGTGGGATCATCATCATAAAAGTAAAGCTCAAGGTGTTTATGCTCTGCCCCACCCTCCCTACCAAATGACTTGATATTGTGGTACATCATGCCCTGTTGTAACACCCGGTTTTAAAGAAACAAAGCCGGGTGCATCTCATACATGCGCCAAAGAAGACAACATATATAATAACAGAGTGTATAGAGATAAATGTCATAAACATCAGAGTATTTATTACATAGCGGAAGACTTATTACAAAATAAATAATAAATAAAAAAACGAACTAAGGATCGTTGGCGCCAATGTCAACTGAGAAACGCCACCTAGATCAGATCATACTCCTCGCCTTGTGGCTCCTCCTGAACCACCTGCTCTTCTCCTGTGGGGGGGTGTGAGACAGCAAGAGTGAGCTCACATACGTTCATAGCTCAACAAGTTGTGGGGAATAATGTGGCATGAACTCACCAAAGGTGGGAGTTCATGAAGTGTAAGGCTGATCAATGAAATAAAGGCTGAAGCTGAGCATTGCTTTTATAAGTTGGTCAAAATTTTATTAGCAATTACTAAGTGTAAGTGAATACCAAACCATAGTAATAATAAGTAAAAGTAATAATAAAATAATCCCAAATGCAATGAAATGACAGGTTAAGTTTAAGTTCCATAATTTAATCATGTGAGTGTCCGAGCCGCTCATGACCGTGAGCACGGCTAGTATACCAGTTTTACACTCTGCAGAGGTTGCGCATCTTTACCCACAAGTCGTGTTACCCATTTGCCACAGAGTTGATCAGACTCCATACACCTCTACCAAGGAAGCGAGGCAGGGTACCACTACGAGGCCTTTACAAAGTTCCACTAGCTTCAGACTACCCGCTACAGTTTATAGGAAGATCCAGTGCAGGGTTCCTGGCTGACCGCCATCGCAGCAAAATCAACCAGGGACCTCCCTACACTGACCTCTCCCCTACTGCCCTTGCCCCTTTCGGGTAAGGTAGCCCTCCCCTAGCTTTCCTAGTTAATCAGCCAAGGGCGTCCCATTAAACCCTTGTGGTAGCACTGTTTTCCCGGGTGGTTCTCCATGTTCCCATTAACATAATGATCTTAACATGAACAAGGAATAATAAAACAGATAACAATAAATAGTATAACAATGAGTGATGAATATCTCTATACCCAAATCCACATAAAGCAATAGCATGTACTACCCAAAACTTTAGTAGTAAAACCAGTGGTGAAGCAAGGTATAAAGATAGTCAAAATCTAGGGCATCCTATTGGGTCCCAGCAAAATTATCCTATGCAGATCATTATGAATAATAAGAACATGAATGGGTAAAAGAAGTGATCAAGGGCACAACTTGCCTTCAACGAGCTCCTGCTCAGCTACTTCAACTTGTTGAAGCTCAGGTTCCACAGTGGGTTGCTCGTCTACTCGCATCAATACAATACATACATGGCATAGCATAAATTAACATCACATCAAACATGCAAATAGAATATACAGTAATAAACTAGACATTAAAATAAGATCACAGGAACTGGAATCATCAAATTTGGAGTTATATATTTTAAGTTATGAATTTCCAAAGATTTTATGCATTTAATATAGGGTTAAGTGAGAAATAAATTTTAATGTGTATTTCATGTGAAAACAGTGGTACTATTTGATAGAGAATAATATTACAAAATTATAGGAACTGGAATGGGCCAATTTGGAGTTCATATGCATTTACTATGAATTATACAAACTATATGAATTGTTTTTATATTAAAAACTCATTTTCTAATTCATTTTCTTGATTTTATAACTCTCTGGACGGGGCATCAAATACTGAAAACTACAGGGGTCTCGGTGTAAGTGTTTCCAAGACTCAGGGAGACACCCGAGCGGACTGCGGGTTGATTAGTGGTTTTCCTAGGGACTCTTTAGCAATTGTGACACGGCGAAGGGGTATCGGCCAATCTCGGCCCTTAGATTAGAATCCTACGGCTAGAATTAGATTAAGCCGAGCTCGAACCGGTACGCTACGCAGCCCGTTGGATTGGAAATCTACGGTCCGCGCTCAACATAACCGAGATCGATGCGCAGTCCGTTGGATCTTGGATCTACGGTCGTCGTGCGCTCGGCCAAAACGGTACGCCAGACTTATTCTCAGCCGCCCACGTCGAGATCAACGGTACTGGGTTCATCCCCTTCCTTCGACGATGGCGCACGAGGCGCAGGACACCGCACGGCGGCGCACCCGCCGGAGCTCAATCGCGCCCCACGGTGAACCACTACTAGTTCTGATGAGCGCAAAACGAAATTGACGCGATAACGAGTTCGGTTAAGTGATCAATACCGGGAATTTGGTCACCAGGAGGCACGCCCGCGGCGCACGGCGGAAAACCAAGGTAGCACGACGCCGGCGAGCAATTGCCGTCGCCACGCGGTCCGCCCCACCAAATTGCTGGCGCAGAAAGCTTCCGTAGACGAGTAGTATCCCCCTCGGCCCCACTCCGAAGACCGAGGCCCAGCAACGATGAGACTTCACCGGCGGCGGCGCAATTTCGGTGGCTAGTGGCCCTCTGGCGGCCGTGAGCGCTATGAGTTAGGGTCGAGGAAAGAGGGGATGAGTTCACCTTTATGCGCGTGGAAGGTTCCGCGCCCTCGGTCAATCACCACGAGCGCGGACTTGCCGATCGGAACGGATCCGAGCGCCCGCCCGCCATGCGCGACGATTCTGTTGGGAGGAGATCGCCGACAGGCGGGACCCACACCGCAGTGAAACAGAGCGTGAGCAAGGAAGTGGACGAGCGTGCGGGCCGTTCGCGAGGACGCCTGACGAAGCGGGCCCACCCGGTCAGCGACAGAGTAAAGGAGATGGCGCGAGCGCGAGGCAGTGGTGAATGACGCCTGGGGCCCGCGGCGCAGTGAGGCAAGGGGGCGGCCATGCGCTGACGGCCGAGCCCCACATGTCGGGCGCGCGCGCGGTATGGAGGTGAAGTGGGCCGCGTGATGTGTTTTCCTGAGTGGGCCGAATGGAGTGAAGTTGGCCTGTTTAGGTTAGTTTAGTTTTATTCTTTTCTTTTCTCTTTCTTCTTTTTTTTCTAATTACAAATCCAAATTTGAATTCAAATTTACATTCAAACTTTGTGCAGATTTTGTGCTCAGATTATATTGTGAATTTAAGAAGTGTTAGTTTGGGAAATATAAGGTTTATTTATGTTTTATATACTTTCTTTTCCAAATTGCCAAGTTTATAAATTAGGGCAAAACCTCCTTTTCATTATTAATGTGTTTTTATTATGTTTATTTTTATAATTAAATGCACAAGCAATTAAACTCCAACATGATGCATCATTCTTTTATTTAGTACATTTATTGTTAGCCAAGGATAATTCCATGGTTTGAAATATGCAAAAATGGAAATAATAACACAAGTGGTCAATTAAACTCTTTATATCCCTCAATTCTTGGACTTTCCACTACTCTTGCCATTTGGGTATTACAAATCCTACCCCCCTTAAAAATAATCTCGTCCTCGAGATTTAGGAAGGACTGGGGAAAAGATGGGGAAAGTCTATGCGAAGTTCTTCTTCTCTCTCCCACGTTGCTTCATCTTCACCGTGATGACTCCATTGTACTTTGCACATCTTTATCACCTTATTTCTTGTAACTCGAGTCAAAGTGTCCAAAATCTTGATAGGGTACTCAGCATAAGTCAAATCCTCTTGAACACTAAGGTCTTCCATTGGTAGTTGCTCCTCAGGTACCCTGAGGCACTTCTTCAGCTGAGACACATGGAATACATCATGTACATCTGACAGATGATCGGGTAACTCCAGTTGATATGCAACTTCTCCCACTCGCTTTAAGATCAAGAAAGGTCCAATGAAGCGAGGGGACAACTTTCCTTTAACTTTAAATCTCCTCATACCACGAAGTGGTGACACCTTCAAATAGACATGATCACCCTCCTTAAACTCCAGTAGTCTTCTCCTATTATCAGCATAACTCTTTTGCCTTGATTGTGCAATTCTCAAGTTTTCTCGTATTATTTGCACTTGTTCTTCTGCCTCTTGTATAAGTTCAGGCCCAAAGAACTGTCTTTCTCCAGTCTGATCCCAATATAGTGGAGTCCTGCATTTTCTACCATACAGCTTCAAATGGTGACATCTTCAAACTGGCCTGATAGCTATTATTATAAGAAAACTCAGCATATGGTAAACTCTTCTCCCAGCTGCCACCATGCTTGAGAGCACAAGCTCTTAACATATCTTCCAGCACTTGATTGGTTCTCTCTGTCTGTCCATCAGTCTGGGGATGGTAGGCTGAACTAAAATTCAACTTTGTATCCAAGCTCTCATGCAACTTCTTCCAAAATCGAGAAGTAAACTGTGACCCTCGATCAGACACGATCTTCTTAGGCACTCCATGTAGACAAACTATCCGAGTCATATACAATTCTGCTAGCTTGGCTCCCGTATAATTAGTCCTCACAGGTATAAAATGAGCCACCTTTGTCAATCTGTCCACAATTACCCGAATAGTCATATCCTGCTGGAGTGCGGGGTAGTCCAACAATAAAATCCATACCAATTTCTTCCCATTTCCACTCGGGTATCTTCAATGGGTGCAATAGTCCAGCGGGTCTTTGATGTTCAGCCTTAACTCTTTGACACACATCACACTTAGCCACATGGGCAGCAACATCTCTTTTCAGTCCATACCACCAATACTTTTGCTTCAAATCTTGATACATCTTAGTGCTACTAGGGTGGATGGAGTAATCAGAATCATGAGCTTCTTTCAATATAGCCTCACGGAGGCTATCGATCTCCGGAACACATATCCGATCTTTGAACCATATAGTACCTTGCTCATCCTCCGTGAATTCTGGAACTCTTCCTTCAGTAATAAGATCCTTGATCTCTTGAATCTTAGCATCACCAATCTGACCTTTACGAATCTCTTGCTCCAAGGTAGGTTCCAACTCAATGGTAACTCCTTCAGTATGAGTAACAATTCCCAAATTGAGTCTCTCAAAGTCTTTTGCTAATTCATCAGATAGCTGGACAACGAAAGCGGAGTGAACATGCTCCTTCCGACTCAAGGCATCTGCAACCAAATTTGCCTTGCCTGGATGATAGTGAATCTCCAAATCATAATCCTTGATGAGCTCCAACCAACGGCGTTGCCTAAGGTTGAGATCCTTCTGAGTGAATATATACTTCAAACTCTTATGATCCGTGTACACTTGGCACTTAGTTCCCATAATATAGTGTCTCCAAATCTTAAGTGCATGCACAACTGCTGCCAGTTCCAAGTCATGAGTGGGGTAGTTCAATTCATGCTTCCGCAACTGACGAGACGCATAGGCAATCACATGACCTTCTTGCATAAGCACACATCCAAGTCCTTGGCCACATGCATCACAGTAAATGTCAAATCCCTTCTGCAGATCCGGCATAATCAATACTGGAGGTGACATCAATCTTTCCTTCAATTGATCAAAGCTCTCTTGACATTTCTCATCCCACTTAAATTCTTTTCCTTTCTCCAAAAGCGATGTCATAGGCTTGGCAATCTTAGAGAACCCTTCAATAAATCTCCGATAATATCCTGCGAGTCCCAAGAAACTCCGAATCTCCGTAACTGTAGTGGGCACTCTCCACTCCATAATCTCCTTGACCTTAGCAGGATCCACTGCTATTCCTCCATTAGAAATAATATGACCAAGGAATGGCACCTTGTCAATCCAAAACTCGCACTTGCTGAACTTAGCGTAGAGTTGATTATCTCGTAACTTCTGTAGCACCAACCTTAGATGTTGTTCATGATCACTTTCATTCTTAGAATAGATAAGAATATCGTCGATAAACACCACGACGAATCTGTCCAAATAATCCATAAACACTTTGTTCATCAAATTCATGAAATAAGCTGGTGCATTGGTTAATCCAAATGACATAACAGTAAACTCATATAATCCATATCGAGTCGAGAAAGCCGTCTTGGGAATATCCGATGGTCTAATCCTCATCTGATGGTAACCGGATCGGAGATCAATCTTCGAAAACACTCTTGCACCTCGCATCTGATCAAATAAATCCTCAATACGGGGCAACGGGTACTTGTTCTTCACCGTAACATCATTAAGAGATCTATAATCCACACACATCCGTTGCGATCCATCCTTCTTCTGCACAAATAACACCGGTGCTCCCCAAGGTGAGGAACTTGGACGAATGTAACCAGCCTCTTGTAACTCCGTTAACTGCTTCTTCAGTTCCTTCAACTCCTCTACGGACATTCTATATGGCCGTTTAGAAATGGGGGCGGTCCCAGGTAAGAGATCGATAACAAACTCAACTTCTCTATCAGGTGGCATCCCTGGTAACTCCTCTGGAAAGACATCCGGAAAATCTCTAACCACCCGGATGTTGTCACCAACAAACTCCTCCGGCATAAAGAACATTGCACGCATGGATGAGGAGGTTACTGCAATATTAACTTGAAACCTTTCTCCTTTAGTGGTAGTGAGCTCTATAGTACCTCTACCACATGCTATAACGGCCTTTGCCTTTCTTAGCCATGACATACCAAGGATCAGATCTATACTGCTTGACTCTAATATTATAGCAGTAGCTCCAAATTCTCTACCCATAATGGTTAATGTCAATCTACGTGTCATTTGATTCGCCTCAACAGGCCCTTTAGGAGTAATTACTATCAGGGGTTTTCTCATATTTAGCAGTGGTATTTCATTTGTGTTGGCATAACGAGCAGACATGAATGAATGTGTAGCACCAGAATCAAATAATATTGTTGCAGGAGTTGCATTAACATAAAACATACCAATTACGAGGTCTCCACCATCAGGAGTATCATCAACACTGACTTGATTCACCCTGGCTATAGAATATCCCTTGCCAGGGGTCTGTTGCTTGTTCTGAGCTGGAGTAGTAGCAATCCTCTGTGGGCAGACATTTGCATAATGACCAATCTTCCCACACTTGAAACATTGAGTGCCCGGACTCTGTCCTGCAAACTTCGTTGGGGTGCCCGTGGGAGTAGCCTGTCGAGGTGGAGTCCTCAGTGGTGATTGCTGAACTGGGCGTGGTCCTCCGGGTCGAGTCGGTGTACCCTGTGGTGAACTGTAGCGAGGACGAACACTGCTGCTACCCTGTCCCTGTGATATTGCCTTTCTCTTCAAATCTCCCAGCTGAACACGCTTGTGTTCAATAGCTAGGGCCTTATCAAGCAGCCTCTGAAATGACGGAAATGTGTGTGCCACTAGAGCATACTGCAGTGGTCCATTAAGTCCTTCAATGAAATGCTCCTGCTTCCTCTCGTCTTCAGCGACTTCTTCAGGGGCATATCTGGACAACTGAATGAATTTATCCCTGTACTCGCTGACTGACATGTTGCCTTGCTTCAATGCCAGAAACTCCTTCTTCTTGATCTTTATCATCCCAGCTGGAATATGGTAGTTCCTGAACTGCGTACTGAACTCGGCCCAAGTAATAGTATCAGCAGCATCATGGGCAGCAGTATAAGAATCCCACCAGTCAGCAGCAGGACCTGTCAGACGTCCAGAAGCATATAAAACCTTCTCCCGGTCAGTGCATTGTGCAATGTTGAGCATCTTCTCAATTGCTTTCAGCCAATCATCTGCATCAAGTGGATCTGGCGAGCTGGCGAATGTAGGTGGCTTATGACTCATAAACTCCCGGTGCTTATCACGAGGTGGAACTGGTGGTGGTGGTGGAGGCAATGGCACTTGTTGCTGTTGTTGCTGTTGTTGAAGTTGTTGTTGCAGCTGCTGTTGTTGCGCCCTCCTTTCTTGGCGTATCTCATCTCTCTCCTGGCGCAACTCCTGGCGTATATCTTCTCTTTCCTGACGCATCTCTTGGCGTTCTTGCTGCATCTGGGCACGCATATCAGCCATAGTATCCGCCATTTGCTGCATCACCACCATCTGAGCAGCAACCAGTGGGTCAACTCCGCCTGGTGGAGGATTAGGAGGATTCATCTCTGCTGGCTGTGGCTGAGGTTGTCTATATATCCTTCGAGTGTGTCGATTAGGAGGCAAATCAATTCCACCACCCCTCCTGGTATTGACCATCTGAGTTAGATACATATGGTAAGAAAGAGCAGTAGACAAGGCAGTAATTACAATCATGTTACTTTGGGGGATTTATTAGCTAAGCAGATTAATATTTCACCTACTATAGCTAATTCAATACCTTATGTTGGTACATGCTAAGATGTCCATCTATAATAATTCAATCAATCAAAGAAGCAAATCAGGCATTGATCATCAGAACAATCAACCAATATTTTTAATAGAGAAAATAGTTTTAATTTTGTCTTAGGCTTCCTATCTCTTAAAAATGTCATAGGGGTAGGGATTCCAAGGTGTGAAATCCATCTTGTCTTAGAATAGAGAAGATAAGAATGATCAGAGTAGATCAGTAGAAGGTGAGACAGGATTAAGATAAGTATAGAAAGATTCAGAGTAAGGTAAGTGTAGAATGAATCAGAATAAGATAAGTAGGTAAGGGTTTTGTCCATTTCTATCTAGGTTTCGTCCTACAGTCAACATTTCTTCTGATACCACTTCTGTAACACCCGGTTTTAAAGAAACAAAGCCGGGTGCATCTCATACATGCGCCAAAGAAGACAACATATATAATAACAGAGTGTATAGAGATAAATGTCATAAACATCAGAGTATTTATTACATAGCGGAAGACTTATTACAAAATAAATAATAAATAAAAAAACGAACTAAGGATCGTTGGCGCCAATGTCAACTGAGAAACGCCACCTAGATCAGATCATACTCCTCGCCTTGTGGCTCCTCCTGAACCACCTGCTCTTCTCCTGTGGGGGGGTGTGAGACAGCAAGAGTGAGCTCACATACGTTCATAGCTCAACAAGTCGTGGGGAATAATGTGGCATGAACTCACCAAAGGTGGGAGTTCATGAAGTGTAAGGCTGATCAATGAAATAAAGGCTGAAGCTGAGCATTGCTTTTATAAGTTGGTCAAAATTTTATTAGCAATTACTAAGTGTAAGTGAATACCAAACCATAGTAATAATAAGTAAAAGTAATAATAAAATAATCCCAAATGCAATGAAATGACAGGTTAAGTTTAAGTTCCATAATTTAATCATGTGAGTGTCCGAGCCGCTCATGACCGTGAGCACGGCTAGTATACCAGTTTTACACTCTGCAGAGGTTGCGCATCTTTACCCACAAGTCGTGTTACCCATTTGCCACAGAGTTGATCAGACTCCATACACCTCTACCAAGGAAGCGAGGCAGGGTACCACTACGAGGCCTTTACAAAGTTCCACTAGCTTCAGACTACCCGCTACAGTTTATAGGAAGATCCAGTGCAGGGTTCCTGGCTGACCGCCATCGCAGCAAAATCAACCAGGGACCTCCCTACACTGACCTCTCCCCTACTGCCCTTGCCCCTTTCGGGTAAGGTAGCCCTCCCCTAGCTTTCCTAGTTAATCAGCCAAGGGCGTCCCATTAAACCCTTGTGGTAGCACTGTTTTCCCGGGTGGTTCTCCATGTTCCATTAACATAATGATCTTAACATGAACAAGGAATAATAAAACAGATAACAATAAATAGTATAACAATGAGTGATGAATATCTCTATACCCAAATCCACATAAAGCAATAGCATGTACTACCCAAAACTTTAGTAGTAAAACCAGTGGTGAAGCAAGGTATAAAGATAGTCAAAATCTAGGGCATCCTATTGGGTCCCAGCAAAATTATCCTATGCAGATCATTATGAATAATAAGAACATGAATGGGTAAAAGAAGTGATCAAGGGCACAACTTGCCTTCAACGAGCTCCTGCTCAGCTACTTCAACTTGTTGAAGCTCAGGTTCCACAGTGGGTTGCTCGTCTACTCGCATCAATACAATACATACATGGCATAGCATAAATTAACATCACATCAAACATGCAAATAGAATATACAGTAATAAACTAGACATTAAAATAAGATCACAGGAACTGGAATCATCAAATTTGGAGTTATATATTTTAAGTTATGAATTTCCAAAGATTTTATGCATTTAATATAGGGTTAAGTGAGAAATAAATTTTAATGTGTATTTCATGTGAAAACAGTGGTACTATTTGATAGAGAATAATATTACAAAATTATAGGAACTGGAATGGGCCAATTTGGAGTTCATATGCATTTACTATGAATTATACAAACTATATGAATTGTTTTTATATTAAAAACTCATTTTCTAATTCATTTTCTTGATTTTATAACTCTCTGGACGGGGCATCAAATACTGAAAACTACAGGGGTCTCGGTGTAAGTGTTTCCAAGACTCAGGGAGACACCCGAGCGGACTGCGGGTTGATTAGTGGTTTTCCTAGGGACTCTTTAGCAATTGTGACACGGCGAAGGGGTATCGGCCAATCTCGGCCCTTAGATTAGAATCCTACGGCTAGAATTAGATTAAGCCAAGCTCGAACCGGTACGCTACGCAGCCCGTTGGATTGGAAATCTACGGTCCGCGCTCAACATAACCGAGATCGATGCGCAGTCCGTTGGATCTTGGATCTACGGTCGTCGTGCGCTCGGCCAAAACGGTACGCCAGACTTAATCTCAGCCGCCCACGTCGAGATCAACGGTACTGGGTTCATCCCCTTCCTTCGACGATGGCGCACGAGGCGCAGGACACCGCACGGCGGCGCACCCGCCGGAGCTCAATCGCGCCCCACGGTGAACCACTACTAGTTCTGATGAGCGCAAAACGAAATTGACGCGATAACGAGTTCGGTTAAGTGATCAATACCGAGAATTTGGTCACCAGGAGGCACGCCCGCGGCGCACGGCGGAAAACCAAGGTAGCACGACGCCGGCGAGCAATTGCCGTCGCCACGCGGTCCGCCCCACCAAATTGCTGGCGCAGAAAGCTTCCGTAGACGAGTAGTATCCCCCTCGGCCCCACTCCGAAGACCGAGGCCCAGCAACGATGAGACTTCACCGGCGGCGGCGCAATTTCGGTGGCTAGTGGCCCTCTGGCGGCCGTGAGCGCTATGAGTTAGGGTCGAGGAAAGAGGGGATGAGTTCACCTTTATGCGCGTGGAAGGTTCCGCGCCCTCGGTCAATCACCACGAGCGCGGACTTGCCGATCGGAACGGATCCGAGCGCCCGCCCGCCATGCGCGGCGATTCTGTTGGGAGGAGATCGCCGACAGGCGGGACCCACACCGCAGTGAAACAGAGCGTGAGCAAGGAAGTGGACGAGCGTGCGGGCCGTTCGCGAGGACGCCTGACGAAGCGGGCCCACCCAGTCAGCGACAGAGTAAAGGAGATGGCGCGAGCGCGAGGCAGTGGTGAATGACGCCTGGGGCCCGCGGCGCAGTGAGGCAAGGGGGCGGCCATGCGCTGACGGCCGAGCCCCACATGTCGGGCGCGCGCGCGGTATGGAGGTGAAGTGGGCCGAATGGAGTGAAGTTGGCCTGTTTAGGTTAGTTTAGTTTTATTCTTTTCTTTTCTCTTTCTTCTTTTTTTTTTTCTAATTACAAATCCAAATTTGAATTCAAATTTACATTCAAACTTTGTGCAGATTTTGTGCTCAGATTATATTGTGAATTTAAGAAGTGTTAGTTTGGGAAATATAAGGTTTATTTATGTTTTATATACTTTCTTTTCCAAATTTCCAAGTTTATAAATTAGGGAAAAACCTCCTTTTCATTATTAATGTGTTTTTATTATGTTTATTTTTATAATTAAATGCACAAGCAATTAAACTCCAACATGATGCATCATTCTTTTATTTAGTACATTTATTGTTAGCCAAGGATAATTCCATGGTTTGAAATATGCAAAAATGGAAATAATAACACAAGTGGTCAATTAAACTCTTTATATCCCTCAATTCTTGGACTTTCCACTACTCTTGCCATTTGGGTATTACACCTGTGCTCGGAACGTGTATATACCAGAATCTCTTACATTAGTTGTCATACTATCGAGGCAACAATATAGGGAAGTGAAAGAAAAATGGCCATTAAAAACCTAATGTTATCACGAAAGTGCCTAGCATCAGAGTCTGCACTATCCCACAACCTCTTGAGTTGGGGAGGGGTCTCCAGTGGGGCTAGCTCAACCTTCCCACCACGACAACAAAAACTAGTGTCTCATACTCAAACTTCTTCGCAGTGCAATAACCGCAGTTGGGAATAGTCTTTAGCATATGTGTTTCTTCAGGGATGTTGCTATACACCTTGTCGTACGGGTCAGGAACATCAGTGGCAGTCAATTCATCTTGACTACCATCGATCTCTATATCCTCATCTGATATTTTTTTTGGAAACAATGAGTAAGACATATGTATTTATATAAGCATTGGTACCATATCATAAAAAGATTGAAATTAGTACATTGCCCAGCGAATAGGTATCCCTCGTTCTCATCAGCATCGTCTTCATATACGACACCGTCATTGTCATCAACTGGAGGGTGAAAATACAAGCCACATAAAATACCTGGGCGTTCAGGATAATAGGGTGGTGAAAATATGTAACCAGAATAAAGATTCTTAACAATTACCATTGGAAATGACCCTTGGCTTTGACTGGGTATGATCCACCCCACTTCCTTGTTCGGTCCAATCATCCCCTTCCTCAGCGTCACTAATAGTATCCTCAGTCGCAGTAGCCATGTTCCTTGAAATGGATGCTTCAAATTGCCGGTTTCGACGGGCTAAGATAGCTTGTCTTTCACCACGTGGCACATGTTGTTTACGTCTTAGTGGTCTAGTAGACATACACAGTGAATCGGCATCCTCAGTCTGTGTTGAAGCTGGCAGGAACGGGTTACTGGCGATATCAGGGATAACCCAGTCACAGGGGGTAACTGCAGATCCATCAGGTTCAATTGCATCTGTTGTAGGGTGCACAACCTTAGGGGTATATGTTGGGGACTCCATGGCGATGGACTCCTGACTCAATGTGTCAGCCAACAATGCTCTACGTTTTCTTATGTACTCTATCTTTGACCCTTTCCGCTTTGGTGTATTATTATACAACCTAAGGCGTTCACACCTAAGCTTCCTCTCGGCTGGAGTTAAGTTTTTGTACCGCTCTCTAAAGTAGGCGGCCCTTCCCAAATTATGGTTAGGCGTGTTACCAACAGTTTCATGCACACCGCCTAGAATAAGGCATGTATACATTAAACCGTCTGAAATCAGCTGTTTTGCAAGCTTAGTTGAGTGAACTGTCATGTACCTGGTGTCAGAAGGTCTCTCGTTGTGAAAACATCGTCTGACTTGAATGTCTCATTCCTATGCAACCAATCGCTATCATCATCTTGATTCACATTTGGAACTGCCAAATCAACAGTGGCAAAATGATATTCATGGCTACAAATCTGTATTTATAAAACGATGGGTGAAAATGATTGTGATAGGTATACCCGCAATACCTTGTGTTGCAAAGTTTGTGAAATCAATTGTGCTACAACCATCTGAAAGACTAACTGTGAAACAAAATGAAAACCAAAATAAGATTAATAGACATTCACTAATCCATAAGAGGATCTATTAAAATAATTAGGAATTTAACTTTTTCATCACCTTTAGATGCCTCTGGCTGTATAGGAGGTCCTTTATTTCGTTGGCTTACTTCACGACGTTTTCTACTTTTCTCGTTTTTTGTTCAACGGTCATCGCGGCATATCTTTCCCTTTTCCTTTGCCTCTTACGTTCCTTAGCATCGACATTTGGACCAAGACTTTTTGATCCATTTTCATCAGCTACAATATAACCTTGTGTATTAGTGTTCCCCTAAATACTATGTTTCAAACGTTAATCGACACACGTGTAATAACCTTTACCTATAGTAATGGTGTTTGAGATGTTTGTCAATGGTGTGCGACCATCATTATGTTCCATCTGATCTGTTTCTGCTGGTTCTCCGTTCTCCATAAAGAAACCCTATCATGGACATAGGAACTGGCTTAGTTAAGTTTTCACACAGTACTTGATTAAGGGCTGATTTGGTGATCAGGGATCCTGAGGGGATCCAGGGAGAGGAATTCCGCTTGCTATTCAAATAGCAAGGAGATTCCTCTCCATGGATTTGAATAGAAAGGGGATTCCTTCCCCATTCGATATCATTTGTATTTGTTTATAACATTTGAGGTTTCACATTTAGAAAACATATACTTAATTCTTATCTCTACTACACTATATGTTACCAGTGTAGGCGTCCACACTGGTAACATATATGTTATCAGAATTCGAGCAGGAACCCTGTCTGTTCCACCCAATGCAAATCACAAGGTAAAAAGACGACCATTCAAACACAACACAAGTAAAAAGACGACCATTCAAAGAGCCTAAACTCCTTTGTCATGTGTTACCGTTTCAATCTTGAACTATGCATTGTTGTGGATCCTAAAGATCTGGTTACAAGCCTACAACTTAACTGATATAGATCACATGATGATGATAATATGTATATTCATGGTGACACCTTTGCTGATATAGATCACATGGAAAATCAACAAGGTATGTATCAGGTTTTGGATATATAGTGCATTGAGCTGTGACACCAGGGGCACACGTGGGTAATTATGGTGAAGCCTAACCATAATTTTGTAACAAAAACAATTGAACATTATACTGCATCTTGCCACTCTCACTATGATGATTTATTCAAACGCATTTTGGATTACAATAAGTGACAGAACTCCTGGCGCAATAAATCATGCAGGTCTTATAGTTAGCAGGCTAGCATGTCCCTCAGGAATTGTAGCTACAGGTTTTGTATCTTGTTAGTGTCTTGTAGCAATTTCTGCATCCTGCATATCATCCATCATTGTGAACAAATGCTTGGCATTACCACCGATAGAACTCCTGGCCTAATAAATCATGCAGGTCTTATAGTTAGCAAGTAGAATGTCCCCAAGGAATTGTAGTTACTCCTTATGTTTCTATACTTATACTCACAATAATTAAAATAGTTACTTCTGTTCTAGTAATCTAAGTATTTATATTTGGCTGTATTCTCAGGTAGTCTGGCTATAGGGTGAGCTGTGCTAACTGCTAGAGGAGAGTTGATCCTAAGCACTCACCTAGATCGACTCAGTGGACTGCTAGATGGCAATCGACTCAGTGGATCCATACCAACCTGGATCCACACACTGGAGTACCTTTTCTACTTAGACATATCAAACAACAACCTTACAGGGGAAATTCCGAAAGAAATAGTGAGTATGCCAATGATAACTTTAGAGAGGACTGCAGCTCATTTGGATGCAAGTGTTTTTGATCTGCCAGTTTATGATGGTCCATCACGTCAGTACCGCATACCGATTGCTTTTCCTAAAGTTCTAAATCTAAGCAGCAACAGATTCACAGGTCTGATTCCCCCAGAGATTGGTCAGTTGAAAAGCCTCATTTCACTTGATATCAGCTCCAACAGCTTAACCGGACCGATCCCCACATCTATCTGCAATCTCACAAACATGCTAGTGCTAGATTTATCCAGCAGTGATCTCACGTGTCCAACAAAGAGCCTCCAAGAATCAGATCAACTGGAGACCCACTGACCAACATATGACAATGCATAAGGCGACCAAACTCTGGGGGAATTTGTGTTGCGATTTTATTCTGGGCAGTGCAGTGGAACAACATATCAAGGGGTGACTGTGACAGTTGAACAATAAACGAATTGTAATAGTGCATTTGATCTGGTTGTGATTTGTTCCTTCACCCAATCCAAATATTCTGTCTGATTCTGCAAAACATAGGCACATTTATCCACTCACTTAGATCCAGTTGCATACAAGATTATTCTCATAGCACTACTGCCGAAGGGGTTTTCCTATACCACTATTTTTCTTTGGATTGTTTTTGTTTGGTGTCCTCATCTAGCACTTAGCTTCCAGCATGTTAGTACCATCTTCCTTGGTGATCTCCTCATCTCCACCATATTTGGAATCAAGGAGCCAAGGACAGAGCCCTCTAGTGCGAGCCAGCTAATGACACTGGGCTGCTTCCAAGTGCCAGTCTAGCTGGGGAGTGACATTGATGAAAGTTACTAGGTGATCTGGATCTGGACGCTGCTAAGCAAGGGGATTTTAGCCTTAAAGGCCGGGCTGGCATACAATGGTGGTTGGAATACCAAATGTGAAGCAAGTTGAGCAAGTCTGTGATGGTTGTGTCCTAGGAAAACAACACAGGAAACCATTTCCCAAAGTGTCAGGTTTCAGGGCAGTTAAAAATCTTGAGCTAGTCCATGCAGATCTTTGTGGTCAGATTGCTCCCAAGAGCATAGGGGGTGCATTTTAGGTGAGTGCTAGTGGTAGATGATCACAGAAGATACATGTGGGTAGAGATGCTAAAATCCAAAGATCAAGCGTTAGAATGTTTCAAGAGAATTAAACAAAGGGCTGAGGTTGAGTCTGGAAATAAACTGAAAGCTTTAAGAACATATAGGGGTGGTGAGTTTACCTCAAATCTATTCTCCATTTTCTGTAGTGAAGGTGGGATCAAACACTATACTACAACTCCATATTCCCCACAACAGAATGGGATCAAACAAAGGGGTATGCTCAAGTCCAAGGGATAGACTACGATGTAAAAACACATGGATAGACTATGATGAAAACTCTTCTGTAAACACTCACATTCTTCTATTTTGTTAGTTTTCCTAAGAACACCTATTCTTGTTCATGTTATTACATAGGAATTCCACGCATGTTAGACATAATACAAAGTTTATAATTTTTCTCATAATATAATATAATACAGATTTGGAGACTGTTTGCATTATCTAAATGTGTAACCCATACAGATTATTACGGGAATTCAATTTTTCGCACAAAATATTTATTAATCATTTGCACGGTCAAAAATTTCACAAAATATCTCTTATTAAACCCATGTCATAGGTATTACAAACAAAATTCATAGACATACAAGTTTGTCTCATGTTGCTTTTGGTTGACCAATAACAGTACGACACGTAGTCTATCATTATAGAATCTCTCTACGCCTAAACATAGTCCCAATTATTGCTCTCTGCGAATTTGTAGAATCTATCTACGCCTTTGTTCTTCAAGAAATGTAACAGCAAACTGACGGTTGTTCCGCGCCACCAAATATTTTTGAATTGTTGCAATGAATGCCACAATTAATCACATCTACACGCAGTTCATGATATAATGAGAACAATCACGATTTAAATGTATCTAAATTTTTAGAATATACTTACGTCCAAAATGATGGGTGTTGTGATGGAACGGATTGAAGTGTATTGCGGTATGATCCGAAGATTCGAGGCACTCTAGAATTACACATTTAAATCTCCATTACGAATCATTATAAAGCAAAACTTAGTGACAGATGTTTTTGAAAGGCGTAAAGACAAGTTGTACCTTGTCTTCTGAACCGTCTAAACATAGTCCCAATTATTATGCCATAATCCTCCTTAGCCAACGCCCAGCGGAGTGCATTTTTGTTTAGTAGGTCACCCCAAACTTTAATGATATGTAAACATCCCCTACGACATTGATTTTGGTAAGAATAGGTTAGTAATATTTAGATTTGAATATATAACTCGACAATTAACGGAATATACCTAGCATCCATTATAACAATCTTTCTGAAAGGGCCCCACATTGTGCGATGAATTGTATCCAAGTGGACTACAATAGCCATTATGTCTACAAAAATAACAATTTATAAATGGATTAATACTGAATTTTGTGTAAACGATAGTTTAATAATATTAAGAGATCGATATATTCTTACCGACTAAAGTCCTATTTGGCAACTCGACAATATCAGCAAGGTTCAAGAGTATTTGTTTTGGGAATGGCGCCATTTGAATTGGAACAGTGTATGGCTCCACGATAGTTTGTTGGTCAAGACACAATTCCATGGGACCATTTAGATGACGAAAATTAAATTCACCCGGATGAAGACTGAACTTTACATTATGCATCTTGTAAACATGCTTTTCATGGAGCAAATTATCGAAATGTTTGACTGTCTCATACATATATGTTATGGCCTCGATCTTGGCTCCCTAATAGTATTTCAGTAGGAGAAGAGGCGATGGTATGAAGAGCGTGTAACTTTGAAAATGAAACTTAGAGAATTGTTGGCTTACATTGATGTCAGATAAAACGAAATGTTGTCTGTCACGAAAACGTGGTTCAATCGGGAATTTAACTTCTACCCGAGCGACAATACTGTATTTCCGCGGTAGCCCATAAAAATCTTCATCACGGTAGTCGTCGAACAACCTGAAGTTATATTAAACATACGACTAAATAATGGTCATAACTTGAAAGACAAATTTTTTGTAAATATATTTATATATATAATAACTTACATAGGCATCCGTTTTCTTTGGTCCGCTGCGGCTCTTTCACGGTTCAATACGACCGGTTCCATCAAAACCTTGTAGCCTTTAACATAATTTAAAATTTAAATTTAAATGGAACACATGTCATACTTTCGCGGTTCAATATTCTTTTGTTGTCTAATGGTTCATGAAAATATATGATGCCTCGACAGGTGAGAATCAAAACTTAATTCAATCAAAAAGTTCTCTGAATATTGTGAGTATTGTGGTCTTGGAAAATTTTGTGCTTTCAATAAGGCCCTCTGATATAGTTGAAATGATTATGTATTTAGTGTGTATTGTGTAATAAACAATTCTTTTAGTTTATATTTTACTCGAACGTATGTACGGGGCAGTTAGTGTGTATAGTGTATTTAGTGTGTATTGTGTAATAAACAATCCTTTTAAAAGCTGGGAGAGCAAGGATATATAGCCTTGAGACCCCATACAGATAGCTGCACAAATATGTGTGCACAAAAATACATGAATTATTGTTCTGATTTATAGTATGTTGTAGTTCGTATCTATGATTCGGTACAAGTATGTTATTTTAAAGGAGGGAGAGCAAGGATATATAGCCTTGAGCCCCCATACAGATAGCTGCACAAATATGTGTGCACAAAAAACATGAATTATTGTTCTGATTTATAGTAGTAGAGATTAGCATCAACCGATATATATCGGAAGAATGCATATAACTTTATACCACAATACAAACCACCAATACAGACAAGCATACACGGCATGAACAACATTGTTTGTTAGGAAAATTCAACTGAAACATGATCGAAAAAATGAAACCAAAGTGGTATGGCAATTTACTAACATATCACAGGCTATTAAAGAACATTTGCAGCAACAAATTTGCTTGAAAGCTTATCTTGGCCTGAGAAGCTGCGAAAGTCGTCGATGCGTTGCAGCGAACCCCAGACGGTATCCTGTCGTCCGGTCCGGGTCAACCAAACGCCTTATCCCTTCCTTCTTCCACACCCCTCGCTAGCCGAAACAACAAACTACTACAATGAAACCACCATACACAATTTCAGTAAACACTATATGATCAATGCAGCCGAATAATAATTCACACTCGAATACCAATATCAATTTCTTGTGTGGTATTTCATATCATAAAAATTAAATATAATTTAACATTATCATATCAGTCAGCTACTACATTATAAATATATAAACCAAATAGCACTAATGATAGGATACAAAATGTGCCTGCAACCTGAACTTGATCATGAACACGCAGTTGAATCTCAGATTTTTTTTTCAAGCAGTGCAGATTTCACGTTTCAATGCATCAACAACAATTTCAGTAAACACTATATGATCAATGCAGCCGAATAATAATTCACACTCGAATACCAATATCAATTTCTTGTGTGGTATTTCATATCATAAAAATTAAAGAAATATAATTTAACATTATCATATCAGTCAGCTACTACATTATAAATATATAAACCAAATAGCACTAATGTTAGGATACAAAATGTGCCTGCAACCTGAACTTGATCATGAACACGAAGTTGTATTTCAGATTTTTTTAAGGACTGCAGATTCCACGTTTCAATCAATTTCTTGTGTGGTATTTCATATCATAAAAATTAAAGAAATATAATTTAACATTATCATATCAGTCAGCTACTACATTATAAATATATAAACCAAATAGCACTAATGATAGGATACAAAATGTGCCTGCAACCTGAACTTGATCATGAACACGCAGTTGTATTTCAGATTTTTTTTCAAGGACTGCAGATTTCACGTTTCAATCAATTTCTTGTGTGGTATTTCATATCATAAAAATTAAAGAAATATAATTTAACATTATCATATCAGTCAGCTACTACATTATAAATATATAAACCAAATAGCACTAATGATAGGATACAAAATGTGCCTGCAACCTGAACTTGATCATGAACACGCAGTTGAAACTAATGATAGGATACAAAATGTGCCTGCAACCTGAACTTGATCATGAACACGCAGTTGAATTTCAGATATTTTTCAAGGACTAATGATTTCACGTTTCAATGCACCCACAGAAATTTCAAGTATCGTACTTGTTCCATGTCAGGCGTAGTTCTGCAGTCTTAACAACATGATCTGGAACAATGTCCATCAAACACAAGGTGACGTGGAACAATGTTCATCAGTCTTAACAACTCAAATAGACGCAGATCATATCATCCATCACTACCCCTACCAGATAAATTGAGCCACGTCTACCAACACCACCCAGATTATAACTCATAGTTCAAGTCAGCAAATAAACTATGAACACAAGAAAAGATGTGTAGTTGTTCATCACAAACTATGAACAGATGTGTAGTTGTTCATCACAAACTATGAACACAAGAAACAAAATATGAACACAAGAAAAGATGTGTAGTTGTTCATCACAAACTATGAACATATGTGTAGTTGTTCATCACAAACTATGAACACAAGAAACAAAATATGAACATAAGAAAAGATGTGTAGTTGTTCATCACAAGGAAACACTGACCTTCAGCACCGTGTCGTTAGCGACCCGTGGCTTCACTGGCGTATGGCGTCTGCCGTCCAAGGAGGATGCTCCGAGAGAAAAAAGGGATGCGTAAACCCTAAACCCTAAATAGAGCCAAATTCTTGAGGATGGATGATGAGGTGATGGACCTTCCATTGACGGGGCGGGAGAGGAGATCTCTGACCTTCCATCTGCCACCTTGCATCCGTGGGATTTGGCCACGGACCTTCCATTGGCGCAGGGGCGGGCGTTGCGGTTTTCACGGGGTTGGCGCAGTGGCGTTGCGGGCATCCATCCTCAACCTCCTCCTCTCGACCCATGCCGTACGGTGACCTTCCATTCTCCGCTCAATCAAGGAGGGGTTGCGCCACGGACCTTCCATTCTCTGCAAGCCGTGGCACGAGGAGGGGTTGCGCCAGCCGTCGGGGCGCGTCCAAGGAGGATTTGGCGTAGGGGCGGGCGTTGCGGGCGCGGATGGAAAGGATTGCGCGCTGGCGATGGCAGGCGGCGGATTGCGCGTGGAGACCTTCCATCGGCGAGCAGGGGCGTGGCGGCGGATTTGGCGCAGGGGCGGCAGATTTGGCGCGGGCGCGGATGGAAAGGTCTGCGCGCTGGCGGATTGCGCGTGGAGAACAGAGTGGCAAGCGGCGGACCTTCCATCGGCGAGCAGGGGCGTGGCGGCGGATTTGGCGCAGGTGCGGCGGATTGCGCATGGAGACCTTCCATCGGCGAGCAGGGGCGTGGCGGTGGATTTGGCACAGGGGCGGCGGATTTGGCACGGGCGCGGATGGAAAGGTCTGCGCGCTGGTGGATTGCTCGTGGAGAATAGAGCGGCAGGCAGCGGATTGCGCGCGACAGGCAGAACAGAGCGGCGGGCAGAACAGAGCGCGTGTGGACGCCTACAGTAACAACATATAGAGTAAGAGAGAAGTGCGAGACAGGAGAATTGTCTTCATGCATCCACACATCCTTGCAAATGACAACCCAGTTGCCATCAATTTTGCTAGCTTTAGTGGAGTCTTTGCAAGTTCCATTGAAACGGAGTTGCCAACTTCGAATCACCTACAGACCAGAACCAGATAAGGGTGTTCCTCTTTGTGATGGAAAAAGGAGTCCCAAAAGAAAAATAATTTACTTCAAGTTCGGTTTGTGCTCATGAGTCATGAGGCAGGCAGAGCCAGAAGCTGAATGTCACCATCATCTTGGAAGAAGGCAAGTTTTCTTCTTACTTTTTTAATAAAATAAATAAATAAGCCTAGTAGATGAGGCATCAAGTGCAAGCTATTACGTCTGTCTGGTGACCTTGTCTTCTGTCTTCACAGACTCGATCCGCTGGCTGGAAAGAAATCGAAACCTAACCAGTCTGTGTCGGATGCTGACAAACATGACTGCAGAGCACCTGATGTCCTGGTTGATGCCTGACAGAAATAACAAATACTACTAAAAAGAATACAATTTTAGATGCACTCTTAATTGAAACGTGTAAAAGTTTGATCAGATATATAGATTTAAAAGGCACTGATGTTTATGGTGCCGAAAGTAAATATGCTATGAAAACATACCTAATGACAAATTTGATGGTATTTATTTGATATTAGAATTTTCTGTTCTTTTTAATAATGTTATTACAGATTTAAAGACATTAACTTGGTGTATTAAACTAGATGGTCTTTGTACTTGCTGTCCGGATGATCTCGGAGTCTTGTTGTCCCTGTATACCCATAAGCCTGAGTGGGGTAAGTATGCGCATTGAATGCGACTATCCTCCGAAGGACTTCGGATGAGTCTTGTTCTGTACTTGTCCTTCTTGCTCGAGGCGGGCTCAGGTGAGACGGACATCATTGTCCTAGGGTGAGGGGACATCAATCGGGACGGAAATTCTCCTGAGCACACGCTCCGTTTGAGATCGAGCTCGAGCGAGACAGAGTTTGGGAAGACCCCTGAGGGGGACCTCGGGTGAGGCGTGTGTCGACGTTTCGACCCCGGGGGGGTCCCTGGACCGACGAGTAAATTGTCGCTGCGTGTCCCAGCCCAGATGGGTCGGCGCGAGACGAAACACAAGGAGGAACAAGAAAGGGAACCGCGGCCTCGTGTTGTCCTGCGCCCAGGGCGGATGCGCTTGCAGTAGGGGGTTACAAGCGTTCGCGAGGGAGAGAGAGAGAGAGCCTGTCCGTCAGCCCGTCCTCCCGCGCGGCCGCCTTTTTCGTACGAGGGCCCTGGACCTTCCTTTTATAGACGTAAGGAGAGGGCCCAGGTGTACAATGGGGGGTGTAGCGGAGTGCTAACGTGTCTAGCAGAGAGGAGCCAAAGCCCTATGTACATGCCGACGTGGCTGTCGGAGAGGTGTTGGTGCCCTGTTCATGTGATGTCGTGGCCGTCGGAGGAGCGCTTAAACCCTGTAGAAGCACAGCTGTCGGGGCTGTCGGGTCCTTGCTGACGTCTCCTTGCTTCCGTAGGGGGCTGAGAACCGCTGTCGTCACGGAGCACGCGGGATGCCATCATTACTTGTTTACCGGGGCGAGCCAGATGGGACACCGGTCTTGTTCCCCGTAGCCAGAGCTAGCTAGGGGTAGGGTAATGATGGGCCCCCCTGTAGCGTGGTCGGTCCGAGCCCAAGGTCGGGCGAGGCGGTGACTCCTCCGAGATCGAGGCTGAGTCCGAGCCTTGGGGTCGGGCGAGGCGGAGACCGTCTTCCGAGGTCGAGGTTGAGTCGAGCCCTGGGTCGGGCGAGGCGGAGACCGTCGTCCGAGGTCGAGGTTGAGTCCGAGCCCTGGGGTCGGGCGAGGCGGAGACCATCGCCCGAGGTCGAGGTTGAGTCCGAGCCCTGGGGTCGGGCGAGGCGGAGACCGTCGTCCGAGGTCGAGGTTGAGTCCGAGCCCTAGGGTCGGGCGAGGCGGAGACCATCGTCCGAGGTCGAGGTTGAGTCCGACCCTGGGGTCGGGCGAGGTGGAGTCCGTCGTCCGAGGTCGAGGTTGAGTCTGAGCCCTAGGGTCGGGCGAGGCAGAGCTTCTTATGGCGCATAAGGCCGGACTTGACGGCTGTCAGCCTCACCCTGGCGGGTGGCATAGCAGTCGGAGCAGCGTAGGCGGCGCTGTTTTCCTGTCAGGTCAGCCAGTGGAGGGGCGAAGTTACTGCGGTCACTTCGGCCTTGTCGACTGAGGAGCGTGTGTCAGGATAAGGTGTCAGGCGATCCTTGCATTGAATGCTCCTGCGATCTGGTCGGCTGGCGAGGCGATCTGGCCAAGGTTGCTTCTCCGCGAAGCCTGCCCGAACTGGGCCTCGGGCGAGTCGAAGGTGCGCCCGTTGCTTGAGGAGGCCCTTGGGCGAGGCGTGAATCTGCCTGGGTCTACTGTTCCTGCCCGAGGCTGGGCTCGGGCGAGGCGAGATTGCGTTCCTTGAGCGGACGGAGCCTTGACCTGTATTGCGCCCATCAGACCTTTGCAGCTTTGTGCTGATGGTGTTTACCAGCCGAGTTTTAGGAGTCTTGGGGGTACCCCTAATTATGGTCCCCGACAATAGCCCCCGAGCCTCAAAGGGAGTGTTGGCACTCGCTTGGAGGCTTTGTCGCGCTTTTTTGCAAGGGTTGGGCTATGCGCTGGGTTGGCTTGAGTCGCGGCACCGGTTCCGCAGTCGAGGAGGCGCGACACTGGCGCAAGTGGCGGTGTAGTTTTTCGCATGTAGTAACCGGCGCGCCGGTTACATGACGTGTGGGCCTGGGACTCCATGCTGGACGCGTCGGAGTCGAAAGGGTGCATCCCCGTGGTGCGGTTGCATGCCGCCTGCATGGCGGTCCGCCCTTTCACCCGCTGGTTTAGGCGAAGACGGAGGAGTGCTTGTAACCGCTGGGCGGTTACACGCTCCACGCGCAGCGGTTTGGCTTCTTCTGTCCAGGGCCAGCTTGCATGTCGTGTGGGACCTAGCCCCCGTGTCGTAGGGAGAGGACCTTTGAGCACGTTGGTGAAGACTTAGCCCGCGACGCCTGAGGATGCGAGTGGGGTGAGTCGCCTTTAAAAAGGGATCGACCTCCTGGGAGGCAGCCATGCCTTCGCACTCTCCTCATGCGTCGCGCCCTTCTGCCTTCCGAGCCCCCGGATGGGGAGCGCCCGCGTTGCTTTCGTCTTACTGCCATTGGAGGAGCGCAACTTCACGGAAGTTGGCACCTTTCAGCCATCGCTCGACTTCAAGGATTTTCATCAGGCAGCCCGGCTGCATCCCCTCACCAATGGTCACCCAAGACAGTGACCACCAGTTCGATGGTGGGGAGAAGCAAGCCGGGCTGCGGCCTCTGCCCCGCCCTCAGCTTCAAGGATCTTCATCATCCTTGCTAGGGCGGAGGGCGAGGCGAGCCGGGGCCTGCCTTTGCGTGGACTGGCGTCCCGCCTCTTCCTTCGGCATCTGGAGGTGGAAACCATCCTCCAGCTCTGTGGAGGAGGCATCCTCCAGCCATGCTGGGGAAGGCGAACTGCTGCTGCCTAGCCAGGGTGCAGCATTCTGTCCTCTGTCCGGGCGACGGTGGCCAGCCGCACCAGGGGGTCTCACAACACGTCGTACGCCGCGAGGGCGGTACTCGTGTTCTGGGACGGTCCCATTCTCGTTTTCGTGGCAAGGACAGGAGTGAGGACCTGCCAGTGCGCTTTGGGGCGGCCAGCGCTCGCTGGTGCGGTGTTGGTGGGCAGGTGGACGCCACCGTCGGTGCTGAGGCAGCCGGAGAAGGCTTCTCCGCCGACGAGACCGTCAGCGCCACCCGCGGACCGACCCCCGGCTCTTTGGCTTTAATATCTGGTTCTCGTCCCTTGAGTGGGGACGCGAACGAGAGCCTTCCAGCGGTAGCGTCCGCCCCGGGACCATCGCTGCTGCTGCAGAGGTCGCCGGTGAGTTACCCGGAGCTTGTCGTCCCGCAGGCCCTCCAATGTGGGGGGTTGTTCGTACCTGCGGGGGTGGAACCGGAGTTCTATTTGTAATGGCACCTTGAGTGCCGGTGTATGTTCATTGCGGCTGTCGGGGCCTGAACATTTGTATATTTGGGCGTAAAGCCGTGTTTCTTCCTCATTTCGAACACCAGGACTCGCCTGTCGGCTAGCTGAACTGCTTAACCAAGTGTGAGTTGCCCTACGCGGAAGGTGACGAGTGAGGTATCCGTATCCTGGAGGCGTAGGAGTCCCTCGGCTCGGTCGGCCTTGCCGCTCAAGGCTTCTCTCGCTTAGTTAAGGAACCCTCGGCTGCTCTGCGATGAGCCAGAGCCGGAGGCAGCAGTGTCAGCATGGACAGAGGCAGAGTTGGCTCGAAAAGGGGCTTCGTTGGCCCAGGAGCAGGTGACTTCCCAGGCCGAGGAGGCGTAGCAGCGGCGGTCGGCGCCGGGCCGGGTCGTCCACTTGCGGGACCAACCCCAGAGTTGGGCTGCCGAGGCCATGCGCCAGGCTGATGTCGTCGAGGGACAGTTGGCTGAGGCTACAGAGCGGCCGGTCAAGCCGTCTGCTTGGGCCGGGTTCCTGGAGGAGACCCTGGCGGCGATGGCCCAAGCGTGGTGCTGACATCTTCCTTTGAGGTGGAGATCCTTCGCCCGCGTCGTCATCCGAGGCCGGGTCAGATTCCGCCGAAGGTGGAGACGATGCCGAGGGTGCTGCTGTTCCCTTTGTTGATGTCTGAACCTGCAGGAACAGTTTGTCTGTAGTGTGCGTATGTTTTTTGCGGCCGTCGAGGCCCAAACATATCATTGTCGTGTTATAAAGCTGCGTTTCTTTTCCCTTTGTTTCGAGTATCAGGACTTGTTTGTCGGTAGTAGAATTACTTGTGCGAGCGAGAGTTACTTATCGCGGAAGGTGATGAGTGAGGTATCCGTATCCCGAAGGCGTAGGAGTCCCTCGGCTCGGTTAGCCTCGCCGCTTACGTGTACTCTTACTCGTCCGCAGAATTCTGTTATCGATATAGTCGAGAAGGCACGAAAAATTGTTTCGGCAGAAAAGTTTTCGAGCGTTAAGACTTGTTCGGTCAGCAAAATCGATTATCCGATCGTGAGTTACTTATCGCAGAAGGTGATGAGTGAGGTATCCGTATCCCGGAGGCATAGGAGTCCCTCGGCTCGGTCGGCCTTGCCGCTTACGTGTACTCCGTCGTTTTAGGGATCCCACTATCGAAGTAGTCAAAAAGCGCGAAAGATGTTCTGGCTGGAAGACTTTTTTCGAGGAAAATTTTGACGCAGAGGGGGTTCCCCCTTCTAGCCCCCGAGGGAGGGTCGGGCTTTGCCGAGGCAAGGCTGACCCTTCCTTGATGGTTAGACTTTATTTGTGTATGTAAAGAGAACGAGGTATATGAACGACTTGAAAACATCTTAAGGGTAGAAGCGACGTAGCTATCAGATGTTCCAAGCGTTGTTGTAGACCTCGCCTTGACTATTGGCCAACTTGTATGTTCCGGGCTTTAAAATCTTGGTGATGATGAACGACCCTTCCTAGGGAGGAGTGAGCTTGTGGCGCCCTCGGGCGTCTTGTCGTAGCCGAAGCACCAAGTCGCCCACCTGGAGGTCTCGGGACCGAACCCCTCGGGCGTGGTAGCATCGCAGGGACTGCTGATACCGCGCCGAGTGTAGTAAGGCCATGTCCCGAGCCTCTTCCAGCTGGTCCAGTGAGTCTTCTCGGCTTGTTCGGTTGCTTTGTTCGTTGTACGCCCTCGTCCTCGGGGAGCCGTATTCTAAGTCTGTGGGCAAGATAGCCTCGGCCCCATAGACTAGAAAGAACGGTGTGAAGCCCGTGGCTCGGCTTGGCGTCGTCCTCAGACTCTAGACCACCGAGGGGAGTTCCTTCATCCATCGCTTGCCGAACTTGTTGAGGTCGTTGTAGATCCTCAGCTTAAGTCCCTGTAGAATCATGCCATTGGCACGCTCTACCTGCCATTCGTCATGGGGTGAGCTATGGCGGCCCAGTCCACCCGGATGTGGTGGTCCTCGCAGAAGTTCAGGAACTTCCTGCCGGTGAACTGGGTGCCGTTGTCGGTGATGATGGAGTTTGGGACTCCAAAGTGATGGATGATGTTGGTGAAGAATGCCACCGCCTGTTCGGACCTGATGCTGTTTAGGGGTCGGACCTCAATCCACTTCGAGAACTTGTCGATGGCGACCAGCAGGTGCGTGAAGCCCCTGGGTGCCTTCTGCAAGGGACCGACGAGGTCCAGACCCCACACATCAAACAGTCAAGTGATGGGTATTGTTTGCAGGGCCTGAGCGGGTAGGTGTGTCTGCCTTGCGTAGAATTGACACCCTTGGCAGGTGCATACAATCCTAGTGGCGTTGGCCACCGCGGTTGGCCAGTAGAAACCTTGTCGGAAGGCGTTTCCAACGAGGGCTCGAGGTGCAGCGTGATGACCGTAAGCCCCGAGTGTATTTCTTGCAATAGCTCCTGACCTTCGGCGATGGATATGCATCGCTGGAGGATGCCTGAGGGGCTGCGGTGGTAGAGCTCCTTCTCGTCACCCAGCAAGACGAACGACTTGGCGCGCCGCGCCAGTCGCTGAGCTTCGGCTCTGTCGAGGGGTAGCTCTCCTTGGTGGAGATATTGCAGGTACGGGGTCTGCCAGTTTCGATTAGGCGGGACCCCATTCCGCTCTTCCTCGACGCGCAGTGCCTCACCCTCGGCGGCCGAGGGTGCCTCGGGCTGAGCCGAGGGTGCCTCGGGCTGAGCCGAGGGCTTCTCGGGCTCGGGTGTGTCGTTGGTATTGACGGAGGGTTGATGTAGGTCTCGGGAGAAGATGTCCGGGGGAACCATTGTCCACCCTGAGGCTATTTTAGCCAGCTCATCCATAGTCTCGTTGTATCGTTGGGCGACGTGGTTGAGCTCGAGCCCGTAGAACTTGTCTTCCAGGCGCCGAACCTCGTCGCAGTAGGCTTCCATCTTCGGGTCACGGTAGTGGGAGTTTTTCATGACTTGGTCGATGACAAGCTGCGAGTCGCCACGAGCGTCGATGCGCCGAACCCCTAGCTCGATGGCGATGCGCAACCCGTTAACCAGAGCCTCGTACTCGGCCACGTTGTTGGACGCCGGGAAATGGAGGCGCAGCACGTAGCGGAGGTGCTTTCCGAGGGGTGTGATGAAGAGTAGGCCCGTGCCCGCTCCTGTTTTCATCAGCGACCCGTCGAAAAACATGGTCCAGAGTTCCGGTTGGATCAGAGCTGCTGGAAGTTGGGTGTCGACCCATTCAGCCACAAAAAGTCCGCCAAGACTTGGGACTTGATGGCCTTCCGAGGAACGAACGAGATTGTCTCTCCCATGATCTCCACCGCCCACTTCGCAATCCTACCCGAGGCCTCTCGGCACTGGATGATCTCCCCTAGGGGGAAGGATGACACCACAGTCACCGGATGAGACTCGAAGTAGTGTCGCAACTTTCATCGCGTCAGAATTACCGCGTACAGTAGCTTCTGAATTTGCAGGTAGCGGACCTTGGTCTTGGACAGTACTTCACTGATGAAGTAGACCGGCCTCTGGACGAGCAATGCGTGCCCTTCTTCTCGTCTCTCGACTACGATCGCGGCGCTGACCAAATGAGTGGTTGCGGCTACGTAGATCAAGAGGGCTTCTCCGGCAGCGGGGGGCACCAAGATGGGCGCGCTTGTAAGGAGCGCCTTCAAGTTCCTGAGGGCTTCCTCGGCCTCGGGGGTCCAAGTGAAGCGCTCGATCTTCCTTAAGAGGCGGTACAGGGGCAGGCCTCTTTCGCCGAGGCGCAAGATGAAGCGGCTTAGAGCCGCAAGGCATCCCATTACCCTCTGTACTCCTTTCAAGTCCTTGATAGGCCCCATGTTGGTGATGGCCGCGATTTTCTCCGGGTTGGCCTCGATGCCCCGCTCGGAGACGATGAACCCCAAGAGCATGCCTCGGGGGACTCCGAAGACACACTTCTCGGGATTGTGTTTTACGCCTTTCGCCTTGAGACACTTGAATGTCGTTTCAAGGTCAGTGAGGAGGTCGGAGGCTTTCCTCGTCGTGACTACGATGTCATCGATGTAAGCCTCGACCGTTCGGCCAATGTGCTCACCGAACACGTGGTTCATGCACCTTTGGTATGTCGCGCCTGCATTCCTCAAACCGAATGGCATAGTAATATAGCAGTACATGCCAAAGGGTGTGATGAAAGAGGTCGCGAGCTGGTCGGACTCTTTCATCCTGATTTGGTGATACCTTGAGTAGGCATCGAGGAATGATAGGGTTTCGCACCCAGCAGTGGAATCCACGATTTGATCGATGCGAGGCAGAGGGTAGGGAACCTTCGGACATGCTTTATTTAGACTAGTGTAGTCTACACACATCCGCCATTTTCCACCTTTCTTTTTCACAAGCACAGGGTTGGCTAGCCATTCGGGATGGAATACCTCTTTGATGAACCCTGCAGCCATCAGCTTGTGGATCTCCTCGCCTATGGCTCTGCGCTTTTCTTCGTCGAATCGGCGCAGAGGCTGCTTCACGGGTCGGGCTCCAGCTCGGATATCCAGCGAGTGCTCGGCGACATCCCTCGGTATACCGGGCATGTCCGAGGGACTCCACGCAAAAACCTCGGCGTTCGCATGGAGAAAGTCGATGAGCACGACTTCCTATTTGGGATCGAGCTCAGAGCCGATCCGGACTTGCTTGGTGGCGTCGTTGCTGGGGTCGAGAGGGACAGACTTAACCGCCTCTGCTGGCTCGAAGTTGCCGGCGTGGCGCTGAGAGCACCTAGAGGGGGGGGTGAATAGGTGATCCTGTAAAAACTTCAAACTTAAGCCACAAAAACTTGTTATGTGTTAGCACGATTATTTCCAAGTGGCTAAGGTGAAGTCTCAACAAAACACAATACCACAAGAGATCAAGACAGAGGTGACACGGTGGTTTATCCCGTGGTTCGGCCAAGCCAATGCTTGCCTACTTCCACGTTGTGGCGTCCCAACGGACGAGGGTTGCAATCAACCCCTCTCAAGCGGTCCAAAGACCCACTTGAATACCACGGTGTTTTGCTTTTCCTTTCACTATCCCGTTTGCAAGGAATCTCCACAAATTGGAGTCTCTTGCCCTTACAAGTATATGATCACAAAGAAAGCACAGAGTAAGGGAGGGAAGCAACACACACAAATCCACAGCAAAACGCGCACACACACGGCCAAGACTCGAGCTCACAAGAGTATCACAAAGTTCTCACTAGAACGGAGCTCGAATCACTTAGAATCACAAATGAACGCGCAAAGACTAAGTGTGGATGATCAAGAATGCTCAAGAGTTGCTTGTGTATCTCCTCCATGCGCCTAGGGGCTCCTTTTATAGCCCCAAGGCAGCTAGGAGCCGTTGAGAGCAAATCCGGAAGGCCATCCTTGCCTTCTGTCGTCGGGGGCACCGGACAGTCCGGTGCACACCGGACACTGTCCGGTGCCCGATTTGTTTCCATATCTGGCGCTTCCGACCGTTGCAGACCGGCGGAGATCTGAGAGCCGTTGGCGCACCGGACATGTCCGGTGCACACCGGACAGTCCGGTGCCCTCTTCCGACCGTTGGCTCCGCCACGTGTCCCGCGCAGATTGCGCGGCCGACCGTTGGCCCGGCCGACCGTTGGCTCACCGGACAGTCCGGTGCACACCGGACAGTCCGGTGAATTTTAGCCGTACGTCGCCGGCCAATTTCCCGAGAGCGGCCAGTTCGGGCCGAGGCAGCCTGGCGCACCGGACACTGTCCGGTGCACACCGGACAGTCCGGTGCTCCAGACCGAGCTGGAACTTGGCTGCACACAGCCAAGTCATTCTTTCCTCTTCTCTCTTCTTCTACTATCTGTTTCTAACACTTAGACAAATACATTAGTACACAAAACCAATGTACTAAGGCTTAGAAACATACCTTTATCTCATGATTTGCACCTTGTTCAACCATGTACATAAATTCACAATTAAGCACATGTGTTGGCACTCAATCACCAAAATACTTAGAAATGGCCCAAGGGCACATTTCCCTTTCAATCTCCCCCTTTTTGGTGATTTATGCCAACACAACATAAAGCAACTAGAACAAGTGCAAACTCACTTCAAATAACATAAATTTAAGTTTTATTCAATTTTGGCATATATGGATCATCCTTTGCCACCACTTGGTTTGTTTTTGCAAATCAAACTCAAATCTCTATCTCTAAGTCAAACACACATGTTGAAGCATAAAGAGAGTCATTCCAAAAGAGATTGATCAAAGATTTCAAAAACTCCCCCTTTTTCCATACACAATACTTCTCCCCACAAGAAGCCAACTTTTGACGAGAGAGACAACATGAGAGACAACATAAGAATTTTGACAAACCAAAAACTCTATTCTACTATTTTCAAAATCTCTCAAGTGGTAGCTGATCCATTTATTGCTTTGGCCTTTATTTTCTCCCCCTTTGGCATCAAGCACCAAAACGGGATCAATTTTGGCCCTTTAACCCCATTGCCTCACCAAAATCTTCAATTAAGAGCAAATGGCAACAAGAGTTCATGAGATGGACTTGGAATAAGTTACCCTCTCATCGGAGTGCAGTGGAAGTCTTGCATGATCCAAGTCCACCTTTTCCCTTTCAATTCTCCTTTGAGACTAAAACAAACAAACTCAAGCATATGGTTAGTCTCAAGGGATCAAGTTGTAACACATCTCCCCCTAAACATGTGCATCACATTGCAACGGACTTGTGAGGTCCAGGGAGTGTTTGTACAACTTGAGCACCATAATAAGCAACAAAATGCAAAAAGGAACATGATCAAAAGCATGAATACATGTATGCCACAATTCAATCCAAGTTCCGCGAATCTAAGACATTTAGCTCACTACGCAGCCTGCAAAAGGTCTTCTCATCTAAGGGCTTGGTGAAGATATCGGCTAGCTGGTTCTCGGTGCTAACATAAAACACTTCGATATCTCCCTTTTGCTGGTGGTCTCTCAAAAAGTGATGCCGGATGTCTATGTGCTTTGTGCGGCTGTGCTCAACAGGATTTTCCGCTATTCGGATAGCACTCTCATTATCACATAGGAGTGGGACTTTGCTCAGATTGTAGCCAAAGTCCCTGAGGGTTTGCCTCATCCAAAGTAGTTGCGCGCAACACTGACCTGCGGCAACGTACTCGGCCTCAGCGGTGGATAGGGCAACGGAGGTTTGTTTCTTAGAGTTCCATGACACCAGGGACCTTCCTAAGAATTGGCACGTCCCTGATGTACTCTTCCTATCGACCTTACATCCAGCATAGTCGGAATCTGAGTACCCAATCAAGTCAAAGTTAGACCCCTTTGGATACCAGATCCCGAAGCAAGGCGTAGCGACTAAATATCTAAGAATTCGCTTCACCGCCACCAAGTGACACTCCTTAGGATCGGATTGAAATCTAGCACACATGCATACGCTAAGCATAATATCCGGTCTACTAGCACATAAATAAAGTAAAGACCCTATCATTGACCGGTATGCTTTTTGATCAACGGACTTACCTCCTTTGTTGAGGTCGGTGTGTCCGTCGGTTCCCATCGGAGTCTTTGCGGGCTTTGCGTCCTTCATCCCAAACCGCTTCAGCAGATCTTGCGTGTACTTCGTTTGGGAGATGAAGGTGCCGTCCTTGAGTTGCTTCACTTGGAACCCAAGGAAGTAGTTCAACTCGCCCATCATCGACATCTCGAATTTCTGCGTCATCACCCTGCTAAACTCTTCACAAGACTTTTGATTAGTAGAACCAAATATTATGTCATCGACATAAATTTGGCATACAAACAAATCACCATCACAAGTCTTAGTGAAAAGAGTTGGATCGGCTTTCCCAACCTTGAAAGCATTAGCAATTAAGAAATCTCTAAGGCATTCATACCATGCTCTTGGGGCTTGTTTAAGTCCATAGAGCGCCTTAGAGAGCTTACACACGTGGTCGGGGTACCGCTCATCCTCGAAGCCAGGGGGTTGCTCCACGTACACCTCCTCCTTTATTGGCCCGTTGAGAAAAGCGCTCTTCACATCCATTTGGTACAACCTGAAAGAATGGTGAGCGGCATATGCTAGCAAGATACGAATGGACTCTAGCCTAGCCACAGGAGCAAAAGTCTCCTCAAAGTCCAAACCTGCGACTTGGGCATAACCTTTTGCCACAAGTCGAGCCTTGTTCCTCGTCACCACCCCGTGCTCGTCCTGTTTGTTGCGGAAGACCCACTTGGTTCCCACAACATTTTGCTTGGGACGAGGCACCAGCGTCCAAACTTCATTGCGCTTGAAATTGTTAAGTTCCTCCTGCATGGCCAACACCCAGTCCGGATCTAGCAAGGCCTCCTCTACCCTGAAAGGCTCAATAGAGGAGACAAAAGAGTAATGCTCACAAAAATTAACTAATCGAGATCGAGTAGTTACTCCCTTGCTAATGTCACCCAAAATTTGGTCGACGGGATGATCCCTTTGAATCATCGCTCGAACTTGGGTTGGAGGTGCCGGTTGTGCTTCTTCCTCCATCACATGATCATCTTGTGCTCCCCCTTGATCACACGCCTCCTTTTGATGAACCTGTTCATCGTCTTGAGTTGGAGGATGCACCGTCGTTGAGGAAGAAGGTTGATCTCGTTCATCTTGTTCCTGTGGCCGAACGTCTCCAATCGCCATGGTTCGTATAGCGGCCGTTGGAACATCTTCTTCATCCTGTTGATGGCGTGGCAAGCCGTGTTCACGGCTTCCGACCAAAAGCACTCGGGGGTCTTGAACTCTCCAAGCATCGTCCTCGCCATATCGATTAGCGTCCTGTTCTTCCTCTCTACCACACCATTTTGCTGTGGTGTATAGGGAGCGGAGAACTCGTGCTTGATCCCTTCCTCCTCAAGAAACTCCTCCACTTGAAGGTTCTTGAACTCGGACCCGTTGTCGCTCCTTATCTTTTTCACCTTGAGCTCAAACTCATTTTGAGCTCTCCTGAGGAAGCGCTTGAGGGTCCCTTGGGTTTCAGACTTATCCTGCAAAAAGAACACCCAAGTGAAGCGGGAAAAGTCATCAACAATAACTAAACCATACTTACTTCCTCCTATGCTTAGATAGGCGACGGGTCCGAAGAGGTCCATATGCAGCAGCTCCAGAGGTCTTGACGTGGTCATCACATTCTTGCTGTGATGCGCTCCTCCCACCTGTTTACCTGCCTGACAAGCTGCACAAGGTCTATCTTTTTCGAAATGCACATTTGTTAGACCTATCACGTGTTCTCCCTTTAGAAGCTTGTGGAGGTTCTTCATCCCCACGTGAGCTAAGCGGCGATGCCACAGCCAGCCCATGCAAGTCTTAGCCATTAAGCATGCATCTAGACCGGCCTCTTCTTTTGCAAAATCAACTAAATAAAGCTTGCCGTCTAGTACACCCTTAAAAGCTAGTGAACCATCACATCTTCTAAAGACAGACACATCTACATTTGTAAATAAACAATTATATCCCATTTGACATAATTGACTAACAGATAGCAAATTATATCCAAGACTCTCCACTAAGAATACATTTGAGATAGAATGCTCATTAGAAATTGCAATTTTACCTAACCCTTTTACCTTGCCTTGATTCCCATCACCGAATATAATTGAATCTTGGGAATCCTTATTCTTGACATAGGAGGTGAACATCTTCTTCTCCCCCGTCATATGGTTTGTGCATCCGCTGTCGATAATCCAGCTTGAACCCCCGGATGCATAAACCTGCAAGG
Organism: Zea luxurians; assembly: GCA_029449295.1. Lineage (NCBI taxonomy): Eukaryota > Viridiplantae > Streptophyta > Magnoliopsida > Poales > Poaceae > Zea > Zea luxurians. The sequence goes on along the minus strand of JAOPSE010000040.1, from coordinate 1,302,863 downwards.
CAAATTTAGGCTTGGGTCTTAGGTACCCAACTCATGTTGGGTCCTGCAAGGTTAGCACAAATATCTTTAGGGACCCAAATGCAAGATTTATCTCCCTTGCATCTAGCCCCTAATTTCCTAGCCACTACCTTCTTACCCTTTCTACAAATAGCAAAGGGAGCATTACAAGCATAATAAATGATACAAGGTTCATTCACTACTTTCCTAGGAGCATGAATAACATTCTTTCTAGGCACGTGAGCAATATTTCTCCTAGGCATATCCCTATCATGCTTATAAGAAGAACTAGAAGCAAACATAGCACGAGAATCATAAACATGTGAATCAAAATCATTATAAGCATTTCTAGCATTTCTCCTATCATAATACATAAAAGCATGGTTCTTTTTAGCATTACTAGCCATAGGGGCCTTCCCCTTCTCCTTGACGAAGATGGGAGCCTTATGGCTTGTTAAGTTCTTGGCTTCCCTCTTGAAGCCAAGCCCATCCTTAATTGAGGGATGTCTTCCAATTGTATAGGCATCCCTTGCAAATTTTATCTTTTCAACTTCACTCTTGCTAGTCTTAAGTTGGGCATTAAGACTAGCCACTTCATCTTTTAGTTTTGAAATTGAAACTAAGTGTTTGCTACAAGTGTTAACATCAAAATCCTTACACCTAGTGCAAATTGTAACATTTTCAACACAAGACTTAGATTTATTTGTTACTTCTAATTTAGCATTTAAATCATGGTTAACACTTTGTAAAGTAGCAATGGTTTCATGACAAGAAGATATTTCACTAGAAAGCACTTCATTTCTTTTCACTTCTAAAGCATATGATTTTTGTGCCTCTACAAATTTATCATGTTCATCATATAATAAATCCTCTTGCTTTTCTAAAAGCCTATCCTTTTCATTCAATGCATCAATCAATTCATTGATTTTATCTATCTTAGATCTATCTAAGCCCTTGAATAAGCATGAATAATCTATATCATCATCACTAGATTCATCATCACTAGAAGAAGCATAAGTGGAGTCTTGAGTACTCACCTTCTTCTCCCTTGCCATAAGGCAAGTGAGACGCTCGTTGGGGAAGAGAGCAGATTTGTTGAAGGCAGTGGCGGCGAGTCCTTCGTTGTCAGAGTCGGAGGAGGAGCAATCCGAGTCCCACTCCTTTCCTAGATGCGCCTCGCCTTTTGCCTTCTTGTATTGCTTCTTCTTCTCTCTTTTGTTCCCTTTTTCCTGGTCACTTTCATTATCGGGACAGTTAGCGATAAAATGACCAAGCTTACCGCATTTGAAGCATGAGCGCTTCCCTTTGGTCTTGGTCTTGCTTGGCTGCCCCTTGCGACCATTTAGCGCCGTCTTGAATCTCTTGATGATGAGAGCCATCTCTTCATCATTGAGCCCGGCCGCCTCGACTTGCGCCACCTTGCTAGGTAGCGACTCCTTGCTCCTCGTTGCTTTTAGAGCAATGGGTTGAGGCTCGTGGAGTGGTCCGTTCAACGCGTCATCGACGTATCTTGCCTCCTTGATCATCATCCGCCCGCTCACGAATTTTCCAAGTACTTCCTCGGGCGTCATCATCGTGTACCTGGGATTCTCACGAATATTGTTCACGAGATGAGGATCAAGTACGGTAAAGGACCTGAGCATTAGGCGGACGACGTCGTGGTCCGTCCATCGCGTGCTCCCGTAGCTCCTTATCTTGTTGATAAGGGTCTTGAGCCGGTTGTATGTTTGCGTCGGCTCCTCGCCCCTTATCATTGCGAACCGTCCAAGCTCGCCCTCCACCAACTCCATCTTGGTGAGTAAGGTGACGTCGTTCCCCTCATGAGAAATCTTGAGGGTGTCCCAGATTTGCTTGGCGTTATCCAAGCCGCTCACCTTATGGTATTCATCCCTGCACAAGGAAGCTAGAAGAACAGTAGTAGCTTGTGCATTCTTATGAATTTGTTCATTAATGAACATGGGACTATCCGAACTATCAAAGTGCATTCCACTCTCCACAATCTCCCAAATACTAGGATGGAGAGAAAATAGGTGACTACGCATTTTGTGACTCCAAAATCTGTAGTCCTCTCCATCAAAGTGTGGGGGCTTGCCAAGTGGAATGGAGAGCAAATGTGAATGTGAACTTTGCGGAATACGAGAGTAATCAAAAGAAAAGTTCGAATTAACCGGTTTTCTCCTCTCGTAGTTGTTGTGGTCCTCGTCCTTTTGGGAAGAAGTAGACTCGTCGCTGTCGTAGTAGACGATCTCCTTGATGCGCCTGGTCTTCTTCTTCTTCCCTTCCTTCCGTCTTTGACCCGAGCCGGAGTCGGTAGGCTTATCGTCCTTCGGCTCGTTGACGAAGGATTCCTTCTCTTTGTCGTTGATCACTATACCCTTCCCCTTAGGATCCATCTATTCGGGCGGTTAGTCCCTTTGTGAATAGAACGGCTCTGATACCAATTGAGAGCACCTAGAGGGGGGGGGGGTGAATAGGTGATCCTGTAAAAACTTCAAACTTAAGCCACAAAAACTTGTTATGTGTTAGCACGATTATTTCCAAGTGGCTAAGGTGAAGTCTCAACAAAACACAATACCACAAGAGATCAAGACAGAGGTGACACGGTGGTTTATCCCGTGGTTCGGCCAAGCCAATGCTTGCCTACTTCCACGTTGTGGCGTCCCAACGGACGAGGGTTGCAATCAACCCCTCTCAAGCGGTCCAAAGACCCACTTGAATACCACGGTGTTTTGCTTTTCCTTTCACTATCCCGTTTGCAAGGAATCTCCACAAATTGGAGTCTCTTGCCCTTACAAGTATATGATCACAAAGAAAGCACAGAGTAAGGGAGGGAAGCAACACACACAAATCCACAGCAAAACGCGCACACACACGGCCAAGACTCGAGCTCACAAGAGTATCACAAAGTTCTCACTAGAACGGAGCTCGAATCACTTAGAATCACAAATGAACGCGCAAAGACTAAGTGTGGATGATCAAGAATGCTCAAGAGTTGCTTGTGTATCTCCTCCATGCGCCTAGGGGCTCCTTTTATAGCCCCAAGGCAGCTAGGAGCCGTTGAGAGCAAATCCGGAAGGCCATCCTTGCCTTCTGTCGTCGGGGGCACCGGACAGTCCGGTGCACACCGGACACTGTCCGGTGCCCGATTTGTTTCCATATCTGGCGCTTCCGACCGTTGCAGACCGGCGGAGATCTGAGAGCCGTTGGCGCACCGGACATGTCCGGTGCACACCGGACAGTCCGGTGCCCTCTTCCGACCGTTGGCTCCGCCACGTGTCCCGCGCAGATTGCGCGGCCGACCGTTGGCCCGGCCGACCGTTGGCTCACCGGACAGTCCGGTGCACACCGGACAGTCCGGTGAATTTTAGCCGTACGTCGCCGGCCAATTTCCCGAGAGCGGCCAGTTCGGGCCGAGGCAGCCTGGCGCACCGGACACTGTCCGGTGCACACCGGACAGTCCGGTGCTCCAGACCGAGCTGGAACTTGGCTGCACACAGCCAAGTCATTCTTTCCTCTTCTCTCTTCTTCTACTATCTGTTTCTAACACTTAGACAAATACATTAGTACACAAAACCAATGTACTAAGGCTTAGAAACATACCTTTATCTCATGATTTGCACCTTGTTCAACCATGTACATAAATTCACAATTAAGCACATGTGTTGGCACTCAATCACCAAAATACTTAGAAATGGCCCAAGGGCACATTTCCCTTTCAGGCGCTTTGCATCTGGCACCTCCTTGGAGAGGCTCTCCAGGTCGGCAATGAGGGCCTCGGACTCGGCGAGGGTCTCAGCGTACTCCACGCACTCCACGTCGCATTCGTACGCGTGTCGATACGTGGAGCCGACGATGATGACCCCGTTGGGGCCGGACATCTTGAGCTTGAGGTAGGTGCAGTTGGGGACGACCATGAACTTGGTGTAGCATGGTCTCCCCAGCACTGCGTGGTAGGTTCCTTGGAACCCGACCACCTCGAACGTGAGGGTTTCCTTTCGGAAGTTGGAGGGAGTCCCAAAGCAAACGGGCAGATCGAGTTGCCCAAGGGGCTAGACACGCTTCCCGGGAATGATCCCGTGAAAGGGCGCCGCACCGGCCCATATCGTGGACAGATCGATCTGCAAGAGCCTGAGGGTCTCAGCGTAGATGATGTTGAGGCTGCTGCCTCCGTCCATGAGGACCTTGGTAAGCCTGACGTTGCTGATGACGGGATCGACAACGAGCGGGTACTTCCCCGGGCTCGGCACACGGTCGAGGTGGTCGCCTTGGTCGAAGGTGATGGGCTTGTCGGACCAGTCTAGGTAGACTAGCGCCGCCACCTTCACCGAGCAGACTTCCCGGCGCTCCTGCTTGCGGTGCCAAGTCAAGGCGTTCACCACTTGCCCACCGTAGATCATGAAGCAGCCGTGGACCTCGGGGAACTCTTCTGCCTTGTCGCCTTCCTTCTTTTCGTTGTCATGGGCTCTGCCACCTTCCACCGGGGGCCCGGCCTTGTGGAAGTAGCGCCGAAGCATGACGCACTCCTCAAGGGTGTGCTTGACAGGGCCCTGATGATAGGGGCACGACTCCTTGAGCATCTTGTCGAACAGGTTGGCCCCTCCGGGAGGCTTCCGGGGGTTCCTATGTTCGGCGGCGGCGACAAGATCTGCGTTGGCGGTGTCGCGTTTCGCTTGTGACTTCTTCTTGCCCTTCTTCTTCGTGCCGCGCTGAGCGGACGCCTTGGGGACGTCTTCCTGCGGGCGCCCCTGAGGCTGCTTGTCCTTCCGGAAGATGGCCTCGTCCGCCTCCTGACCAGAGGCGAACTTGGTGGCGATGTCCATCAGCTCGCTCGCCCTGGTGGGGGTCTTGCGACCCAGCTTGCTCACCAGGTCGTGGCAAGTGGTGCTAGCGAGGAACGCGCCGATGACATCTGAGTCGATGATGTTGGGCAGCTCGGTGCGCTGCTTCGAGAATCGCCGGATGTAGTCCCGCAGGGATTCTCCCGGCTGCTGGCGGCAGCTTCGGAGATCCCAGGAGTTCCCAGGGCACACGTATGTGCCCTAGAAGTTGCCGGCGAAAGCTTTGACCAAGTCGTCCCAGTTGGAGATCTGCGCAGGAGGCAGATGCTCCAGCCAGGCTCGGGCGGCATCAGAGAGGAACAGGGGGAGGTTGCGGATGATGAGGTTGTCATCGTCCGTTCCACCCAGCTGGCAGGCCAGCCGGTAGTCCGCGAGCCACAGTTCCGGCCTCGTCTCCCCCGAGTACTTGGTGATGGTAGTCGGGGTTCGGAACCGGGTCGGGAACGGCGCCCGTCGTATGGCCCGACTGAAAGCTTGCGGACCGGGTGGTTCGGGCGAGGGACTTCGATCCTCCCCGCTGTCGTAGCGTCCCCCACGCCTGGGGTGGTAGCCTCGACACACCTTCTCGTCTAGGTGGGCTCGACGGTCGCGGCGGTGGTGCTCGTGGCCGAGGCGACCCGGGGCTGCAGGCGTTGCGGCCCGCGTGCGCCCGGTGTGGACCGAGGCTTCCCGCTTGAAACGGGAAGTCACGGCGCGATGCTCCGGGGGGTACCCCTACCTTCGGGAGGCAGAGCTTTCGGCCCGTCGGACCGCGGCATCCTCCAGGACATTCTTGAGTTCTCCCTGGATACGCCGCCCCTCGGTGGTGGATGGTTCCGGCATCGCCCGAAGTAGTATTGCTGCTGCAGCCAGGTTCTAGCCGACCCCACTAGAAGCCGGGGGCAGCCTTGCCCTGGCATCGTCAGCGATGCGGTGCTGGACGTCCTGGGGCGGATGACGCGCTTCTCCAGCTGGTGCTCGGCCTACCCACTCCTGCCCGATGTTCTGCCGAAGCTGCACAAGTTGTCCTGCTTCCTCGTCGAGCCTGGCCTGCATCTCACAGATTTGCTCGAGCTGTGTGTTCTGACCCCCCGCAGGGTCTGGGACCACAGCTAGCTCTTGAAGGATGTCAACGCGAGGCGCAGGCCTAGGGGGATCGCCGTCCTCCGGCATACCAAGGTGGTTGCCTTCGTTGAGACCCCCTAGATCAACGTGGAAACATTCGCGACTTGGGCCACAGTCCTCGTCGCCGAGGCTGTGGCTACCATCAGAGCAATCGGAGAGGCAGTAGTCACATGCGGTCATGAAGTCCCGCATGGCACTGGGAGCATGGAGCCTGGAGAAATCCCAACCAGAGTCGGGGTCGTCATCTTCCTCGGAACCCGGGGCCCGTAGGTCGAGACGGTTGTCAGTCGGTCCTAGGTAGACCACATATGGTACCCGGGAAGGTCTAGATATGCCTTTATGAAAGCGTCCACCGAAGCGGGGTCGCTTGGTGGGTCAAAGCTGAATCTAAAAGGCACAGGATGGAAAACGGACGGTACCTCTTGATCGACGGGTGGTGGCGAAGTCGCGTCGGTGACGGACTGCACCGTTGTCTCGGGTACGAGGCTAACGCCCAGCAGGTCCTTCGCAAGCGTGCTGGCGTCATCCGTCCGCTTGGGGTTGGCGTGTTGCAGGGAAACGACGCCCGTCTTCGTCTCAGACGTGAGGTTGACGCCCGACGTGTCCCCCGCTGGGGCGCCGGTGTCGTCGACTCGCTCGACAGCCGATGAGGTGCCGCGTCCTGCTTGGCCATGGTTGCGCCGCCTCCTCCTCCTGCGGCGGGGAAGGTGACGGGACAGATCTGGATGTCGTTCTTCCGCCACGCGGGGAAGACGTCGCCGATTCCGCCGTCGGCGGGCGGGTTGGAGGCCGCCATTGTCGTTGTCGCGCGGCGGAGGAAGGAGTACCACGTCGTAGCTGCCATCAAGGGACATGAACTCGAGACTCCCGAAATGGAGCATCGTCCCGGGTTGGAGAGGTTGATGGAGACTACCCATCTGGAGCTTGACGGGAAGCTGTTCGTCAACACGCAGCAGGCCCCTACCTGGCGCGCCAAGTGTCGGCGTTTCGACCCCGGGGGGTCCCTGGACCGATGAGTAAATTATCGCTGCGTGTCCCAGCCCAGATGGGTCGGCGCGAGACGAAACACAAGGGGGAACAAGAAAGGGAACCGCGGCCTCGTGTTGTCCTGCGCCTAGGGCAGATGCGCTTGCAGTAGGGGGTTACAAGCGTTCGCGAGGGAGAGAGAGAGAGCCTATCCATCAGCCCGTCCTCCCGCGCGGCCGCCTTTTTCGTACGAGGGCCCTGGACCTTCCTTTTATAGACGTAAGGAGAGAGCCCAGGTGTACAATGGGGGGTGTAGCGGAGTGCTAACGTGTCTAGCAGAGAGGAGCCAGAGCCCTATGTACATGCCGACGTGGCTATCGGAGAGGTGTTGGTGCCCTGTTCATGTGATGTCGTGGCCGTCGGAGGAGCGCTTAAACCCTGTAGAAGCACAGCTGTCGGGGCTGTCGGGTCCTTGCTGACGTCTCCTTGCTTCCGTAGGGGGCTGAGAACCGTTGTCGTCACGGAGCACGCGGGGTGCCATCATTACTTGTTTACCGGGGCGAGCCAGATGGGACGCCGGTCTTGTTCCCCGTAGCCTGAGCTAGCTAGGGGTAGGGTAATGATGGGCCCCCTTGTAGCGTGGTCGGTCCGAGCCCAAGGTCGGGCGAGGCGGTGACTCCTCCGAGGTCGAGGCTGAGTTCGAGCCCTAGGGTCGGGCGAGGCGGAGACCGTCTTCCGAGGTCGAGGTTGAGTCTGAGCCCTAGGGTCGGGCGAGGCGGAGACCGTCGTCCGAGGTCGAGGTTGAGTCCGAGCCATGGGGTCGGGCGAGGCGGAGACCGTCGTCCGAGGTCAAGGTTGAGTCCGAGCCCTGGGGTCGGGCGAGGCGGAGACCGTCGTCCGAGGTCGAGGTTAAGTCCGAGCCCTAGGGTCGGGCGAGGCGGAGTCCGTCGTCCGAGGTCGAGGTTGAGTCTGAGCCCTGGGGTCGGGCGAGGCGGAGCTTCCTATGGCGCCTGAGGCCGGACTTGGCGGCTGTCAGCCTCACCCTGGTGGGTGGCACAACAGTCGGAGCAGCGCAGGCGGCGCTGTTTTCCTGTCAGGTCAACCAGTGGAGGGGCGAAGTGACTGCGGTCACTTCGGCTTTGTCGACTGAGGAGCGCGCGCGTCAGGATAAGGTGTCAGGCGATCCTTGTATTGAATGCTCCTGCGGTCCGGTCGGCTGGCGAGGCGATCTGGCCAAGGTTGCTTCTCCGCGAAGCCTGCCCGAACTGGGCCTCGGGCGAGTCGAAGGTGCGCCCGTTGCTTGAGGAGGCCCTCGGGCGAGGCGTGAATCTGCCTGGGTCAACTGTTCCTGCCCGAGGCTGGGCTCGGGCGAGGCGAGACTGCGTTCTTTGAGCGGACGGAGCTTTGACCTGTATTGCGCCCATCAGGCCTTTGCAGCTTTGTGCTGATGGTGTTTACCAGCCGAGTTTTAGAAGTCTTGGGGTACCCTTAATTATGGTCCCCGACAGCGTGGCTCTTGATCCTTTGACCACGGTGAACGTACTTTGATGGTGTCCTTAGGGTTTAAGCGTGTTTTAGAGGTGTAATATGGGTATCCCTAGTTTTCACACCGACAAATGTATTCATTAATTCAAGCGTAAATGATAATATATATAGTTTTGTTTTGCTGAAATGTGATAACTTGTTGAGCTCGCGAGTTAACTCATTAACAAAACAAGCTAAGATATTAGCTTAGCTCATGAAAAAAATCAAACGAATCAAGCTAATCAAGAACCAAACGAACCGACCAGTCACAGATATTTTATCAGCCCTACTTATGGCTAAACCGGCTCCAGTTTTCCTTTTACTTTTCTTTTTATTTGCAGCACGGCCAACGTATGTATATGTCATAGTCCATCCGTCGAATGAGTGGCACACAAATTTAAAACGTGGAAGGTTGACGTGTCCAAAAGTTGGAATATTTGTCGCGCCCAAGAATGTTATGCGTACCATCTATGGTACGAATCCTGTTTTGGTATCTAATTCTCAAACGCGTAGATCTATTTCTCTATTATGTTTTTCACCTAGCAATAAATCGTTACCTATAAATAGATTGTGACAAACTAAATAAGCCTAACATGACATGAAACCGTATGCAACGAGTACCATTTTGTTAGCTGAAGAAGGACAAATGACTAAGCGAACTATAAAAAAAGATCAGACTTATTTTCAACATATATCTTTTTTTGTCTTTTGTCTAAAAGTAAAGTATAATAATTGCTTTTATCAGTTTAATATCCGATATGTGGACCACACTAGTAGAAAAGAGCTCATAGCCTGCGGCACCCATAAATTATCACTGGCGGTTTCAGTTATCACGCGCCAGTAAAAAAAACAAGGTGGACCCGACTTAGGAACCGCCAGTGGAAACCTATTTTCACTGGCGGTTATCTTAACACAACCGCCAGTGGAAATAGGGTATTTACACTGATGGTTGGTGTAACAGAACCGCCAGTAGAAACCAATTTCCACTGGCGGTTGGTGTAACAGAACCGCTAGTGTAAATACCCTATTTCCACTGGCGGTTGTGTTAAGATAACCGCCAGTGGAAATTGGTTTCCACTGGCGGTTTTTCAAGCCAACCGCCAGTGAACTGTCTGTTATAAATACCCCTCTTCTTCCCCGCGACAGTGAACTGTATGCTTGCAGCCAGCTTCCATTGGAGGCGATTTTGGAGGTCCAGATTTCACAAAAATATAAGGGGGGAGGTTTTGGTCTTCATTTCTTGGAAGAAGGTGGATAAGAAAGGTTGGTTTATGTTTCTTTGTCAATTTTTGTTCATTCTTGCTCAATTTTAGCCACATTTTGGATCTAGGGTTTTACATGAGAGAGAGAAGAGTATAGCTAGGTAATTTTCTCTATTTCCTCAAATGAGGTTGCATAAGATGGTTAGTTTTTGTCTATTCCCTCTCCTTTTTCATGTTTAGTTCTCAAATAAGTTTATCCATAACACATATTTAGTTGCTTAATGAATGGTGAATGTGTTGTATGGAAGGTTGGTTTAATTATGTTTCAATTGTCAGTTATTGTTTATTTTTGCTCAATTTTAACTACATTTTGAAACTAGGCTTTCACCATGTGTTAAAGATAGGTTTGGGTATTAATTTTTTTTGTTTATTAGTTGCTAGGAAAGTTTGGCTTATGTTTCTTTTGCCAAATTTTGTTCATTTTTCCTCCATTTTAGCCACATTTTGGATATAGGGTTTCACCATGTGTTAGAGATAAAGTAGTCTAACTACTTTTATTGGAAGAGATAAAGTAGTCTAACTACATTTTGTTAGCGACAAACCGAAGCATGTAATTTTACACGACTTTCTAGAGAGGAGAGGGAGAGGGAGAGAGAGCTATTGTTGCCAATGCGCTCGGAGCAGGTGCAGCACTTACCGTCCGTGCGGATGCATCACTTTGCACATCCAGAATGCCCGTTCTTGCACTGAGTTTACACAGAGCAGAGCATCATGCTGGAGTCTACCGATCAATATGTACTGTATATATACATGCATGGTAATCTGACTTGCCATGAAAACTTCGGACTGGAAGGGTAGGCAGCAGATGTCGCACTCCAACGCGTCCTTCTCCATGGATAGTGTCACAGTCGCCTCTTCCTCATCCTCCAACCCCGCCTCTTCCTCATCCTCCATAGAGAAGCCGTGGTCTTTTTCCCGGTCATGGTTTATCACCTAGAACGTGAGGTAAAATAAAAGCAGGGAGGACTATTCGACTAATATATACATATCAGGCAGTAAGAAACAAGCATCATCTTCAAAGAACATGTTGTGAAAGAACTTGGAAAGATGTTTACTAGATCTGATACTTGTGAAAGATGTTCACATTTTAGCCACATTTTTGGATATAGGGTTTCACCATGTGTTTTATGTTACTTTTTTACAGGTGGTGATGGAGAGGACATCCTGGATGTATAACTTATCAAGGCTAGATCCATCATACATATCCGAGGTCCATAGGTTTATTGATGTCGCTACGAACCATGCTTGGAGAACAAAGACAAAACACATATATTGTCCATGCATGGACTGCAAAAATGCTGCTGTATTTAATGACACAGAACAAATCATATCTCATCTGGTATGCCGAGGATTTATGAAGGATTACACAATTTGGACAAAGCATGGAGAGGGTAGCTCTTCGCCTTATACGACTGGAAACCCTGAGAACATCGATGACAGATTTCAGTTCGTTCACGAGACACACCAACCTCTTCCACAGAGCGAACATGTAGTGCAAAATGTTACTGATCATGGTTACGCTGGAGGAAATGAACATGATAGACCTCATGTTCTGCCAAGTGTTATGGATGAGGAAGATGCAGAGTTGCTAGAGGCAATGTTGCGTCGTCATACAGATCAATCGATGTTCTTAATGAAAGGTATGGAGTCCCTGAAGAAGGCAGCAGAAGAGCCTTTGTACGACGAGTCTAAGGGTTGTACCAACGAGTTCACGACGCTCTAGTCTGTGCTAAAGCTGTTGATGTTAAAAGCTAAATATGGTGTGTCTGATGCTGGCTTTGATGCGTTCTTGAGTATTATCGCAGACATGCTTCCAAAGGAGAACAATGTGCCTGCTAACACGTACTATGCAAAGAAACTAATCAGTCCGCTCACTATGGGTGTGGAGAAGATCCACGCGTGTAGAAATCACTGTATCCTTTATCGAGGTGATGATTATAAAGACTTGGAGAGCTGCCCAAAGTGCGGTGCAAGTAGGTACAAGACGAATAAAGACTATCGAGAGGACGAAGAGTGTGTTGCATCCGTGTCTAAAGGGAAGAAGCGAAAGAAAGCCCAAAAAAAGACTTCAAAATCCACGAGCAAAGAAAAAGAAGAAGTAGACTATTATGCGCTCAAAAAGATTCCTGCTTTGGTGATGTGGTACCTCCCCGTCGTCGATCGATTGAGGTGTTTGTTCGCTAATCCTGAGGATGCCAGACTTATGAGCTGGCATGCTTCTGATGGGCACAAAAACGATGGGAAGCTTCGACATCCAGCCGATGGGAAGCAGTGGCAAGATTTCAATGACAACCACCGAGACTTTGCCGATGAACCGAGAAATGTTAGGTTCGCACTGAGTACTGATGGAATGAACCCATTTGCTGAGAGGAGCAGCAAGCATAGCACATGGCCGGTGATCCTCACCATATACAACCTTCCTCCATGGTTGATGCAGAAACGGAAGTACATTTTGCTAACCATCCTTATTTCTGGACCTACACAACCTGGAGTTGACATGGATGTATTTTTGGAGCCCTTAATGGAGGATATGAAAATATTGTGGGAAACGGGTGTTCAAATGTTGGATGAGTATCGTAAAGGTTCATTCACGCTGAGAGCAATTATTTTTGTTACGATCAACGATTACCCTGCTCTCTTCACATTATCGGGCCAGTTTAAGGGAAAGGTTGGTTGCACAGTATGCATTGATGGAACTGCTTACGTATCCCTTGCTGCATCTAGGAAGATAGTTTACATGAGGCACAGACGCTTTTTATTGGAAGGACACAGGTACCGCATGCGAAAGATGGATAAGTACTTCGACAATAATGGTGAACTACATTCTACTGCTCCATCGGGTAACAATAGAGGTCATAGAGTTTTTGAAATAGTCAGGAATATCAAGTTTGTTTTCGGGAAGAAGACAAAAGACGGAAAAACAAGGAAGGATGTCAAACCAGCTTCGGGGGCTATATTCAAGAAGAAGTCTATTTTCTTCGAGTACTTGCCTTACTGGAAAGAGTTAGATGTGCGGCATGCGATCGATGGTATGCACGTTCAGAAGAACGTGTTTGAAAGCATAATGGGCACCTTGCTAGACATAAAGGGCAAAACAAAAGAAGGGCTCAATTCACGCATGGACTTGGTAGATTTAGGCATAAAAAAGGAACTACATCCCGTTCTTCAAGAAAATGGGAAGTACCATCTCCCAGCAGCAAGCTACAATCTCAATGTAGATGAGAAACATGCGATGTGTGTTTGGCTCAAGAATTTGAAAGTCCCATCCGGATTCTGCTCTAGCATACGGAGTATTGTGTCAATGAAAGACCTGACAATCACCAACTACAACTCACATGATTGCCATGTCATGCTGACTACATTCCTACCTATTGCCATCAGGGCTATAAATCCTTTGTTTTTAAAGATGGCAATCACACGGTTGTGCTACTTTTTCAACAGGATTTCACAAAAGGTAATTGGCCGTGATGAGTTGGCATCTCTTCAGGAATTCGCAGTGGAGACAATATCACAGTTTGAGATGTGTTTCCCTCCATCGTTCTTTGATATTATGGTGCACCTTGTGGTGCACTTGGTGCCACAAATAGAGGCATTGGGTCCTATGTACTTGCATGAAATGTGGACGTATGAGCGTTTCATGTCAATACTGAATGGCTATGTATCAACCCGTGCTCGTCCCGAGGCATCCATGATAGAGGGGTACTGTACCGAAGAGGCCATTGAGTCCGGAGGTCCATTCTGCAATAGTATCCTAAAAGACCAGGTTGCAATAGGTCTGTCTCCGTCACGACACGAGGGTAGACTGTATGGAAGCGGGAGGATAGGACGGAAATCTTTCATCCCACCGGATTACGATATAGTACTTGAGGCACATCAGAGCATCCTACATCAGCTAACGATAATGGAGCCATTTATCCAACAACACATCAATGATCTTCGCGAGCAAAATCCTGGGCATACGGATGATTGGGTAATGAAGCAACATAAGCAGCGGTTCAACACATGGCTAATGGTGAAGGACATTCCACGTGGAGAAACAATAGAAGAACAAACCATCAAGGGCTTGGCATCTGGACCATCACGCCAGGTCACAACATGGCAAACCTATGACATTAGTGGATTCACATTTTGTACCAAGTCCAAGGACAAAAAGAGCATGTCACAAAACAGTGGTGTTCGATGCGAAGCCATAGATGATGAAACTGGTGAGATTATTACATATTTTGGCTTTATTGAGGACATATGGGAACTAGACTATGGTACATTTCAGATCTCGGTTTTCCGATGTCAATGGGTTGAAGACAAACATGTCACGGTAGACAACTATGGGGTCAGAGTTCTTGATCTAAGTAAGGTAGGTTACAAAGATGACCCATGGATCCTTGCTAATCGTGCTGCACAGGTCTTCTATGCTGAACAGATCATTTCTAACAATGAGAAGAAAAGCACCGACAAACCGAAGCATGTAGTTTTTCCTGGAAAACAACAAGCTATAGGAGTTGATGGTGTATCTGATTTAGAGAATTTTAACCAGTTCAACGACATGTCTCTTTTCATAGACCATCCAACCAAGATAAGGAACGTTGAGCGAAGCATCCCACGCAATTCGTTGCCCTGGGTACGCCACGATGGACAAGGCAGAACAATAGCTTCCTAGATTATATACTTGTCATGTAATTGATTATTGTTAGGACTTGTCATGTAATTGATTATTGTTAGCGACAAACCGAAGCATGTAATTGTCTTCATTCAATTTTCGTGGCTACCATTTACAATTTTACATGACTTTCTATTGACTTTATAGAGAGAGAGGAGAGGGGGAGAGAGAGGAGAGGGAGAGGAGAGAGAGGATGGAGAGAGAGGAGAGAGAGAGGATGGAGAGAGAGGAGAGAGAGAGGAGAGAGAGAGGGGATGGAGAGAGAGGATGGAGAGGGAGAGGGGAGAGAGAGTGGAGAGGAGAGAGAGGATGGAGAGGGAGAGGGGAGAGAGAGTGGAGAGGAGAGAGAGGATGGAGAGGGAGAGGGGAGAGAGAGTGGAGAGGAAAGAGAGGAGAGGTAGAGGGAGAGAGAGGATGGAGAGAGAGGAGAGAGAGAGGGGATGGAGAGAGGTAAAAGTATACTAAACAATATATAAAAGTATACTTAATATAATATATAAAAAGTGAAGTAAAACAATATATAAAAAACTATGTTAATAATAATAAAATACTATTTCTACTGGCGGTTCTCATAGAGAACCGCCAGTAGAAATGGCTTCCACAGACTGTAGAAGCCATTTCTACTGGCGGTTCTCTATTAGAACCGCCAGTAGAAATATTTTCTACTGGCGGTTCTCGTTGTCAACCGCCAGTAGAAATGGCTTCTACAGTCTGTGGAAGCCATTTCTACTGGCGGTTCTCGTTGTCAACCGCCAGTAGAAATGGCGCCTATATAAAGGGTGGCGCGCGAGAGCCGAAAAATTTACAAGTCCCTGGCGCCAGTTCACATTCAAGACGCCGTCAGGCTGCTGGATTTTGACCCCGAGGATTTCGCCGGCGATCGTTCGCGCGCCCGTCCCCACGCCGCCATTCCCGCCCCGCGCCCCCGCACCGCCGTCAGGTTTCTCCCTCTGTCCCTCTTCTTCCGTACCGCCGCCGTCTACCGCGCCGGCAGCCGCCGCCGCCGCGTTCCTAGGGCACGCGCCGCGCGCCGCCGAGAGGGAGGAAGAGAGAGGAAGGAGATGGAGAGGGAAGAGAGAGGAGGGCACGCGCTGCCGCCGCCGAGAGGGAGGAAGAGAGAGGAAGGAGAGGGAGAGGGAAGAGAGAGGAGGGAGAGGGAGAGAGATAGAGGGAGGGAGAGGAGGGTGAGAGAGAGAGGAGGGAGAGGAGAGAGATAGAGAGAGGGAGAGATATAGAGGGAGAGGGAGAGAGATAGAGGGAGGGAGAGGAGGGTGAGAGAGAGAGAGGAGGTTGAGGAGAGAGATAGAGAGAGGGAGAGAGATAGAGGGAGAGGAGAGAGATAGAGGGAGGGAGAGGGAGAGAGATGATGGAGAGGAGAGAGATAGAGAGAGGGAGAGGGAGAGAGATAGAGAGAGGAGGGAGAGGGAGAGAGAGGAGAGGAGATGAGAGTATTCATACAATACTTATTTTTATTCATATGTGTGTTCATATGTGTTCAAATGTATGTGTTCAATATATATATATATGTGTGTTTATATGTGTTCAAATATATGTGTTCAATATATATATGTGTGTTCATATGTGTTCAAATGTATGTGTTTAATATATATATATATATATATATATATATATATATATATATGTGTGTGTGTGTGTGTGTGTGTGTTCATCTAGTTGAATATATACATAAAAATTAAGAGCTAAACTCGATTAAAATCATCGGGTTGAATATATACATTGTAATTTTATCCGTCACAACTCGATAATAAACGTATCCGATCCGATCCGAATTCGATCTGAACTCGATAATTTTTCCGTACGACTCTCCCTCTCTCCCTCTCTATACGTCCTATGCGACTCTCCCTCTCTCCCTCTCCTCGTCCTATACGACTCTCCCTCTCTCCCTCTCTATACGTAACTCGATAATATCCATACGATTCTCCCTCTCTCCCTCTCTATACGTCCTATGCGACTCTCCCTCTGTCCCTCTCTCCCCGTCCTATACGACTCTCCCTCTCTCCCTCTCTCCCTCTCTATACGTAACTCGATAATATACGTAACTTGATAATATCCGTAACACGATACTATACGACTATACGATACTATATGGTTAGGGTTTAGGGTTAGGGTTAGGGTTATGGTTAAGGGTTAGGGTTGGGGTTAAGGGTTAGGGTTAGGGTTAGGGTTAAGGGTTATAGTTAGGGTTAGGGTTAGGGTTATGGTTAAGGGTTAGGGTTAAGGGTTATAGTTAAGGGTTAGGGTTAAGGGTTATAGTTAAGGGTTATAGTTAGGGTTAGGGTTAAGGGTTCGGGTTTTGGGTTAGGGTTAGGGTTAGGGTTTAGGTTAGGGTTAGGGTTAAGGGTTTAGGGTATTTGTTAATATGAATTTAATTATTGCTTACGTTAATATGTGTTAATATGTATTTAATTATTGCTTATGTATTTGTATATATATAGCTCAATGAGTTCTCCGATCAAGGACCAAGGATTAGTGCCCGAGCACATGGACAAGAGTGTTGCTCAAGAACAATCCAGCAGTGAAGGATATGAAACGCCTAGCGACCCTTTTCCTACCACTAGCATAGATAGGGCCGCTCTCCGTGAGTTGCAACGTGACCCTACTTATGATCCACGAGAAGCTGAGGTAAAAGTACGCATCTTTAGCTTCGTATGTGTACCCTACTGATTTCACATGCATGATCTCTTGTGCATTTTATTACATGAATAGGAGGTCGTGTCTGAATTTCGTGCGATACTCGAAGAAGCCGTGGCACGATACGAAGACGTACCGGAGCCGACCCAAGACGCACCGGAACAGACCAAGACAACAACCGAGACGTCAAGGAAAAGGAAGCAGAGCGATCGAAAAAGAGGTGACAGGGGGCTGAACAAGTTTCCCGACAAAACATACAAAATCTCAGACGTGAGCCCGAAAGGTCAGCCCCTAGCTCCAGAAGAGGGACTACCTAAGTTCCGGAATGCACTTGGGTTTTTAGTTAGAGATAATCTTGACATAACAATACGACAGTGGAGAGATGTGTCAGATGATGTCAAGAATCAAATATGGAATAAGCTATTAATGAGGTTCGTTCTGCCTCGGGGTTCAGAAGAACTCGTGAAGGAATACACGATGAAGCAGCTTGCAATCAATTTCCGAAACTGGAGGTCTGAGATGAACACAAAGTTTGCAAAGAAAGGTCTGGACCCGACCAAAAAATATAAAATCTCAGCAGGTCAGTGGGCAGTATTTCTAGAGCAGAGGAGCAGCCCTGATTTCATATCTCTAAGTGAGGCAAATTCGGAACTATCAAAGAAGAACAAGTACCGCCACCACCTAGGCACAGGTGGTTACAAGCGTCAGGTTCCTAAATGGAGACAAGAAGACGCCGAGAAGAAGGCCGCAGGGTTGCCGACGCTGTCCGAGCAACTTGGTGAAAGGGCGGCAAATTGGCTCCGTGCTAGAAAACCAAGGGAAACCGAGACCGGTGTATCTTTTGATGATCCCATTGTCGAAGAAGCGGCAAAAAACATATATACAATGGCAGCTAAGCAGAGCCAAGGAACTTTTAAGCCACAAAGGGAAAGAGACATCCTAACGGCTGGTCTCGGTAACCCTGAGCATCCTGGCCGTGTACGAGGAATCTCGTCTAAGGAAGGATGGAAGGAAGGATTCGGACCACAGTGGGAAGGTCTGTACAAGAAACGTGATCGATACAAGGAAGAGATGGCAGATTATTTTAAGGAGGAGGCCAAGAAAGAGTTCAAAGCCATGATGTCTCAAATGCTATCGAATCCTCCTCTAGAATTGATGCAACAGTTGGCGAGTGCGATGTCTGTTCAACAGATGACCACTCCACAGATACAAATAATTCCAGCAGCTCAACCGCCGGCTTCCACAGATTGTACGACATTACCAAGCTCTGTTGCTTCAACGGGAAATAAGGACCGTTATCCAGTTGATGACATCACAAGGCCTGTGGTGTGCACACTGGTTATAAGATATGGTATTAACAATAAACGTACAAAGAAAGTAGCCATAGGCCTTGCGATCCCAGGACACAAGTTCCATGGAAACGATATTCCAGATGATTATTGCAAAGTAGAAGTGACGACGGTCGTCCAAGGATCCGAGGACAACATGCTAGACATCCCTGGGCCCGAAGGTATCGAGAAACTTGGACAAGCTATCAAGAATTTTATCCTTTGGCCTTGAAGGGATGTCGAATTGCTTGATTGGTCGAATTCGTCGCAGGCGTCGCAGGCCCAACCGTCTCCGCCTTCTCAAATTGCTGTTCCTATTGTACATCCATCATCACCTCCTCAAACTTCACATGCTGCTCCTCATCCTTTTTCTGACCCACCGTCTCCGCCACAAGCATCACCATTCAGGGCTCCACCACCTTCTCCTCCCCATCCTCTTGGTGACCCACTGTCTACGCCACCATCAAGGGATCCACCTTCTCCACAACCATCAAAGGATCCAAGGCCATCAAAGAAATCTAAACTTCCTATACCAAAATTGGTGTCCCCGTATCAGAAAAAGAAGAGTAAAGCTACTACTGCTGGCACAGCTCGGTTTTTGAAAGGGATTGGACGGAGCCTCACATCACAAACTGTTGATTTGGCCAAGCACGAGGAGTCTGCAAAAAAGGCTGAGGCAATGGCCGCAAAGATAAAGAAGCCAACTAAGGCAGATTACAAAAACGTGCCTAAAAAATATGTGCCGGGCAGACCTCTGGTACCTCTTGAGAAACTAAGAAAGGTCCCGGCTGGTGTTAAAAGGTTGCATGACTGGTACTTGCGGGCATCATCGGTTGGCATCGAAACCATCAGTGTGCATATACCAGACCATGCTTTTATTGGTTCGGACCAAAAGGTCGTTGTTACATTCGAGGACATGTGGTTAATGATGAACCTTCAGAGACTCGACGTGCAACTTGTAACGATGTTTGCATTGTAAGTGTCGCTCATACTTCCACATATGTGTGTTATTATTAGTGAGCTGTATAAAATTTCAATATCTGACATGCACGTGTGACTTGCAGAATGCAACATGATCAGCAGGAGATCCTTTACGGTACCAAGCCCAATGCTAGTGCCAGTAAAAGGGTTGGGTATCTCAACCCAATACTTATATCCGAGGAAAGCCACACTTTTAGAATCGGGAAAGACAACGATGAAATACGGGGAAAGACGGACGAAGAAGTTGAGAAGCGTATAAAGGATATGAAGAAGGATTTCGAAGCTCGATACGCCACCTACATAGGACATGCAATGCTTCAATTTCAAGACAGGGAAGCCATAATGGCCCCGTACAACTTTAAGTAAGTGTGATTTTGCATAAATAAAATTAATAATTTCAATACACATGCATCACAAATTTGATTCGTACAGGGACCACTGGATATGCTTCCTCATTTATCCTAAGGTTGGAAAGGTGCTGGTGCTCGACTCCTTGAACTTCGACCCTTCGACATATGCAACATTCCTCAGCATCTTAGAGCTATAAGCCTTTTCTATGCATGCATACTTTTATCGATTAAAATTTGAGAATAACATGGTGATCCTATTTGAGATCACAGGGCTTATAGATTCTATAAGATGAGAGGTGGAAAGTACGACCTGTCGAAACAATGCGTGCCACTAGACATCCATCATCACTGGCCGGTAAGTATGTGATTTTATGAATACATATCATACACAATGTTGCAACTAAATAACCAATCTCCCGTTATGTAGTGCCACAAGCAACCACAAGGATCGGTCCTATGTGGATTCTATGCGTGCGAGTTCATGAGAGTGAACGGACGATACATCACGAACCCTGACAAGGTATTATTAGTAATAGTCAAGTATGTATTTATGTCATTAAAGATGCAAATGTGTTATTATTGAGTATAAATAGATGATGTTTATAAAATTCCTTTACAGCAATTTCAACGAGGAAACCCGGAGAACTTGACCGAAGCTGCATTGTATGGCATAGTCGAGGACCTCTGCACATTCATATTGAAAGAGGTCATTCCCGCAGAAGGAAAATATCACGATGCTTCCGGAACATTAGCTTTGCCAGAGTTTAGAATACTAACAGAAATTAGTAGATTATCTCTTAGCCGAGATAGTTATTAGAGCTTAGGTGAAAACTTATGATGTATAGAATGCATGAAGCATATATGGTTGTAAACAGAATACTTTGATGTATATAAATGTATGATAGAATTTAATTTCATGTTGCTTTCAATATCAATATAGATCTATATATATATATGTTTGTGTGTGTGTAAATAAATATATATATAATTCAGTATTGTTTGAAATTTTGAAAAAAGGCGGGAAAACTTCCACTGGCGGCTAAATAAAGAAAACCGCCAGTGAAAAGTGCATTTCCACTGGCGGTTTGCTTTATAAAACCGCCAGTGGAAATGCATTTTCACTGGCGGTTTTCTTTATTCAGCCGCCAGTGGAAATGCACTTTTCACTGGCGGTTCCTTAAGAAAACCGCCAGTGAAAATGCACTTTTCACTGGCGGTTCCAAAATAACCGCCAGTGGAAATGCTGATTTCCACTGACCCCTAGCACTGGCGGTACTGAAAAACGCCAGTGTAAATAGGTTTAGAACCGCCACTATAGAGCTTCTGTGTACTAGTGCCATATGTATTTATTATTTTTATAAGTTTATTATTTATTATTTTTATAAGTTTATTTATTATTTTTATAAGTTTTTTTATTAGAGGTCCACCACACTGGTTGGTTAAGCTCAATCAATACAATCGAATATATTTTATACGTCATAACGCACTGACACTGTATTAGTATCGTAAAAAGTAAAACTAAATTTTATTATAATTTCAGATAGAGAGAGTACTTGATATATAATTAAAATTCTGTATACACAATCTCTCGCTCTCTCGGAACAGAGCAGCTAGCTAGGATGCTGCTACTGTTTTATACTCCATAGTCCAAACAGAAACATAAATTACCAACGAGCCTTCTAATAAATGGAAGGAAAGGCAGCATTATTGGTAACCGTCCGTCCGTCCCGAATATGAAACTGTTATTTAAGGACAGAGCATTGTCTCCACCTTAGGGCATATACAATTCATATAAATATCTCGAATCTTAAGAGGTATTAAGAGGGTAAGTGTAAAAAGACATAAGAGACGGTATTTTGAAAAAGAAACATCTCTACCAAGGTTTTCTAAGTATAGATATGGTTCTACTGATACAACTCATATAAATCAGTTGTATTTTGAGAGCTTCTAGTGAATAAGATATAAGATTTAGATACATTAGGTTATACGAAAGAATTTTTTAGGTGTATCTGGTGCTTAGACACGTCATGCCGGCCTACTGACTGTGTTAGGCTATCAGCGTTAGCCGATCGGCTCATCGTAAAATGTTAAAAAATGGTGTAGGAGGTGGGGTTTGAACCAATGCCCTGATGGAAGAAGGGCTAGAGACACTGGGTGAAGCTATCTAACTAGTAGAACAACATAATTAGATGTTTTAAATATTGCATATAAATTGTATATATGTATATACGTTTTTTGTAAAATAAAAAATATATAATCGTGTCGGGTCGGGCCAGCACTACGGGCCGAGGCTACAGCCTAAGCACGACACGACGTTCTTGACTCTTGCAAGCATTAGGTCGTTTCTGAGACCATATTGCCGCAATGGACTACATGGTGTTTGAGGTTGCTGAATTGGATGGAGCAACAATGATTTGTCACACTAACAGTAAAATGAAAGGTTATTTGTTGGTTTTAAACGTTAGTAATTGCTACGAAGTAGCATAATTTATATGGAGCGCATCCAGTTTTTATTGATGCCTGACTTTAGCAATCACTCCATATTTTGATATATCTTTTCTATAAGTTTGACTTCATGTAACTTATTTTAGAAACTTGAGCTCACAAACTTTCCCTTATTTGGTCTCTGTATGGTGGAATTATATCATTTTATAATTTCTGTTCGTTCAGTCAATCGTTGTAAACTCTCTTCTAATTGCACACTTCATTTGTCGTATTGTACCAAGACATATTGCATGGAGTAAACAATAACATCAGTTAGCCAAATCAAAAAAATATTATACAGAGAGCGGAGACAATCAATAAAAAATCTTGAAATTTTTTTGATGGATAGTTTACGTGGGTATTGTTGTAAACCGGCGCAACGCATGGACAATCGACTAGTAGATATTTATGATTGTCTCTACTCCTATAAAGTACGCCCTCCGTCACAAAATATAATTCGTTTTAGACTAATTACATATTTATTAACTAACATATGAACGTAGTTTTCATATATGTCTATATTTATTTATGATTTAAATGAATATGGACGAAAAAAGTAGGCCAGAAAGAACTATATTTTAGAACAGATAGAGTACTAGTTTTTTTTTCTGATTTCCACCATTGTCCCTTTAAAAAAATTCTTTATAATTCTTTCTAATCTAACTCTAGTTTGAACATGTGTGTCATACTGTTTCACTTCCTCGCTTATCACCTACTAGTGGGCCATTATCTATGGACCGTGAGAAATCATTCAAACCCATCAGGACAGGAAGCTATCACACTTGGTTTTAGAAGGCAAACCGAATGCGAACCATGTACGTACCAGGATCAGTAATTCACGTACACAGCAGTTACATAACCGGACATCATCACACATTGCTCAAATAATAACATAAAAGAGGTAATAGTCTGATTAAATCATGATACCCAAGACATCCACATAGTCATTAACATATATCAAAGTGCGAAAATGAAACGTAGCTAAATACGACCTTCATAGGCAACCGACTGGGGGTTTATCGCTAACCCACACCTAGAACTCATCATACTCTTGGAACTCCTGGAATCCTCCACCATGACTTCATCTTCTTCTGAGCAGTGGTTGCAATATGGACAACTTGGGGGTTTGATGCGTAAAGCAAGGGTGAGTACACATCAACATACTTAGCAATTGTCCAGTTTGGCTGTAGTAGACTAGCTTTATGTGGGGTTAAGATCAAGCGGTTGCTTTTAGTTGGTTAGGTAATTATTACTAGTACAGAGCCAGGTTTTAGCATTAAACCCAAGTTATTAGCCGAAGAGTACTCCTTCCAAACGGAAAAAATACCACAAACCATAATCATAATCATAATCATCAAAATCATAATTATCCTCATCATCATATGTAATCATAGTATCTTTAATAGGTGTGCCTCTAATCAATGGAGCTCCAAAGGCTGCTCATAACCGTGAGCATAACTGATATATCAGTTTCATAACACTCTGGAGAGGCTGCACACCTTACCGACGAGCCGTGATTCCTTTTTGCCTCGGGCTGATAAAACCCTTAAACACTGCCAAGGTGAATGGGCAAGGTTTCACTATGTAGCCTTTACAAAGATTCCCTGAGACTGTAGCCGCCCGTTAGGTTTTCTAAATGTACCGCACTCCTCCCCAAGGGCAAACCACCCTCGGCAGAGCGAGCCACATACACCGAGCCCCATTGACGGCACGACGGTGAAGCAAACTACACATTAGCTCCTCTAATTATTCAGCTAAGGGCGTCCCATACCACCCTCATGGTTGTACTGTTTTCTCAGGTGGTCATCCAACGAACCAGTCCTTACGGAAAGGCACTCGAGAAACCGCTCGAACCCACATAAAAGTCACAATACCATCATCATAATCAAAAGGTAATCATCGTATCATAAATAATCTCAACACGTTCATTGATTAGAGTAGAGCGCTAGCATAGAGCTAAACCAAAAATTATCCAACCCAAATAGGTGAACAAGGACATGATAAACAAAGTTAGTAAATCATTAGTTACAAATTGTGTAATTGCGGGTAGGTGAATTATAAAATGTATGGGACATATATAGGTCAAAGGACACTTGCCTTCACCAACCAGCTGCTGCTCAGGGTCTTCGCCTGTAACTCCTTCGGACTCCACCAACGGACCGTTATCTATACGAGTTCAAACATACATTCCACAATCTTAATATAAAAAAAACAATAAACCACACAATAAAATATAACAAATAAACAGACGCATGGCGCAGGGCTCGCATCTACGACTATGCGAGAAAGAAAAATACACGGTCGAGGCTACGGTCGAAAGGTAATTATGTTAAGCAGCTATGGATTAAAATGTTTGTCTAAACATAATCATATTAATTTAACAATCGCGCAATGCATAAAATAAAATTACACTATGCACTTAATTACTATAAACAACTCTAGGTAAATTTAAAAAATCGTCGAGCGCAACACAAGCATAATTCAAACGGAATTAAAACGAATCGTTGCGGGACGCAACGCGACACAAAATGAAATTAAAATAGATTATCGCGCGACGAAGTGCGCGATAGCACACATGAATTAAACTGAAATTAAAACGAATCGTCGCGCGACGAAGCGCGCGACGCTACACGCGAATTAAATCTGAATTTTAAACGAAACGTCGCGAGACGAAGCGCGCGACAACCCATGTTAATTAAACTGAATTTGAAACAAAACGTCGCGCGACGAAACACGCGACACAACACACTACCTAAACTAAAATTAAAATGAATCGTCGCGCAACGAAACACACTAATTAAACTGGATTTAAAATGAATTATCGTGCGACGAAGCGCGCGACGTAGCACATGAATTAAACTGAATTGAAAACTGAATTTAAACGTTACAGCGCGCTAGGGTTGCGCGTACGGGGTTAGGGCTGCGCACGCCAGGGGGCCGCGCCGGGGCAGCGCCGCGTTGAGCCATGACTGGGCCATGCCATGGCTGTAGGCCACGTGCCCACGCCAGGGTCACGAGCGCCCGTGTCGGGGTCGGGCCACCGTGCAGGGCCACCGGGCAGGTGGGGCGCGCGCCGGGGTGGGGCTGCACGGGGAGAGCCGCGCGCGCAGGGAGAGGGAGGGAGAAGAGGGAGAGAAGAGAGGAGAGGGGAAGCTGACCTCGGGGCTCGACGAACGGCAACAACCACTCACTGGGATCCAACCTAGGGCATGGAGAGGTGGAGAGAGGTGGAAGAGAGGTAGAGGGAGGTTGCTGCGTGGGAAAGAAAGAATGAGGGGGAGGGGTGGGGCGCGCCGCGGGCCGAGCTAGACCAACCACCCACTACTCGCTCTCGCCTGCTTCTAATCGAGATTAATTCGCGAATCGAAAACCGAAACTAGACGAACGCACGATTAGGCACAACATTAGACAAAATTAAATATGCTTCAGCATGATGCAACAACAATATCAACTTAGGTTTTGTTTACACGCGATACAAACACTAGTCTCTACGTCGCTTTGAAAAAGGGAGGAAGGAGCGAAACGGGAAGAGAAAAGAGAGTAACGCCTGAATTTGATGAATATCTGTCGGGGACCATAATTAGGGGTACCCTCAAGGCTCCTAATTCTCAGCTGGTAACCCCCATCAGCACGAAGCTGCAAAGGCCTGATGGGTGCGATTAAGTCAGGGATCAGTCCATTCGAGGGACACGATCACGCCTCACCCGAGCCTAGCCTCGGACAAGGGCAGCCGACCCCGGAGGATTTCCGTCTCGCCCGAGGCCCCCCTTCAGCGGCGAACATATTCCCGGCTCGCCCGAGGCCCTGCCTTCGCTAAGAAGCAACCCTGACCAAATCGCCGCACCGACCGACCAAGTCGCAGGAGCATTTAATGCAAAGGTGGCCTGACGCCCTTATCCTGGCGCGCACCCCCCAGCCAGCAGAGCCGAAGTGACCGCCGTCACTTCGCCGCTCCACTGACCGGCCTGACAGAAGGACAGCGCCGCCTACGCCACACCGACTGCAGTGCCACTGGACAGAGTAAGACTGACAGGCAGTCAGGCCCTGCCGGAGGCACCATAGGAAACTCCGCTCCGCCCGACCCAGGGCTCGGACTTAGGCTCGGCCCCAGAAGACGACGAACTCCGCTCCGCCCGACCCAGGGCTCGGACTCGGGCTAAGTCCCGAAAGACAGCGAACTCCGCTCCGCCCGACCCAGGGCTCGGACTCGGGCTAAGTCCCGAAAGACGGCGAACTCCGCTCCGCCCGACCCAGGGCTCGGACTCGGGCTAAGTCCCAGAAGACGGCGAACTCCGCTCCGCCCGACCCAGGGCTCGGACTCGGGCTAAGTCCCAGAAGACGACGATCTCCGCCTCGCCCAACCTAGGGCTCAGACTTGGGCTCGGCCCCAGAAGACGACGATCTCCGCCACGCCCGACCCAGGGCTCGGACTTGGGCTCGGCCCCAGAAGACGGCAATCTCCGCCTCACCCGACCCGAGGGCTCGGACTCGACCTCGGCTTCGGAGGAGCTTCCACATCGCCCAACCTAGGGCGTAGACCAGCCACGTCAACAGGAGGCGCCATCATCACCCTACCCCGAGCTGACTCGGGCCACAGGGAACAAGACCGGCGTCCCATCTGGCTCGCTCCGCCAGATAGGCAATGATGGCGCCCCGCATGCTCTGTGACGACGGCGGCTCTCAGCCCCCTTACGGAAGCCAGAGGACGTCAGCAAGGACTTAACCGCTCCGACAGCTGTCCCTCCGCCAAGCTCCATCGCTCCTTCGACGGCCACGACATCACACCAGCTGGGTGCCAAGATCTCTCCGGCTGCCACAACGGCATGTACCTAGGTCGCTAGCTCACCTCCGCTAGACACGTAGCACCCTGCTACACCCCCCATTGTACACCTGGATCCTCTCCTTACGCCTATAAAAGGGAGGACCAGGGCCCTCTTAGAGAAGGTTGGCCGCGCGGGGACGAGGACGAGAACAGGCGCTCGCTTGGAGCCGCTCGCTCCCTCTCCCGCATGGACGCTTGTAACCCCCTACTGCAAGCGCACCCGACCTGGGCGCGGGACGAACACGAGGGCCGCGGGATTCCCACCTCTCTCACGCCGGTCTCCGGCCGCCTCGCTCTCCCCCCTTCGCGCTCGCCCTCGCGCTCGACCCATCTGGGCTGGGGCACGCGACGACATTCACTCGTCGGCCCAGGGACCCCCCCGGTCTCGAAACGCCGACAGTTGGCGTGCCAGGTAGGGCCTGCTGCGTGTTGACGAACAGCTTCCCGTCAAGCTCCAGATGGGCAGTCTCCAGCAACCTCTCCAACCCGGGACGATGCTCCGTTTCGGGAGTCTTGAGTTCATATCCCTCGACGGCAGCTACGACATGATACTCCTTCCACCGCCGTGCGACAACAACGGTGGCGGCCGACAACCCGCCTGCCGGCGGCGGAATCGGCGACGTCTTCCCCGCGTGGTGGAAGAGCAACCTTCGAGCTCACCCTGTCCTCTCCCCCGCCGACGGAGGAGGAGGCGGGGCAACCAAGGCCAAGCAGGAGGCAGCGCCTCGTCGGCTGTCGAGCGAGTCGATGGTCCCGGCACCCCAACGGGGGGCGCACCGGGCGTCGACCTCACGTTTGAGACGAAGGCGAGCGCCGTCTCCCCGCGACACGCCAATCCCGAGCAAGCGGACGACACCAGCACGCTCGCGAAAAGCTTGCTGGACGTCACCCTCGTACCTGAGACGACGACGCAGTCAGTCCCCGACGCGACCTTATCGCCGCATGTCGACCAAAAGGTACCGATCGATTCCCATCCCGCGTCTTTCGGTTTCAGCCTCAACCCGTCTAGCGACTTCGCTTTGGCGGGCGCTCTCGTAGAGGCAAATCTAGACTCTCTGGGGTTTCGTGTGCGGTCACCTTGGGACCGGCTAACGGACGTCTCGACCTACGGGCCCTCTGGGTCCGAGGAAGACGACGAACTCAGCATCTGTTGGGATTTCTCTGGACTTGGCAACCCTAGTGCCATGCGGGACTTCATGACCGCATGCGACTACTGCCTTTCCGACTGTTCCGACGGTAGCCGTAGCCTCAGCGACGAGGACCGCGACCCAAGTCACGAATGCTTCCACGTCGATCTAGGGGGTCCCCCCGAAGGCAACCATCTCGGCATGCCGGAGGACGGTGACCTCCCTAGGCCGGTGCCTCGCGTTGACATCCCATGGGAGCTAGCTGTGGTCCCCGTTCAGGCGGGGGGTCATGACCCACAGCTCGAGCAAATCCGCGGGGTGCAGGCCGGGCTCGACGAGGGAGCAGGAGCGCTGGAGCCGATCCGTCGGGACGTCGGGCAGGCATGGGCGGGCCAACCTCCGGCCAGAGAAATACGTCATGTACCCCAGGGCTTCCAGTGCCGCATCACCGACGATGTCAGGATCAGGCCACCACCCGCATCCAGTGGGGTCGGCCAGAACCTGGCGGCAGCAGCAATGCTTCTTCGCGCGATGCCAGAGCCATCAACCACCGAGGGGCGGCGAATCCAGGGAGAGCTCAAGAATCTCCTGGAAGGCGCCGCGGTCCGACGGGCCGAGAGCTCTGCCTCCCAAAGGCAGGGGTACCCCTCGGAACCTCATGCTGCGACTTCCTGATTCATGCGGGAAGCCTCGGTCTACACCGGGCGCACGCGCAACACCACGCCTGCGGCCCCGGGTCGCCTCGGCAACGAGCACCACCACCGCGACCGATGGGCCCACCTCGACGAGAGGGTGCGCCGAGGCTACCACCCCAGGCGTGGGGGACGCTACGACAGTGGGGAGGATCAGAGTCCCTCGCCCGAACCACCCGGTCCGCAAGCCTTCAGCCGAGCCATTCGACGGGCGCCGTTCCCGACCCGGTTCCGACCCCCGGCTACTATCACAAAGTACTCGGGGAGACGAGACCGGAACTGTGGCTCGCGGACTACCGTCTGGCCTGCCAACTGGGTGGAACGGACGATGACAACCTCATCATCCGCAACCTCCCTCTGTTCCTCTCCGACTCCGCTCGCGCCTGGTTGGAGCACCTGCCTCCGGGGCAGATCTCCAATTGGGACGACCTAGTCCAAGCTTTCGCCGGCAATTTCCAGGGCACGTATGTGCGCCCCGAGAATTCCTGGGACCTCTGAAGCTGCCGACAGCAGCCGGGAGAGTCTCTCCGAGACTACATCCGGCGATTCTCGAAGCAGCGCACCGAGCTGCCCAACGTCACCGACTCAGATGTCATCGGCGCGTTCCTCGCTGGCACCACCTGCCGCGACCTGGTGAGCAAGCTGGGCCGCAAGACCCCCACCAGGGCGAGCGAGCTGATGGACATCACCACCAAGTTCGCCTCCGGCCAGGAGGCGGTCGAGGCTATCTTCTGAAAGGACAAGCAGCCCCAGGGCCGCCCATCGGAAGGTACTCCCGAGGCGTCAACTCAGCGCGGCGCCAAGAAGAAGGGCAAGAAGAAGTCGCAAACGAAACGCGACGCCGCCGACGCGGACCTTGTCGCCGCCGCCGAGTACAAGAACCCTCGGAAGCCCCCCGGAGGTGCCAACCTCTTCGACAAGATGCTCAAGGAGCCGTGCCCCTATCACCAGGGACCCGTCAAGCACACCCTTGAGGAGTGCGTCATGCTTCGGCGCCACTTCCACAGGGCCGGGCCACCCGCGGAGGGTGGCAAGGCCCGCGACGACGACAAGAAGGAAGATCACCAGGCAGGAGAGTTCCCCGAGGTCCGCGACTGCTTCATGATCTATGGTGGGCAAGCGGAAAACGCCTCGGCTCGGCACCGCAAGCAAGAGCGCCGGGAGGTCTGCTCGGTCAAGGTGGTGGCGTCAGTCTATCTAGACTGGTCCGACAAGCCCATCACCTTCAACCGAGACGATCACCCCGACCATGTGCCGAGCCCGGGGAAATACCCGCTCGTCGTCGACCCCGTCATCGGCGACGTCAGGCTCACCAAGGTCCTCATGGACGGAGGCAGCAGCCTCAACATCATCTACGCTGAGACCCTCGGGCTCCTGCGTGTTGATCTGTCCTCTGTCCGGGCAGGCG
This sequence comes from Zea luxurians, assembly GCA_029449295.1. Classification (NCBI taxonomy): domain Eukaryota; kingdom Viridiplantae; phylum Streptophyta; class Magnoliopsida; order Poales; family Poaceae; genus Zea; species Zea luxurians. The sequence continues at coordinate 1,272,671 of JAOPSE010000040.1, read as the reverse complement.
CTGCGCCCTTCCATGGGATCATCCCCGGGAAGCGCGTCCAACCCCTCGGACAGCTCGACCTTCCCGTCTGCTTCGGAACACCCTCCAACTTCCGAAGGGAGACCCTGACGTTCGAGGTGGTCGGGTTCCGAGGAACCTACCACGCGGTACTGGGGAGGCCGTGCTACGCGAAGTTCATGGCCGTCCCCAACTACACCTACCTGAAGCTCAAGATGCTGGGCCCCAACGGGGTCATCACCGTCGGCCCTACGTACAAACACGCGTTCGAATGCGACGTGGAGTGCGTGGAGTACGCCGAGGCCCTCGCCGAGTCCGAGGCCCTCATCGCCGACCTGGAGAGCCTCTCTAAGGAGGTGCCAGACGTGAAGCGTCACGCCAGCAACTTTGAGCCAGCAGAGACGGTTAAGTCCGTCCCCCTCGACCCCAGCGGCGACACCTCCAAGCAGATCCGGATCGGCTCCGGGTTCGATCCCAAATAGGAAGCAGTGCTCGTCGACTTTCTCTGCGCGAACGCCGACGTCTTCGCGTGGAGTCCCTCGGACATGCCCGGCGTACCGAGGGATGTCGCCGAGCACTCGCTGGACATCCGAGCCGGAGCCCGACCCGTCAAGCAGCTGCTGCGCCGATTGGACGAGGAGAAGCGCAGAGCCATAGGCGAGGAGATTCACATTCTAATGGCGGAAGGGTTCATCAAAGAGGTATTCCATCCCGAATGGCTTGCCAACCCTGTGCTTGTGAGAAAGAAAGGGGGGAAATGGCGGATGTGTGTAGACTACACTGGTCTCAACAAAGCGTGTCCGAAGGTTCCCTACCCTCTGCCTCGCATCGACCAAATCGTGGATTCCACTGCTGGGTGCGAAACCCTGTCTTTCCTCGATGCCTACTCAGGGTATCATCAAATCAAGATGAAAGAGTCCGACCAGCTCGTGACTTCTTTCATCACACCCTTCGGCATGTACTGCTATGTCACCATGCCGTTCGGTTTGAGGAATGCGGGCGCGACGTACCAACGGTGCATGAACCATGTGTTCGGCGAACACATGGGCCGCACGGTCGAGGCCTACGTCGATGACATCATAGTCAAGATGAGGAAAGCCTCCGACCTCCTTTCCGACCTTGAAACGACATTCCGATGTCTCAAGGCGAAAGGCGTCAAGCTCAATCCCGAAAAGTGTGTCTTCGGGGTGCCCCGAGGCATGATCTTGGGGTTCATCGTCTCCGAGCGGGGCATCGAAGCCAACCCGGAAAAGATCGCAGCCATTACCAGCATGGGGCCCATCAAGGACTTGAAAGGCGTACAGAGGGTCATGGGATGCCTTGCGGCTCTGAGCCGCTTCATCTCACGCCTCGGTGAAAGAGGTCTACCTCTGTACCGCCTATTAAGGAAGGCCGAGTGCTTCACTTGGACCCCTGAGGCCGAGGAAGCCCTCGGGAACCTAAAGGCGCTCCTCACAAAGGCGCCTATCTTGGTGCCCCCAGCTGCCGGAGAAGCCCTCCTGGTCTACATCGCCGTGACCACCCAGGTGGTTAGCGCCGCGATTGTGGTCGAGAGGCAAGAAGAGGGGCATGCATTGCCCGTTCAGAGGCCAGTCTACTTCGTCAGCGAGGTACTGTCCGAAACCAAGATCCGCTACCCACAAGTTCAGAAGCTGCTGTACGCGGTGATCCTAACGCGACGGAAGCTGCGACACTACTTCGAGTCTCATCCGGTAACTATGGTGTCATCCTTCCCCCTGGGAGAGATCATCCAGTGCCGAGAGGCCTCGGGTAGGATTGCAAAGTGGGCGGTGGAGATCGTGGGCGAGACAATCTCGTTCGCTCCTCGGAAAGCCATTAAGTCCCAGGTCTTAGCGGACTTCGTGGCTGAATGGGTCGACACCCAGCTACCGACGGCTCCGATCCAACCGGAGCTCTGGACCATGTTCTTCGATGGGTCGCTAATGAAGACAGGGGCCGGCGCAGGCCTACTCTTCATCTCACCCCTCGGAAAGCATCTACGCTACGTGCTACGCCTCCACTTCCCGGTGTCCAACAATGTGGCCAAATATGAGGCTCTGGTCAACGGGTTGCGGATCGCCATCGAGCTAGGGGTCCGACGCCTCGACGCTCGTGGTGACTCGCAGCTCGTCATCGACCAAGTCATGAAGAACTCCCATTGCCGCGACCCGAAGATGGAGGCCTACTGCGATGAGGTTCGGCGCCTAGAAGACAAGTTCTACGGGCTCGAGCTCAACCACATCGCTCGGCGCTACAACGAGACTGCGGACGAGCTGGCTAAAATAGCCTCGGGGCGAACGACGGTTCCCCCGGACGTCTTCTCCCGAGACCTGCATCAACCCTCTGTCAAGATCGACGACACGTCCGAGCCCGAGGTACCCTCGGCCCAGTCCGAGGCACCCACGGCTCAACCCGAGGCACCCTCAGCTCGACCCGAGGCGCCCTCGGTTCAGTCCGAGGTACCCTCGGCCCCCAAGGGTGAGGCACTGCGCGTCGAGGAGGAGCGAAGCGGGGTCGCGCCTAATCGAAACTGGTAGACCCCATACCTGCAATATCTCCACCGAGGAGAGCTACCCCTCGACCGAGCCGAGGCTCGGCGGGTAGCGCGGCGCGCCAAGTCGTTCGTCTTGCTGGGAGATGAGAAGGAGCTCTACCACCGCAGCCCCTTAGGCATCCTCCAGCGATGCATCTCCATCGCCGAAGGTCAGGAACTCCTGCGAGAGATACACTCGGGGGCTTGCGGCCATCACGCAGCGCCTCGAGCCCTTGTCAGGAACGCTTTTCGGCAAGGCTTCTACTGGCCGACGGCGGTGGCCGACGCTACCCGAATCGTCCGCACCTGCGAAGGGTGCCAATTCTACGCGAGGCAGACCCATCTGCCCGCTCAGGCTCTGCAGACGATACCCATCACTTGGCCTTTTGCGGTGTGGGGTCTGGACCTCGTCGGCCCCTTGTAGAAGGCACCCGAGGGCTACACGCACCTGCTGGTCGCCATCGACAAATTCTCCAAGTGGATCGAGGTCCGACCCCTGAACAGCATCAGGTCCGAGCAGGCGGTGGCGTTCTTCACCAACATCATCCATCGCTTCGGGGTCCCGAACTCCATCATCACCGACAACGGCACCCAGTTCACCGACAGAAAGTTCCTGGACTTCTGCGAGGATCACCACATCCGGATGGACTGGGCCGCCGTGGCTCATCCCATGGCGAATGGGCAGGTGGAGCGTGCCAACGGCATTATTCTACAAGGGCTCAAGCCTCGGATCTACAACGACCTCAACAAGTTTGGCAAGCGATGGATGAAGGAACTCCCCTCGGTGGTCTGGAGTCTGAGGACAACGCCGAGCCGAGCCACGGGCTTCACGCCGTTCTTTCTAGTCTATGGGGCCGAAGCCATCTTGCCCATAGACTTAGAATACGGCTCCCCGAGGATGAGGGCCTACACCGACCAAAGCAACCAAGTCAGCTGAGAAAACTCGCTGGACCAGCTGGAGGAGGCTCGGGACCAGGCCTTGCTACACTCGGCGCGGTACCAGCAGTCCCTGCGACGCTACCACGCCCGAGGGGTCCGGTCCCGAGACCTCCAGGTGGGCGACCTGGTGCTTCGGCTGCGACAAGACGCCCGAGGGCGGCACAAGCTCACGCCTCCCTGGGAGGGGCCATTCATCATCGCCAAGGTTCTGAAGCCCGGAACATACAAGCTGGCCAACAGCCAAGGCGAGGTCTACGACAACGCCTGGAACATCCAACAGCTACGTCGCTTCTACCCTTAAGATGTTTTCAAGTTGATCATATACCTCGCACCCACGCAAAGTTTAGTCATCAAGGAAGGGTCGGCCTCGCCTTGGCAAAGCCCGACCCTCCCTCGGGGGCTAAAAGGGGGGAACCCCCTCTGCGTCGAAATTTTCCTCGAAAAAAGATCTTTTCTGCCAGAATGTCTTTCGCGCTTTTTGGCTACTTCGAAAGTGGATCCTGAAAACGACGGAGTACACGTAAGCAGCCAAGGCTGACCGAGCCGAGGGACTTCTACGCCTTCGGGATACGGATACCTCACTCATCACCTTCTGCGATAAGTAACTCACGTTCGGATAAGTGATTCTGCGGACCGAACAAGTCTTCACGCTCGAAAGCTCTTCTGCCGAAGCGATCCTTCGAGCCTTCTCGACTGCGTCGGTGACAGAGCCCCATGGACGGGTAAGAGTGCGCGTAAGCGGCAAGGCCGACCGAGCCGAGGGACTCCTACGCCTCCAGGATACGGATACCTCACTCATCACCTTCCGCGAGAAGCAACTCTTGCTCGCACAAACATTTCTATTACCGACAAAACAGTCCAGATGCTCGAAATAAAAGGAAAAGAGACGCAGCTTTACAACACGGTGAGGGTGTGTTTAGGCCTCGGTGGCCGCAGGAAACACACGCTACAAGACAATCTGATCCTGCAGGCTCGGATCTTGACGGCTGAAGGGAGCAGCAGCACCCTTGGCATCGACGACACCTTCGGCGAGGGCCGACCTAGCCTCGGACGGCGACGCGGTCCGAGGATCTCCACTCTGGAGGACGACGTCATCACCACGCCCGGGCCATCGCCGCCAGGGTCTTCTCTGGGAATCCGGCTCGAGCAGGCGGCTTGGCCGGCCACCCCGGGGCCTCGGCCAGTTACCCTCCAAGGACGTCAGCCCGACCCGAGGCCTCGGCTGGTCAATTCCGGCGTCGGTCCCGCTAACGGACGACCCGGCCAGGCTCCGGCCAACCCGGTTTCCTTTTTCGAGCCAACTCTGCCTCTGTCCATGTTGACGCCGCTACCCCTGGCCTCGGCTCATTGAAGAGTGGCCAAGGGGTTCCTTTAACTAAGTTAGAGAAGCCTCGGACAACAAGGCCGACCGAGCCGAGGAACTCCTACGCCTCCGGGATACGGATACCTCACTCGTCACCTGTACACGGGGCGACTCACGCTTGGTGAAGCGGTTCAGACAACCAACAGGCGAGTCTTAGTGCTCGAAAAGGAGGAAAAAACACGGCTCCGTGCCGAAACTACATACATGTTTAGGCCCCGACAGCCACAATGAACAAAAACACTGGCACTCAAGGTGCCATTACAAACAGAACTCCGGTTCCGCCTCCGCAGGTGCGAACAACCCCACTCGACGAGGGGAGAGACCTGTGGAGCAACAGAAGACCGACGGACGGCTCGCCTTCGCTCGCTCCAGCAGCAGCGACAACGACCCCCTCTACGGGTGGCCAAACTGCAGCGGCGATGGCCTCAGGGCGAACGCCGCTGCAGCCTTGCCCTCGCCCACGCCGACGCTCGAGGGGCGAGGACAAGTACAAAGAGCCGGAGGCCCGGAGCGCGGATGGTGGCGGTGATCCCGTCGGCGACGGGGACTTCTCGAGCCGCCTCCGCCTTGGCACCGACGACAGGGGCCGTCAGCCCGCCGGCAGATCCCCGCTCGGATCCTCCCGGACGAGCGGGGCACCGACCTCCCCGCGGAGGCACCGTACCGGTGCAAAGGCGGGATCGACCCAGAACACGAACGCCGCCCTAGCAGCGCGCGACATCTTGGGCGGTCCTCCCATGCACACGGCGCGGCAGCCACTTTCCGGCGGGAGGGGGCACCGGGGGCCAACCCGACGAGCCCGACGCGCTGAGGCTGACGACGCCTGCCGTCGACCGGCCCCGCGTTGTCGAAGTCCGACCCGCCCGCAGGGCCAGCGAGCGCCCTCTCCCTCGAACGCCGCGGGACAGGGTGACCCACGAGCCCGCGCGGGAGGTAGAGCTCCCGCTCAGCCCGGCCTCCACCCCAGCAAGGATGATGAACATCCTTGAAGCTGAGGGCGGGACCAAGATCGCAGCCCGGCTCGCTTTCCCCCACCATCAAGCTGGAGGTCACCGTCTTGGGTGACCGCCGGCGGAGGGGTGCAGCCGGGCTGCATGATGAAAATCCTTGAAGCCGAACGATGGCTGAAAGGTACCAACTCCCGCGGAGTTGCGTTCCCCCAACGACGAGGCGGAAAGACGGCGGATCTCCCCCATCCGAGGGCCTGGAAGGTGGAAAGACACAATGCATAAGGGAGCGCGAAGACATGGTCGCCCTCCAAGGGGGTCACCCTCCTTTTAAGGGCGGTTCTCCCTACTCGCGTCCCCAGCCGTCACGGGCTGAGTCTTCTCCAACACACTCCAAGGTCCTCCCCTACGGCACGGGGGCTGGGTCCCACACGTCATGCCAGCCAACTCAGGGCAGAAGAAGCCAAACCGCCGCGCGCGGTTCATACAACCGCCCAGCGGTTACAAGCGACCCTCCACTTTTGCCCAGACCAACGGGCGAAAGGGTGGGCAGCCATGCAGGCGGCATGCAACCGCGCCAAGTGGGCGCGCTCCTCCGACTCCCAACACGCCTGGCATGGAGGCCCAGGCCCACGCATCATGCAACCGATGCGCCGGTTGCTACGTGTGAGTAACTGCATCGCCACCCGCGCCACCACCGCACCTCCTCGACTGCGGAACCAATACCGCGACTCGAGGCGACCCGGCGCGCGACCCAGCAGCACCAGCCTGGCGCGACGGTCAACATGGCCAAAATGGGCCGGCAGTAATGGCGGTGGCAGGCGAGCAGGCGCAACGGTCGCGTCGTCGGCCAAGCTTACGTCCCATCCGGGGGCAGCGAGAGAACCCTCTCCCACGGCGTGAAGACGACGCGCCCGTGATCCGTTCCTCGAACGGCTTGCGCACGCGCAACGGTCGCCCCTCCAACCACTCGCCCCGTCGCATTAACTCCGCGACGGGACACGCGGCGCCTCTGGCAGGAGAAGCGGGCAACACTTCCCCTTCGCCAAAATGAACGCGTCCAAAAAGGTACGCCGCGTCGTTCGATTTCGTATCCTTTTCCGTTTTTCCTCTTTCTCTCTCTTGCAACAGGGACCGGGAAAGGGGGATACCCCGAAAAGGATCCTTCCCCGAGAAGGAACCAGGCTCCGAGCCCCCCTACTGATCAGAGGTTCGAAGGCTGGCCCCCCGGAAGGGTTCAACAGCCGCCTCAGATCGCGTGGGCCCTACACCCACTACTGGTCAGAGGTTCGAAGGCTGGCCCCTCGAAAGGGTTCAACGACCGCCTCAGGCTACTCGGGCTCCGTGCCCAATACTGATCAGGGGTTCGAAGGCTAGCCCCCGAAGGGTTCACATCCGCCTCAGACGCCGAGCGAGGGATGACCATGGGTACGTTCGATACATAACCAAGGCTCGGGCTGCGCTCCCGAGGTACCCTAGGACATTTCCGAGACCGGCGGGAACGATCTTGTAACAGAATCCCACCAGAGGGAGGCATCGAGCCCTCGGACCCCGTCGCCAGAGGACCAGGTCTGGCAGATCACCCGCAGGTACTTTTGGGCGTGCCTCTGGGCCCCTAGCCAACCCCTAACAAACGGGGCACGGACGTCCACTCGGATTACCCGCTTGCAGCTCATCGGAGACACCATGTTCGGCGCCCATCGAGGGCAACATGGCGCTCTCCCCCCTCCTCCTTGCGGAAAGGCGATGCAGGGGCGTATGTAGAAAAGCCGAGTCTACCCCTGACCGCCCTCTCGCTCTGTGCAGAGGCTCGGGGGCTGCTCTCGCAAACCCGGCTCCGGCCGAACCGTTGACAGCGTCAACATACCAGCCCGAGAACTTGGGACCCGACCGTACACCTGGGCTACGGCCAGCTCGCATGAGGGAACGACCAGACCAGCCGAAGCACTACGTGAGGCAGTAAGACCTCGAAGGAGTGAAACCACTCCTCCGAGGCCTCAGGGGCTACACCCGGCGGGTGCGCTCGCGCGCACCCACCGGAACAAAACGCAACCGAGAAAGGCTGGTCCCCTTGCAAAAAAGTGCGACGAAAGCCTCCAAGCGAGTGCAAACACTCCCTTCGAGGCTCGGGGGCTACTGTCGGGGACCATAATTAGGGGTACCCTCAAGGCTCCTAATTCTCAGCTGGTAACCCCCATCAGCACGAAGCTGCAAAGGCCTGATGGGTGCGATTAAGTCAGGGATCAGTCCATTCGAGGGACACGATCACGCCTCACTCGAGCCTAGCCTCGGACAAGGGCAGCCGACCCCGGAGGATTTCTGTCTCGCCCGAGGCCCCCCTTCAGCGGCAAACATATTCTCGGCTCGCCCGAGGCCCTGCCTTCGCTAAGAAGCAACCCTGACCAAATCGCCGCACCGACCGACCAAGTCGCAGGAGCATTTAATGCAAAGGTGGCCTGACGCCCTTATCCTGGCGCGCACCCCCCAGCCAGTAGAGCCGAAGTGACCGCCGTCACTTCGCCGCTCCACTGACCGGCCTGACATAAGGACAGCGCCACCTACGCCACACCGACTGCAGTGCCACTGGACAGAGTAAGACTGACAGGCAGTCAGGCCCTGCCGGAGGCACCATAGGAAACTCCGCTCCGCCCGACCCAGGGCTCGGACTTGGGCTCGGCCCCAGAAGACGACGAACTCCGCTCCGCCTGACCCAGGGCTCGGACTCAGGCTAAGTCCCGGAAGACGGCGAACTCCGCTCCACCCGACCCAGGGCTCGGACTCGGGCTAAGTCCCGGAAGACGACGAACTCCGCTCCGCCCGACCTAGGGCTCGGACTCGGGCTAAGTCCCGGAAGACGGCGAACTCCGCTCCGCCTGACCCAGGGCTCGGACTCGGGCTAAGTCCCGGAAGACGACGATCTCCACCTCGCCCGACCCAGGGCTAGGACTTGGGCTCGTCCCCAGAAGACGACGATCTCCGCCACGCCCGACCCAGGGCTCGGACTTGGGCTCGGCCCCAGAAGACGGCAATCTCCGCCTCGCCCGACCCGGGGGCTCGGACTCGACCTCGGCTTCGGAGGAGCTTCCACATCGCCCAACCTAGGGCGTAGACCAGCCACGTCAACAGGAGGCGCCATCATCACCCTACCCCGAGCTGACTCGGGCCGCAGGGAACAAGACCGGCGTCCCATCTGGCTCGCTCTGCCAGATAGGCAATGATGGCGCCCCGCATGCTCTGTGATGACGGCGGCTCTCAGCCCCCTTACGGAAGCTAGAGGACGTCAGCAAGGACTCAACCGCTCCGACAGCTGTCCCTCCGCCAAGCTCCATCGCTCCTTCAACGGCCATGACATCACACCAGCTGGGTGCCAAGATCTCTCCGGCTGCCACAACGTCATGTACCTAGGGCGCTAGCTCACCTCCGCTAGACACGTAGCACCCTGCTACACCCCCCATTGTACACCTGGATCCTCTCCTTACGCCTATAAAAGGGAGGACCAGGGCCCTCTTAGAGAAGGTTGGTCGCGCGGAGACGAGGACGAGAACAGGCGCTCGCTTGGAGCCGCTCGCTCCCTCTCCCGCGTGGACGCTTGTAACCCCCTACTGCAAGCGCACCCGACCTGGGAGCGGGACGAACACGAGGGCCACGGGATTCCCACCTCTCTCACGCCAGTCTCCGGCCGCCTCGCTCTCCCCCCTTCGCGCTCGCCCTCGCGCTCGACCCATCTGGGCTGGGGCACGCGGCGACATTCACTCGTCGGCCCAGGGACCCCCCGGTCTCGGAACGCTGACAATATCGAAGACAAAAATTTATACCCCCAAATTCCGGGCGTTACAAACCTATCCCCTTAAAAGAATCTCGCCCTCGAGATTCAAGGTTGACTAGCAAAGTGTTTGGGATACTTGGCCATCAGATCATCTTCACGCTCCCAAGTTGCTTCCTCCTCAGAGTGGTGACCCCATCTGACTTTGCACATCCCGATCGTGTTCCTCCAGGTGACCCTGTCTGCAGTTTCCAGAATCTACGTTGGCTTCTCTATGTAGGTCAAGTCTTCTTGGACTTCCAGACTTTTCACTGGCAACTGCTCCTCTGGCACACGCAGACACTTCTTCAACCGAGACACATGGAAGACATCATGCACCGCTGACAAATGTTCTCGCAAACTGAGCTGATAGGCCACTTCTCCATGCTTTGCGAGAATCTAACACGGACCAACATATCGAGGTGCTAGCTTGCCTTTGACTCCGAACCTTCTAACTCCTCTGATAGGCGATACCTTCAGGTAGATAAAATCTCCCACTTCAAAACTCAGCTCTCTTCTTCTTGTGTCTACATAACTTCGCTGCCTTGACTGCGCTATCTTCATATTCTCCCAAACCATCTTGATATTCTCTTCGGCTTCGAGCAAAATATCCGGCCCAAACACTTGCTTTTCTCCAGGCTGGGCCCAATGCAACGGAGTCCTGCAACTCCTTCCATAAAGCGCCTAAAACGGTGATATCTTCAAACTGACCTGGTAAATGTTGTTGTAGGAGAATTCTGTATAAGGTAGCCTCTTATCCCATCCTGACTTATCTTGCAATGCATAGGCTCTCAACATATCTTCTAGGACTTGATTAATTCTTTTAGTCTGATCGTCTGTCTGTGGGTGATAAGCTGAGCTGAAATTCAAATGTGTGCCCAAAGCTTCATGCAACTGCTGCCAGAAATGGGAGGTAAACTGCATTCCTCGGTCTGAGACTATCTTCTTTGGCAGACCATGAAGACAAACGATTCGGGACATGTATAACTCTGCCAACACTGCACTGTTGTAACTAGTCTTGACTGGTATGAAGTGGACTAACTTGGTCAAATGGTCCACTACTACCCAAATGGAATCATAGCTGGCTCGAGTGTGAGGCAACCCAACTATGAAGTTCATTCCAATCTCATCCCATTTCCACTGAGGAATTTGCAACAGCTGCAACAAACCTACGGGCCGTCTGATGTTCTGCTTTAATTCGTTGGCAACTAACACATATGGCCACATGCTTTGTGATCTCCCTTTTCATTCCATACCACCAGAATTTCTTCTTAAGATTTGGATACATCTTCTCGCTTCCAGGATGTATGGAATAAGATGTCTCATGAGCTTCCTTGAGAATTGAAGCATCCCAATCTCTGAGACTCAAATGTGATACAATTACTAGTTTCAGGAGGCTAGTAAACACATTTATACATAAGATGGTTCCAGATCTGCTTAAACGAGACAAACCTATAAAGGTGGTGATCAACTTCAAGAGTTGGTCCACAACTTAGGACATATCATCAGAATGAGGCTGAAGCAGCCCGATATACGTAGCGAAGCAAATCAGCGGTCCAACAGCCACATGCATGGTTGGGAATAGGCATAACTCTTACCCGATCAACGATCTCCTTCTCCTAAAAAACAACAAATAAGCAAGGGTGAGTACTTACGTACCCAGCAGCCCACCTTCACCCATGGAATGGGGAAATCATATATAATGCATGGAGTATGTGGAGCTTAGGATATTTTTGCAGAAATAGCAATATTTGATGTAGGGTTATTTTGTAAAACATTTTATATTTTTCAAAGCGCATCCTCTCCCAAAGGAGCAGGAAGTTTTTCAATATAGAACAAAATCCCCTAGACTAAACCATCCAGGTATCTCAGCAGTTTCCCATTGGTTTTCATTTTCAAAAACATCTACTAGACTTCCCGTCCACCATAGCTCATGGCTCAACCGTCGGACCTTTTAAAACCACTTTTCAAAAGCATTTTTTAGAAAAAAAAACACTAATTGTCAAATCCATGCCATGACTCATCCATATCCATGGACGCGGACTATTCGAATAGGTTTTCAAACTCTCCGCAGAGGTGTACACTTTACCCACTAGTCTGGTTTCTGCAATCTCACCATCGTGAGATCCAAATGCCGAAACTCTTTCCTTCCTTGCACGTCCTTACCTTAGCGATTATACCAGAAGGAACAAGGCCACCACCATGCCCAAACCGGACAAAACATTCCCCTTCCTTATCCTCTCGGTGCTCCCCAGCCGTCATAATCCTAGGGTTCGGACCGTGCAAGTTCAGATCAAGCAACTACCCATACAGTCTCGAGTGGTTGTACTTGATAAGTGTATAGGTAAGGAGATATGACAAACCGGTACTTAGGCGAGGGGGACAATCCTTCATGCTCACACCTAACCTGGCTGAGCCATCACCTTAGGCCCTCCCCTAAACCAGGGAGTCCCTGATCATCCCACTCAACGGTGATAAGGGTGACAACCCTTCATCATACCCATTTTGAAAAACATTTTCTTTTGAAAACTCACACCTTTTCTCAAATCATTTGTAACAAAAATGTCGAGGAGTATAAAGATTAATTGTGGCAAAGTTCTAAGGTTTGGTGGCCATAATAACTTGTCTCTTAGCAGCAAAATCATATCATGCATAAAATAACAGGATGAGGGTTGTGGTTGAAAAGCATAGGTAATTTATGCATCAAAGGGATCCGGTGAGCTTGCCGTGCTTTAACCGGCGAAAGGGTGAGAGCTCGCAGAACTGGCTTCTTGCTCCACCGTCTGGTGTACACTTGCAGAACTGGCCTTCACGAGACGACACGAACGCTCCAATAACTATGCAACATGAACAAGCAAACATACAAACCAGCAAGTATATCAACAAATATTTAGTATAGTGGTCAGAATAGTGATATATGGATGGGTAGAGTCTTGAGCAGAATCTGTGCCATGTGGTGCTGTGAGATTATTAGTGGTGGAGTGGAGGTGCTTACGAGGAGGGTGGATTGGAGGCGAAGCGACACTATGCGCGTAGCCGGCAGAGCGGGGTAACTGAGTGGGTGGGGTGTTTGCCTTGGCTGAGGGTGTTGAATGTGTGGAGAGGGAGAGGGTAGTTGTGTGTATTTATAGCTGGGCACCTGTGGGTTAGTATAGTAGAGTTCACTGTTGGTGAGAATAGTGGTGAATGAGTCGTCTGACTTATTTTGAACAGGGAAATTATAGGCAGAATATAGGACAAGAGTATTTTTGGAGTTTTCTGGAATATGAACCATGATTAAGGGATGACATGGTTGGATAGGGAATAATTTGATAAGAATTTAGAAACAATAATTATTAGAATCTGAGTTTGGAAGCCTGGTTTGAAAGAATCTCAAAGTTAAGCATGCTCAACTTGGAGAAATCTAGGATGGGTGACCAGATGGGAAGTTCTTACTGGAAGGAAAATCACAGTCACCGGAGTTCGTATGACTGGAATATTGGTCTGACAGGTCTTAGGTGAGCTGGACAGCATGATGGATGAACAGTTGAATATTTGGGTGATCGGACGATCGATGAATAGTAACGATGAATAGTAATGATGAATAGTAACAATGAATAACATCGATAATAACAACGATAAATAGTAATGATGAAATAGTAACGATGGATAGTAACGATGAATAGTCCGTATGAACGAACGATGAATAGGGACTATGAATGAACGACGAACGATGAATAGGGACTATGAACGAATGATGAACGATGAATAGGGATGATGAACGAACGTTGAACGATGAATATGGACTATGAACGAACGATGAACGATGAATAGGGATGATGAACGAACGATGAATAGGGACTATGAACGAACGAATGATCGGAATTTCGGCAGCATAACGGCTGAACAAAGATTATTTGGACAAACGGACAGACGAATGATCGAACGATCGGACGAATGAACCATGAACAATCGGACGAACGATCGAACGATTGGACGAACGAACGAACAAACTATGAATAGGTGGATGAACGATCGAATGAACGACCGAACGATCCTTGTGCTTATGTTGTGCTTGTGTGGGAGTGGGAGTGGGGGGAAGTGAGTTGCCATGAAATGGCTTGGGGTGGCTTGAGGGGAGGCCCTTGCCCCTCTATTTATAAGATAGGTGGGGGGATTAGGGGGAGGAGGCGAGGATTAGTGGGAGGATGCGAGGATTAGTGGGAGATAACATTGTATTAGTCATGTATAAGTGAAATTAGATTGTAGAGCTCACTATATGACACCGGAGGCGTACGTATACGTATGAGTGAAAGGGAAATGTGCCCTTAGGCCATTTCTAAGTATTTTGGTGATTGAGTGCCAACACAAGTGCTTTTGTGTTAATCTATGCAAAGTGGTGGACAAAGTGCAAATCATGTCAAAAGGTATGTTTCTAGACTTAATACATTGTTTTATGGACTAATGTATTGTGTCTAAGTGCTGGAAACAGGAAAATCGAGTTGGAAATGAGATGGCTTTGTTCAGCCAAAGTCTGCTTAGTCTGGGTGCACCGGACTGTCCGGTGGTGCACCGGACAGTGTCCGGTGCGCCAGGCTGGCTCTGGCGAACTTGCTGCTCTCGGGACTTCGACGACGGTGTACGGTATAAATCACCGGACTGTCCGGTGGTGCACCGGACTGTCCGGTGAACCGTTCACAGGCGAAGTCGTCGGTCTCGGGAAGCCATCAACGGCGTACAACTATAATTCACCGGACTGTCCGGTGAGCCACCGGTCAGCCGGGGCAACGGTCGGCCGAGGATTCCGCGCGTGACGCGTGGCTGAGCCAACGGTCACAAGGGGGCACCGGACTGTCCGGCGTGCACCGGACAGTGTCCGGTGCGCCAACGGCTCTGAACCTGCAACGGTCGGCTTTGCCAAATAAGGAAACAAATCCGCACCGGACAGTGTCCGGTGGTGCACCGGACTGTCCGGTGCGCCAGTCGACAGAAGGCAAGAATTGCCTTCCTATAATGCTCTCAACGGCTCCTAGCTGCCTTGGGGCTATAAAAGGGACCCCTTGGCGCATGGAGAAGACATCCAAGCATTCTTTGAGCATAGTTGATCACTCACACTTTGTTCTTGCGCACTTGTTTGACATTCTTAGTGATTTGAGCTCCATTCTAGTGAGAAACTCATGATAGTCTCTTGAGCTCAAGTCTGGGTCTTGTGTGTGCGTATTTGCTATGATCTTTGTGTCTTGTGTGAGTTGCTCATCCCTCCCTTACTCCGTGCTTCTTTGTGAACATCTTTGTAAGGGCGAGAGACTCAAAGTTGTGGAGATTCCTCGCAAGCGGGATAAAGTAAAGCAAAGCAAAACACTGTGGTATTCAAGTGGGTCTTTGGACCGCTTGAGAGGGGTTGATTGCAACCCTCATCCTTTGGGACGCCACAACGTGGAGTAGGCAAGCGTTGGTCTTGGCCGAACCACGGGATAAACCACTGTGCCATCTCTGTGTTGATCTCTTGTGGTTATTGTGTTTTGTTAAGACTCCTCTCCAGCCACTTGGCATTACTGTGCTAACTCCTAATCAAGTTTTTGTGGCTATAAGTTTTTAAGTTTTACAGGATCACCTATTCACCCCCCTCTAGGTGCTCTCAATTGGTATCGGAGCCGTTCTCTTCACAAAGGGACTAGTCGCCCGAAGAGATGGATCCTAAGGGCAAGGGGATTGTGATCAATGATAAGGAGAAGGAGTTATTCGTCAACGAGCCGAAGGATGACAAGCCTACCGACTCGGGCTCGGGCCACAAACGAAAAGATGGGAAGAAGAAGAAGACAAGACGCATCAAGGAGATCGTCTACTACGACGACAGTAACAAGTCCACTTCTTCCCAAAAGGACAACGACGACAACGACTACGACAAAAGAAAGACGGTTAACTCAAACTTCTCTTTTGATTATTCGCGTATTCCGCATAGCTCAAATACACATTTGCTTTCCATTCCTCTTGGCAAACCTCCACACTTTGATGGGGTGGACTACGGATTTTGGAGTCACAAAATGCGTAGTCACTTGTTCTCTCTCCATCCAAGCATATGGGAGATTGTAGAGAGTGGAATGAAATTTGATAGCTCGGATAGTCCCATGTTTATAAATGAACAAATTCATAAAAATGCACAAGCTACTACTGTCCTTTTAGCATCTTTGTGTAGAGAAGAGTACAATAAGGTGAGCGGCTTGGACAATGCCAAGCAGATCTGGGACACCCTCAGGATCTCACATGAGGGGAACGACGTCACCATGCTCACCAAAATGGAGTTGGTGGAAGGCGAACTCGGGAGATTCGCGATGATAAGGGGCAAGGAGCCAACCCAAACGTACAACCGGCTCAAGACCCTTGTCAACAAAATAAGGAGCTACGGAAGCACGCGATGGACGGACCACGACGTCGTTCGCCTAATGCTAAGGTCCTTTACTGTACTTGATCCACATCTGGTGAACAATATTCGTGAAAATCCTAGGTACACCAAGATGTTGCCCAAAGAAGTTCTTGGGAAGTTCGTAAGCGGGCGAATGATGATCAAGGAGGCAAGATACGTGGACGACGCGTTGAATGGTCCAATCAATGAGCCTCAACCCGTTGCTCTCAAGGAAACGAGGAGCAAGGAGGCGCTACCTAGCAAGGTGGCGCAAGTTGAGGCGGCAGGGCTCAATGATGAAGAGATGGCCCTCATCATCAAGCGCTTCAAGACGACGCTAAAGGGTCGCAAGGGGCAGCCAAGCAAGACCAAGACAAAGGGGAAGCGCTCATGCTTCAAATGTGGTAAGATTGGTCATTTTATCGCTAACTGTCCCGATAATGATAGTGACTAGGAACAAGGGAACAAGAGGGAGAAGAAGAAGGCATACAAGAAGGCTAAGGGCGAGGCACACCTTGGCAAGGAGTGGGACTCGGATTGTTCGTCATCCGACTCCGACAATGAAGGACTTGCCGCCACCGCCTTCAACAAGTCATCCCTCTTCCCCAACGAGCGTCACACATGCCTCATGGCGAAGGAGAAGAAGGTATGTACTCGAGACAATACTACTTATGCTTCTTCAAGTGAGGATGAGTCTAGTGATGATGATGAAATAGATTATTCTTGTTTATTCAAGGGTCTAGATAGAACCAAGGTTAATAAGATTAACGAATTAATTGATGCCTTGAATGATAAGAATAGATTATTAGAGAAGCAAGAGGATCTTTTATATGAAGAACATGATAAGTTTGTAGAGGCTCAAAAATCCCTTGCTTTAGAAATCAAGAGGAATGAAATGCTTTCTTGTGAACTATCTACTTGCCATGAGACAATTTCTAGTTTAAAAGATGTTAACAATGATTTAAATGCTAAACTAGAAGTAGCAAATAGATCTAACTCTTGTGTAGAACATGTTGTGATTTGCACTAGGTGTAAAGATTTTAATGTTGATGCTTGCAGTGAACACCTAGTGTCTATTGCAAAGTTAAATGATGAACTAGTTAGTCTTAATGCCCAACTTAAGACTAGCAAGAGTGAATTTGATAAGTTAAAATTTGCAAGGGATGCCTACACGATTAGTAGACACCCCTCAATTAAGGATGGACTTGGCTTCAAGAGGGAAGCCAAGAACTTAACAAGCCATAATGCTCCCATCTCCACCAAGGAGAAAGAGAAGGCCCCTATGGCTAGTAGTGCTAAAAAGAACCATGCTTTCATGTATCATGATAGGAGACATTCTAGGAATGCCTATAGAAGTTATGATGCTTTTGATTCTCATGCCATGTTTGCTTCTAGTTCTTCCTATATGCATGGTAGAGATATGTCTAGGAGAAATGTTGTTCATCATATGCCTAGGAGAAATGTTGTTAATGTTCCTAGGAAAATTAATGAACCTTCAACAATATATCATGCTTGCAATGCTTCATTTACCATTTGTAGAAAGGATAAGAAGGTAATTGCTAGGAAATTAGGGGCAAGATGCAAGGGAGATAAAACTTGCATTTGGGTCCCTAAGACCAATGTGACTAACCTTGTAGGACCCAACAAGAGTTGGGTACCTAAGACCCAAGCCTAAATTTGCCTTGCAGGTTTATGCATCTGGGGGTTCAAGCTGGATTATCGACAGCGGATGCATAAACCACATGACGGGGGAGAAGAAGATGTTCACCTCCTACATCAAGAACAAGGATTCCCAAGATTCAATCATATTTGGTGATGGGAACCAAGGCAAGGTAAAAGGGTTAGGGAAGATTGCTATTTCATCCGAGCACTCTATTTCTAATGTGTTTTTAGTTGAGTTGCTTGGATATAATCTGTTATCCGTTAGTCAACTTTGTAAAATGGGATATAATTGTTTATTCACAAATGTAGATGTGTCTGTCTTTAGAAGGTGTGATGGTTCACTAGCTTTTAAGGGTGTACTAGACGACAAACTTTATTTAGTTGATTTTGCAAAAGAGGAGGTCGGTCTAGATGCATGCTTAATTGCTAAGACTTGCATGGGCTGGCTGTGGCATCGCCGTTTAGCACATGTGGGGATGAAGAACCTTCACAAGCTTCTAAAGGGAGAACACGTGATAGGTCTAACTAATGTGCATTTCGAAAAAGATAGACCTTGTGCAGCTTGTCAAGCAGGCAAACAGGTGGGAAGCTCTCATCACACCAAAAATGTGATGACCACATCAAGACCTTTGCAGATGCTTCATATGGACCTCTTCGGACCCATCGCCTATCTAAGTATAGGAGGAAGTAAGTATGGTCTTGTTATAGTTGATGATTTTTCCCGCTTCACTTGGGTATTCTTTTTGCAGGATAAATCTGAAACCCAAGGGACCCTCAAGCGCTTCCTAAGCAAAGCTCAAAATGAGTTTGAGCTCAAGGTGAAAAAGATAAGGAGCGACAACGGGTCCGAGTTCAAGAACCTTCAAGTGGAGGAGTATCTTGAGGAGGAAGGGATCAAGCACGAGTTCTCTGCTCCCTACACACCACAGCAAAATGGTGTGGTAGAGAGGAAGAACAGGATGCTCATCGATATGGCGAGGACGATGCTTGGAGAGTTCAGGACTCCCGAGTGCTTTTGGTCGGAAGCCGTGAACACGGCTTGTCACGCCATCAACCGGGTGTATCTTCATCGCCTTCTCAAGAAGACTTCGTATGAGCTTCTAACCGGTAACAAACCCAATGTTTCGTATTTCCGAGTTTTTGGGAGTAAATGCTACATTCTAGTGAAGAAGGGTAGGAATTCCAAATTTGCTCCCAAAGCTGTAGAAGGGTTTTTGTTAGGTTATGACTCAAATACAAAGGCGTATAGAGTCTTCAACAAATCATCGGGTTTGGTTGAAGTCTCTAGAGACGTTGTATTTGATGAGACTAATGGCTCTCCAAGAGAGCAAGTTGTTGATCTTGATGATGTAGATGAAGAAGACGTTCCAACGGCCGCGATACGCACCATGGCGATTGGAGATGTGTGGCCTCAGGAACAAAAAGAGCAAGATCAACCTTCTTCCTCAACAATGGTGAATACCCCAACCCAAGATGACGAACAGGTACCTCAAGTGGAGGCGCGTGATCAAGGGGGAGCACAGGATGTCCAAGTTGAAGAGGAAGAAGCACCTCAGGCACCTCCAACCCAAGTTCAAGCGACGATTCAAAGGAATCATCCCGTCGACCAAATTTTGGGTGATATTAGCAAGGGAGTAACTACTCGCTCTAGATTGGTGAATTTTTGTGAGCATTACTCTTTTGTCTCTTCTATTGAGCCTTTCAGGGTAGAAGAGGCCTTGCTAGATCCGGACTGGGTGTTGGCCATGCAGGAAGAGCTCAATAATTTCAAGAGGAATGAAGTTTGGACACTGGTGCCTCGTCCCAAGCAAAACATTGTGGGAACCAAGTGGGTGTTCCGCAACAAACAGGACGAGCACAGGGTGGTTACGAGGAACAAGGCTTGACTTGTGGTAAAAGGTTATGCCCAAGTCACAGGTTTGGACTTTGAGGAGACTTTCGCTCCTGTGGCTAGGCTAGAATCAATTCATATTTTGCTAGCATATGCCACTCACCATTCTTTTAGGTTGTTCCAAATGGATGTGAAGAGCGCTTTCCTCAATGGGCCAATCAAGGAGGAGGTGTACGTGGAGCAACCCCCTGGCTTCGAGGATGAACGGTACCCCGACCACGTGTGTAAGCTCTCTAAGGCGCTCTATGGACTTAAGCAAGCCCCAAGAGCATGGTATGAATGCCTTAGAGACTTTTTAATTGCTAATGCTTTCAAGGTTGGGAAAGCCGATCCAACTTTATTCACTAAGACTTAAGATGGTGATCTTTTTGTGTGCCAAATTTATGTTGATGACATAATATTTGGTTCTACTAACCAAAAGTCTTGTGAAGAGTTTAGCAGGGTGATGACGCAGAAATTCGAGATGTCGATGATGGGCGAGTTGAACTACTTCCTTGGGTTCCAAGTGAAGCAACTCAAGGACGGCACCTTCATCTCCCAAACGAAGTACACGCAAGACTTGCTAAAGCGGTTTGGGATGAAGGACGCCAAGCCCGCAAAGACGCCGATGGGAACTGACGGACACACCGACCTCAACAAAGGAGGTAAGTCTGTTGATCAAAAAGCATACCGGTCCATGATAGGGTCTTTACTTTATCTATGTGCTAGTAGACCAGATATTATGCTTAGCGTATGCATGTGTGCTAGATTTCAATCCGATCCAAGGGAGTGTCACTTAGTGGCCGTGAAGCGAATTCTTAGATATTTAGTCGCTACGCCTTGCTTCGGGATCTGGTATCCAAAGGGGTCTAACTTTGACTTGATTGGATATTCAGACTCCAACTATGCTGGATGTAAGGTCGATAGGAAGAGTACATCGGGGACGTGCCAATTCTTAGGAAGGTCCCTAGTGTCATGGAATTCTAAGAAACAAACTTCTGTTGCCCTATCCACCGCTGAGGCCGAGTATGTTGTCACAGGACAGTGTTGCGCGCAACTACTTTGGATGAGGCAAACCCTCCGGGACTTTGGCTACAATTTGAGCAAAGTCCCACTCCTATGTGACAATGAGAGTGCTATCCGCATAGCGGACAATCCTGTTGAGCACAGCCGCACAAAGCACATTGACATCCGGCATCACTTTTTGAGAGACCACCAGCAAAAGGGAGATATCGAAGTGTTCTATATTAGCACCGAGAACCAGCTAGCCGATATCTTTACCAAGCCTTTAGATGAGAAGACCTTTTGCAGGCTGCGTAGTGAGCTAAATGTCTTAGATTCGCAGAACTTGGATTGATTTATAGCATACATATGTTTATGCCTTTGATCATGTTCCTTATGCATTTTGTTGTTTACTTGTGGTGCTCAAGTTGTACGAGTACTCCCAGACCTCACAAGTCCATTTGCAAGTGATGCACATATTTAGGGGGAGATG